>OZ017740.1:138226095-138811095 GCA_963969285.1 Odontomyia ornata
AAAATACACGAGTGTGACTATTTAAAAGTTAAAACAGACCTACAAGGAACATTGCTTATCAAGAGAAAAAGTTTAATTATTTTTGGAAGGCCGAGAGCACATTGAAGATCAACCTCGCCCAGGGAGACCTTCAACTTCAAAAACTGATGGAAACGTTGAGCGTGTGAGGGCTCTTGTGACATCAGACCGTCTTTTAACAATAAGGCTGTGAATTGAACTGTCAAATTTAAGTACCTTCACCGGGCACCAAATTTCAGCGGATGATTTGGGCATGTTAAATATTTGCGTTAAAATGGTGCCGAAAAACTTCACAACTGAACAGAAGGACAATTGGAGGAACGTGTGAGTTAATCTTCAATGATCAAGAATTCTTCAATTGTGTGATCACAGGTGATGAAATTGAAATATTAAGACGTCATTTTGGAACTATTGAGAACATTCAAAAGACTGTGACCGACCAGTGCAAAGCCCTTTCAGCTGACGACTTCTAGCGCTGCTACCAAGAGTGGGAACAACGACTTCACCGGAGTATAGCTGCCCAAGGGAACTACTTTGAAGAGAATAACATTGTTATTTCAAAATAAATAAAAACTTTAGTAAATGAGAAATCAGTCGCATTACTTTTCTCACACACCTAGTAAATTCCTAGAACCTTTTTACGATTCATCAACAAAAATAGTCCATAAATAAATTTCCGGAAAATCATTAGATAAGCGTAAACTATAAGTCAACTCCATTTTTGCGCATGCGATTTTGCCAATTATAAAAGATGTAAGGAATGCATTGATCTTAACGTACTGCACTAAATAATGCTTTGCTTTGGCATCCCAGTCGAATTAGTCCGTCTTACCAAAATGACAATGACGTCGATAACTTCCCAAGACCGCATCAATAACCAACTCACTGACGCCTTTGACACAAATATCGTACTAAAGCAGGGAGATGGGCTGGCCCCATTGCTATTCAATTTGGCTCTGGAATATGTCATATGAAAACTACCTGTAGATACGCGAGGTACGTTACTATACAAGCTGAGCCAAATAGTGGTCTATACGGACGACGTCAACATTTTGTCACGGTCGTCAACAAACTGCCAAAAAGCTTATGACACAGTCGAGGCAAAATATCTCAAATGCCCAAAATATCACACTTAGCGAATATAATATCGAAAATTTGGGCGAATTTGTATTAGCTGAACTTTTTAATTGGATCATTTCACCCTTTTCACATCAATTTAATGTAAATCTATACGACAAATTTGCTCTACATTTGAAGCTTTATCTAACGTCGCGCGGATATCGATCACTCTTTCGGATGGCTCCGATAGCTTTTTAAATTACTTTTTATGGAATTGTTTGCAGCTACATATAAATGAGTTGCATATTTTGAATAATAATTTTTCTGAAAAATTATTAGAGAAGAAAAATGTTAGAAGAAGGTGGTTTCGACGTGTGCACTAATTCTCCTCAGGCCATCACACTTAGATACACACCTTCTTCTAACATTTTTCTTCTCTAATAATTTTTCAGAAAAATTATTATTCAAAATATGCAACTCATTTATATGTAGCTGCAAACAATTCCATAAAAAGTAATTTAAAAATCTATCGGAGCCATCCGAAAGAGTGATCGATATCCGCGCGACGTTAGATAAAGCTTCAAATGTAGAGCAAATTTGTCGTATAGATTTACATTAAATTGATGTGAAAAGGGTGAAATGATCCAATTAAAAAGTTCAGCTAATACAAGTACTTACAAGAGAAATTTACCTTGAATATAACTTGCAGATACAAAAACATATTGAGTTTGCATAAGTAGAAAAATTAAAAATTAACTCCCTCACCTCTGAGCATGGTGGTCACCATCACCGGTGTGTATCTAAGTGTGATGGCCTGAGGAGAATTAGTGCACACGTCGAAACCACCTTCTTCTAACATTTTTCTTCTCTAATAATTTTTCAGAAAAATTATTATTCAAAATATGCAACTCATTTATATGTAGCTGCAAACAATTCCATA
This sequence comes from Odontomyia ornata, assembly GCA_963969285.1. Taxonomy (NCBI): domain Eukaryota; kingdom Metazoa; phylum Arthropoda; class Insecta; order Diptera; family Stratiomyidae; genus Odontomyia; species Odontomyia ornata. Next base: position 138,228,113 of record OZ017740.1, read on the forward strand.
AAACGAATTTGTATATTTACGCGCTAAAATAACAAGACCCGGCAATGAAAAAGACGAAATGCGCCGAAGAATGCAGTCGCAAATAAAATATTTTATTCAGTTTTGATGATCTTGAAACCAGCTGCATTCATAGGAAAACAACGCTCTAAGTAACAAATCTGTGATGAGACCCAAACATCCGCAGACATATTGAACGCCTTCGAAAGACGGGTTCTGAGGCGAATATTCGAAGCGAAGCTTGTTGGAGACTAATAGCGAATTCGATACAACTATGAGCTGTATGAATTTTGTGACCTGCTAGAGGTCTCAACGAAGTCTGCGGAAGCTGCAGCGGGGCAATGGGCTGGCCACGCGCATCGTATGGACAACCAACGGATACCCAAAAAGGTATTCGTGGAAGACTGAAGGGCGGATACCAGTGGGAAAACCAAGTAAGCGCTGGTTTGAATCGATCAACAAAGACAGTTCATCGCTGCTAAGATTTAGAAATTGGACAACGCATTCAATGGGCCGGGACAGTTGGTGGCGCTTGTTGGAGGAAGCAAGGACCCGAGAGGGGCTGTAGCGCTACGAAGAAGAAGGGAACGTAATGTTGTCGTTAATGGTGATGACATTGAAATCAAAACAAATTTCATTTCTTGAAAAGAAAATAATTCGGAATCTACCTAATTTAGTTATCCATACAATGACTAACTTTACTCCAAAGAAAGAAAAAAAAAAATATGGAAAATGTGATATACTGTACAAGAAGACAGTATATCGCATTTTCCATATTTTTTTTCTTCTTTCTTTCCAAATTTCTTGTAGTCACCTGCTAACTATACGAAATATCTAATATTAGAGACACCAATTATTCAAAAGGCCACTCATGAAAAAATGTATAAATCATTCAATTGCATTTTTCTTTCAATCACAAGGATTCTGATTGTGAAAAGTGCGTAAGATAGTCTGCATCATAGACTGAAGATTCAAGGCTCGAGTCCAAAAACTTCATACTTTTAATTTGAATAAAATTTATTCGGTTTTGTCTTAAGCTCGTGGGGGTTCGTTACTATTAGAGTGAATCAAATGTAAACGGGATTTTTGTTCCAAAGTATCTACAGTTGCTAGAACCGGGTATGCATTTCTAGCGTGCTTGGGTGAGGCTATTAGGAGTGGGATAGCCAGCCGTTTCAAACTTCCTATTATTTAATAACACCACCGCAATCGGAAGGACAGTAGCACCTCTCCATCTCGCAATGTTTAATTATAAAATTTCTTGCTCAGAGAGAAGTTCAAGCGACGGAAATTTCCCAGAAATTTACTGCACAGTTCGTAATTCAAATATTGTCAAGTACAGGTGTATCTTCGGATAAGCGCAACAGACAACGAATGCGAGCATCAAATAGCTGAACAAGGCGCAATAGCGCCGACCCACAGCGCTTTAAAATATGTGCCAGATGGGACTCCTTTTGACCGAAGCTTTGACGTTTGTAGAGCTTGAAGAGGCTTACAGCAAAGTTTGCGGAAGAAAGTGGTTCATTTTTAAGTCGGGTTATTACTTGCAACAAAATGTGTGTCGACCACTATACCCTCAAATGTGAGCAAGCCCACGGGGAATGACGAAGGAAAGGCGAGGCAGGCGCAGTGAAAATCAAACTCGATTATCAGCTGACAAGGAAGGTTTGGTCCTTCCAAACGTTTTTTGACCGATGGTACATTTTGTCACCTTTTTTTTTTGCATGGGCAACATACAATTGATGCCACTGATACAGTGAGTAGTTGAACGTGGTTAGGAAAGCATATCTGCGCAAAAAAACAAAACCAACCAATTCAAGAGGTCATCCTCCTCCACGACATTGATCCGCCGTATATTGTAGCCCTAATGGTCTGCAAACTTGGGAAATGCATTCAACTCAACTCGCTCATCCTCTTTATCGTCTGGACATATTGCCCTCCAATTTTCATGTCTGGACCGCTCAAACAAACTCGAGTAGGCCAATCATTTGAAAATGGTTAGGTCGTGAAGGGATTCGGGCGTAATTGAATCCCGATGCTGCGATAGAAAATCTTCCTTCTGGCCGGCAAAAATTTATTTCTAAAGCGAAAAACTATGTGGAAAATAGACTACAATAGAATTGCCTTTAGTTCTTTAAATAAATGATTTTTCTTTCTAATGAAATCGTGTTTAGTTGATTTACCTACGCGATTGTAATTTTCGATGAAATATTGTGGGAATAATAATTCAATGTTAATGTACAGTTTATCGAGAATGAGTTTTCATACAGAAAATTCAATATCCCGAATTGCTCCATATCTATAAATATACATTGTAGTCCACGTAGTGTAGTGGTTTCGCTGCGTAAACCGAAGGTCCCTGGTTCGAATCCCGTTGATGGTATCAAGATTTGTTTCGAGTGATTCTTCGGACGGACTATAATCCCGCTCAGTTATGATACGTACTGGTTCAAAATCAGAACGTATCGCAACTGGGTGGACGGACATATGGCCAAAGCGTGGAACTGACTAAAAATACTTGGACACGAACTTGATCCGAAACATGTTGGCTATGCGATGACAAGATCAAGTCAAGATCTACTCATAGCGATAACAAGATCAACTCATAGCTGCGAACCTCAACCCTGGAGGTATATTCAGGTACCACGAGCAGCTGATGAGCCCCATCTTCGGATGGTCAGCTGTTTAGTTTTAACCATTCGGGAAGTATCTTGGCGGCTAGTGGTGCAAACAAAGGTTGACGTTGACCTAATAGCGGCAAATACAGCTATGTCTCGTTTCTACTGGTATGAAAGTTGCGAGTTCCCACAATGAGAACTGGAACCATACTTGGGGGCGATGATTGGCGCATTGTTTCAATCCCAATATAATGATGACCGTGAGGTAAGGGCTTTTTCTGTCAGGCACCCACGTGAACCCATGTCAACTTCATGTATATAAAAATGTTCCATTATGTGTCAGTTAAGCTACTCTATAGTAATTCAAAACTTGCTTGTCTCGTTAAAGTTAGAGTACACGGAGGCTTGAGACAAACGCAAACATTGTACAAAAAGCAACCGTTACTTTTCCTTAAGAAGGTCGTTGCATTACAAGGGGGATGTCAAACCTAAAGATGTTGAAGTGGCTAATGTAAACTACTCATCTTTGTCTAAAGGATGGAAACTAGACGGCCGAAGTTAATTTTAACCTAGCAAAACAACAAACTGAACAGTGTCGACGGGGTGAACAGCTTCTCTCTCCAAGAGCACCCACTCCTGATCACTACGGGGCTACTGGACTGCTTATATTTATTACAATGATTAAAACATCTGTAGAAGAGGGCACACAAAATGTGAACAGATCCCGTTAATCTTGTCTTGTTCATTTATCGATAAATTCGAGGCAGTAAAAACCAAACTGAGTTTATAAGAATAGCTGTCTCTTCAAGCATCTCAACGACAGGGTTTAAAAATGTCCTAACATGCGATGTGGAAATTTAATGGACTATTCAATCATAACAATAGTTGTCCCTTCAAGCATCTCGATAATAGGGTCAAAAATGTTTTAAGCTGCAATGTTTAACATCTATGGATTGGTGATTTAAGCTTTGAGCTCACAGCGATTAAAAACCGCACCTTAAAGCCCACAGCGATTGAAAGACGCAAGGCTGATTGGCCAATGCCGGCGCTATTCTGCGATAATCTCTGTTGATCGTGAATGGTAGAGTTCAGAGGCTACAGCTAACAGTTTTGAGACGTCTATAAACTGGCCGCTTAGCTGAACTCTTTTTTCAGATCTATATAGCCTAAAGTTACACCTATGCTAATTTTCTATAGGATATACATTTTGTCAATGTACACGTATTTTCATTGCCGGCCATCGACAAATATACTTGAGCAGCGTACAGGAGATGTGCGTTATAACCGGTTTCATTCCGAGAACTAGAACGCATTTCCTATCTTTCATATGAGATCAAATTTATGACTCAAATGATGAAGAACACTCTAGTTCGACCAAAGCTGACTACACAAGACTACACTCACAGGCACAATTAACCGCCCGCTTACATTTTTTGTCACCCTGCTTGTTTGCATTAAGTATAGCTTATCTCAGGCTTTGTTTTGTATCGAGTGGATAATTGGGAAGAAAAATAAACATTTAGACTCTCGAGCTGATTTTAAAATTTGTGTCCCAGTGACGTGACGTTGCCGAGATAACATTTCTTGTTCTACTTTAACCGAAAGTGTAAAAGTTATTTAATTTGTTTCTTTACGATTATGCTTTGTGTTTGAAATAATAAAAATGTCGTTAGATGCGATTTGTACAGCTAGGGTTGTCGTTTTAGCTGATGCTGGATACAGTCAACATCGCATTGCCCGATGCTCGGTGTACCTCGAACCACGATACGGGATGCCACTAGACGGTATCGAGAGACTGGATCATATACCCAGAGGCCAGATCAAGGCAGACATCATTGCACTTCCACCCGAGAAGACCATTTTATCGTCAGCACCCTGTTGAGAAATCGCTTTTTCACTGCTACTGAAGTTCGTACGCGGCTCTTCGAGGTCAGAAATGTTAGTGTAAGTGAATGTACGATTAGAAGAAGACTGGGTGAAAGTGATTTAAGCGCTTTTTGTGTAGCACGCGCCCCACAACTACAGTCTGACGCGAGAATATTATGATTGGGCTATGGAGCAGTGGAAGAACGTACTGTTTTCAGATGAAAGTAGAATAGCCCTATGTGGTCCAAATGGGCGTCAGCGTGTCTACAGCCGTAAAACTCAGAGGTTTGCTCCCTGCGCTATAGTTGAAATAGTAGGTTATCAGGGCGAATCAATAATGATTTGGGAAGACACCTCTTATGAGACTCGTACCGATCTTGTCGTCTTTGATGGGGGTAGTATGAACGCTCAGAGGTACGTGGAAGAAGTTCTCCAAGACAATATCGTACCATTTGCTCTTTTTACTGGCGAACATTTCAGGCTAATGCATGATAATGCACGTTGCCATGCCGCTAGATCTGTGACACAATACCTTAATGAAGTCGGAATCCAAACTTTGTCATGGCCAGCCCGCAGTCCCGATCACAATCCTATTGAACACATTTGGGACAACATTAAAAAACGTATTTGGGTAAGAGTACCATTGCCTATTACCCTAGGAAAGCTCAAGACCGCAGTTTTAGAGGAGTAGCACAATATCCCGCAGTCGGACATTCAGGATGTCATGGATTGTCTTCCAAACAGGCTCCAAGAAGTCATTAGAGCCCGAGGTGGTAACACCCATTATTAAGTTTGAAGTCAGTGAGAAAAAAATAAACTTTTTCTTGAATAAAACAAAAATAACCAGTTGAAAAAAATCTTGAAAACATCGATTTTGTGGAGGAAAATTTTATTAAATAAATTTTTTTCAATTTTTTCATTTGTTTTGATGAATCGAAAGTTGCTTTCAACAAACCATTCATCAAATTTGTGTAAAATTTGATAGTTTTGGAAAACTATAAGAATTATAGGGTGGGCGGTTAATTGTACCTGTGAGTGTATAACTTTGACAGTGCGGATAATTTTGTTTATTTTGGAAACAACCTGAATAGAAGGCGTGCCGAAAAGGATGAGATTGGACGCCTCAAATGAAGCCTATTACACCGTACTTACTATTCTAAGGTCCTGAGTTGTACACAGGCAAAATAAGCTTCGTATCGATAAATCATTAGTCAAACCTGTGCTGCTATACGGAAGTGAAACATGAACCCTGACGAGCGATTCAGAAAAGGCATTGGACATATTTGAACGCATAGTGCTCCAGAAAATATGCGATCCAGTAAAGCGAAGAACAGAGTGGAGACTACGTTACACCGATGAGTTGTATGAACTATTTGACGAACTTTATGTATCTGCGAGCCATGTAGAAAAAATGGATGAAGACCGGCTACCCAAAAGAACATTATAGGGTAGAGTACGAGGTGGACATCTAGCAGGAAGAGCGAGAATTCTATGGGAAGGCACGATAGAAGCTGAAAGCAGATCTTTATTGGGAGTGATCATTTGGTGAAAGGAGTCGCCCGTCCGTGCTGATTGGAGATTAATCCTGGAGGCCAACGCGCGCCATAGATGATGATAACTTTAATAGTGTATGGTTCAAGACTTGTCGGTTCCAGACTGGATTCTCTTAACAAGGGGAGGAAATATTTAGCAAGTCGTCCAGCCGGCCAGTCCAACAGGGAGCCCCTCTGCAATGAAAAAGTGTAAAAGTGATTTCGCTTGATTTCAAAATGTTTACTGAGAAATCCAAAAAAAACTTAATGGATTTAAAATCTTGGAGGAATCATGCTTATTAGATACAGATGTCATTCGTGATAAATAACACGCAGAATGACCCAGCCTAAACAATGTGCCACTAATATCGCTTTGCAAAGCTTTTTATCTGATAACCAAAATAACTACAGAATAAATACACTTGGAAAGTAAGCTATGCACTTCACCTAAATTAACCATGCGATTTTGGGTTTCATACATTCTCACACTGGTTACTTTCTTTTAAAATAACATTTTATATGGGACATCGAAATTTTCGCGATTTCAAGGTCACCAGGCCAGTTGAGTGAATTTGTTCGAAGTTTTCCTCTTGTATCTATTTTGTTAAAATGACCCCTTTTAATAAAAAAAAAATTCAAGGGACATATCTATGATTGAAACGACTCCCCTAGCAAAAAGGTTACAAGACCATCGCATTTTCTACTGAGTTTTATATCTAGAATTTAATCAGGTCAGCAGTTTCATTTCACAGCAAGCATACTAGCGAATCGATTGGGCAGCAGTAATTGCTGACCCTGACGGAAAATTGAAAAGAATTTCGATCAATAGATCGAAAAACCTTTCTACTCCTGAAATCGATGAGGGAGTCATATGTATGAATTCTATCCTGGATACAGTCATCTCAAAGATATTCATTAAGAAATCTTCGACGAATTACCTTTATCGAGATTTATCAGAAGACATTTTGGAGCTTCATCATAGAAGTAGTCAGCTTAGAAAGCTACTCGCAAGAATCTACCACCGCAATTTAATTATGGCCAACTGGGAGTATGAACGTATTCATCTAGTGATTACGTCTCTAAACCGAATGATTTCGCAGAGAACCAAGAGCGATTTGAACTGGCCCTGGAAAGTATCAAACCAGGTCCTTGTATGTAACAATAGTATAGCTGGCAGAAAAAGGCTGCCTGGGGTCCTCACTTATGGTGAATCCATGTTCACGGATGACAAAGCTATCGCTGATCCTAGCGCAAAACAATTTGCGAATGTTCTTCAAGGAGAAAAAGCAAGTGAGGATTCTTCCGTTACTTCGTAAGTGAGCAGCACCACAACGAATTTCGACAGGGAGAATGAGCAATTGACGTTGACCAGGTTTTGTGATCAATGATCTGTTTGCCAGTTCTGACTCACTTTGTTGGCACTGGAGCAAAATACCCAAAAAAATCACCAGGGGCCGATGGAATCCCCAGTTATATGCTTAAAAGACTTCCCAATATTTTCTTTGTTTTCCTTGCAATCATTCTGAATAATTGCATTATCATTTGCTACTTCCCTCAGCAATGGAAAAGCGCAAAAATAATTGCAATACCAAAGAAGTCGGGCAGTACTGACGCAGTCGATACTCGGCTTTCAAATACTGGTGGGATGCTTGCAAGGTAATACTTGAAGGCATCATACAATTCTCTGTGGGGGGGCAAGAATTATGGCGGACAGATAATTTAGCTCAAAAAGCCGACTCCATGATGGATGCTATGGCTGTGTTCCAAGCCAATACAACGGAAGTTGGCGCAATAATAAGCTTGCTGTAGCTTGCCTGATCGATGTGAAGAAAGCCTTTGACTTTGTATGGATCGTTGGGCTTCTCTACAAAATGATAAATTTTGGCTTTCCGGCCCATATTGTAAAAATTATAGGCAGCTTTATGAGAAGACGAACTGCCTTTGCGGTGGCTAGTGCAGCCAGGTCAGACGCATTTTGTATTGACTCGGGGGTCCCACAGAGGGTCTACATTAGGCCCATTTCTTTTCAACATATTCACCTCTGACGTCTCGGGCGCAAGAAACGAATATAAGCCCGAAATCCAGGTGAACCTATTCGTTGACGACTTGTTAGTGTGGTCATCTGAGCACAATTTGCGCTTCGCTAAGATGAGGATCATGACAATGAGATACTCTATCTCTAAGCGCAGGCCCGAAAAGAGCTGTAGGGCTACAAAGAAGAAGAAGAAGATGAGGCTCCAAAAATTTTTGGAATTTCTTACTGCATATTACCGGAAATTGGGAATCAAGGTGAATTCAAAAAACAGTGAATTAATTGTGTTTAAGGACCCCCACAAAACTTCGGTCGTCGTGCAAGAGGCATTTGTGACTCCAGGGTTAAGTTGAATGGGCAGATGGTGCACCGTTCTAGGCAAATGAAGTACTTGAGGGTAGTTTTCGAGAGGAAGGTTACCTTCAGTGCTCACGTTGATAATATTTTGAAAAAAGTGACTTATGCGTACCATGTTCTTATATCTCTTTTCAGGAAACAGTCAACAGCGAGCAAGCGAGTCAAGGTTTTGGCCTGTAAAACCTTGATTCGTCCGATCATGACATATGCGATAATGATATGGAATGGAGCTCCGAAAACGTAATGGGGCAAGATGAGTTTAGTGACCTATACAGACAGAAGGGCGGACGGTGTAACCCCAACGAGGCACTAGCCTAGGAGGCAGCAATGGAAGTCTATCAAATGGTATGCCGAAAAGCTGGTGGAATCGAGAATCAGGAGAGCCAAGGAACACAAGGCGGGAGTGGTCAGAAAAGCGACGGAAAACCGATCAATGGATGCAGCGAATGAGTAGTTTTAAGGTAGTCTTAAGGGAACAATGAACTTAATTTTAAGAAATTCAATTTTCAAAACTGCAGTTGTTAGAGCAAATGAATTTTACACCAAACTTATTTTTATATCTATTAATGTTTAATAATGTTTTGGGTGTCAACATTTTAAAGTTTTGTTTTATCGAAAAAATTAATATTGTAATCAAAGTAAAGTAAATTATTATTGAACTACGGGACAAGCCCTAAGGCACAACCCACACGAATATTGTTTTTTTTTCGTAGCACTACAGTCTCTTTTGGGTCTTCGCTTAGAGGTAGATAGAGTATCTCATTGTCATGATCGAATGTATCGGCACTGCACAAGGTGATATGATCATTATCACGCTTTGGCCGTGTGTCCGTCCACCCAGCTGCGATACGTTCTGATTTAAACCAGCACGTATCATAACTGAACAGGCTTATAGTCCGTCCGAAGAACCACTCAAACTAAATCTCGTTGACGAAAACGAAACTTGAACCAGAGACCTTCGGCTTAAGAGCTTAGTGCTCTAACCACTACATCACGCGGACTATTACGAATATTGTTAGTTTAAGTTATTTATGAATTGTATATATGTAAAAATTAGAAAAAATCACCAAATAAAGATCTTGAATCGTTTCCAAGCAATCTAGCTTTCAATATGAATATGAATCTTACGTATGAAACTATTTGATTTTTAATAAAACTTTCATTGCCAAGGACAACACAACAACGAAATTTATTGAAATTAAATGTCTTGAACCTCTTACTCAAACCATTTGATAAATTAAACTTCCTCTCCATAAGACAGTCCGTAAGTCAGGCGGTCTGCCTTAGATAAATATTAACAATATTCCGAATGTAGACATGAAACTTGTTAATATCTTCCGAAGCCTTGAACAGCAAAGTATTCACAACTACCATGAGAGGAGTAACAGTGGAAAGGGTATGGATAAAACGCGTGACTCGATATTACTGCCAAAGGTATCAACAAAATAAACTTATCACTGTTTCTCGTACATACTCGTATTTCGATCTATCTAATCATTTTCATCGCAGGGATATTTGTTGATTACTTTCCGTGGTAATGAATTCATAGCATTATACGAGTATTTGGGGTGGTTTCAAATCGCTTGTGGGCGATAAGGATAGAATTGTTTTCGAATCGATTTTTGGAATAAGTGTTTACTCCATGAATCTTCATGATAGTACTGTAGGTAGAATTCAGGTTTTCATATTTTTGTATCGTAATGACGTCATTTGTAGGTAATCAAGGCATACTTACAATTTTCCCTCACAAATTGAATATTATTTCGCTACATTTATCCTTGGGAATTTTGGTTCTTAATAGACTAAAGGTATTCAACTTTCGCGACATGAAAAGCTTTTGAGTGTTAACGTACGTTTATTGGTCATGAACTCGGTCAATGTCATAAAGCTAACAATCCCTTATTTGACCAAAAATAATTGCATGAAAGCAAAGCCAACGACAATGGAGTCTAAAAATATAGTGTGACAACAATAAGTATGATGATATAGCCGAATTCTCTAGGGACAAATGAGTGTTGACACGCAACGCACAAAATACGTTTGAATTCACGGATAAAAATTACCAATTAAGTAGCTTGCAATCAAGAGTATTATATGTGGATCAAGTGCAGAAGCCAACATTATACGAGTAAAACCGTTGAATCATTGTCGTTTCCATTTTACACTGGGTTGGAAACAGTAGCCGACCAAAAACGTTAAAAGCACCTGACATTTCCTCCAGCAGTGAAATGATGAACGTAAAATGGGCATAATAATCAAAATCCTGTGGCTCTTAAAGCCTGTAGTTTGAAGAACCAGCCATCTGCTATAGTTGGGTTTCGTTGACAAATCTTTATTGAGCTTTAAGATTTTTGGATTCTTATTCAGTCGGTCGTGAAACGATAGATCTAGTCGAAATGATGTTCCTCGTTAAATTATCAAAGTCATGCTGTTTTGGCCGCAGATAGTTCTTGGGTCTTGGAACTTTTTCACAATATTAAAACTACTCAAAGGATAGTTTCCATCCGGTCGTGCCCTTGATAGAGCTCTTGGTGGGTTCAAAGTTTGAAATTTTTCCAGGATTCATTGAATGATGAATTAAGAAGCCAAACGGTTCAAAGCATTTTAACGGGATATTAATCAAGCAAACAAAGAAGGAACTAAGTAATATTTAAGGGGTAAGAGAAGGCAACTGTAACTTCAATTCGCTGTCCCTGGATTTGAAAATGATATCACCACCCTAAAGCTGCATCCATTAATTTTCTTCATCAATAATTTGAAAACCTAGACCAAGTTTTCTGATTACGTAGTGCGGCGTGAAGAACGTGGCTTGCGTATAGCAAATTGATGGTCCGAGAGTTCCGACACACGAAATATTAGGTAAACCAAGAGTCTGACACAACTCACTAGAAGCTGGCAGCTTAATCCAGTTGCTAGGGTGACTACCATAGCATTCATTCGTCCCGTGACAATTGGACTGTAAATCGTAAACATGCTGCTACCCCAGTATGGTGTACCTACTACACGTCAATTAATTATCTATTTGGTATATTCAAATAATCTTACGAGTTACATCCGCTATGAGTTTTGTTTGCACCTACTCTAGCATAAAGGGCAATTAAGTCATTCAAAACAATAAGAAAAACCGGGCAACGAGTCTTCGATACATGAAAAAATACAGAAACAACGACCATTATGAGTATTATGAACTTTTTTCTATAAAATAAGAACAGCAACGATCACGGCAGCGGTAACAATACACATAAATTGTGTACAATGCTAGAATGCGTTTGTGAAGTTTAGTCTCATTTATTTCTCAGATTTTAGGAGAACAATGGCAGGAGTCCAGATCTTTGGTATTAAGCGAGAGATTACCGAGCGACAGATTACACAGCCACACAAAAAAAAGTGGGGTATACTTTTGATGGCATATGTCATATCCATAGTCTTTTGGCCTGCTGAGCACGAATCCGGGTCCAGAATTGAGCCATCATGTCCTGATTTTTTTTGGGTTAAAAACAGTAAACATCGAGGAGAATGCACTCGTAAAAGTTCGAAAAACAATTTTTACACATCTAAACCTATATTTATACTAACGGGTATTGGCAGATCCAAGACGCAAACGCATTTTCTGAAATACAAGTAACTTCCATTAAATTTCATATACTGGGGATGTTGAGGTGATTGGGTTATTGGCAAAAAATTTATATCAAGTACGGCCCACGCGGTTTTTGCGTGATAGTTGGTTTTTTCGTGCTTTTCCAAGCAGCATTGTTGTAATTCAACATTTTAATACCTAAAAAACCAATTGAATAAAACCAATTACCGTTGTTCAAAAAGATGGAACTAGCTTAAGGTTATATCGCTTTCTACCTGCATCCAGGGCACCTCCACGCAGTGACGGTGGGCAACGGAGTTGCTCCATTATCTGGCTAAGTTCCTGGATAACGGCTTTCATGCCGTCATGGCAGGTAGAAGAAAGAGAATTACGATGCAGGGACTCGGAAACTGAGTATCGGCGATTGGTCAGGGTGTGAAACCGGGCCCTCAATCGTCGTCATCCAGCGACCGTAGCTCTTCATGTGTGGGTAACTTGGCTCATACTGAGTATAACGCTACAAGCAAAAAGTCGCAGGCTAAAAGGGCAGTTCATCACTGTGATAAAAAATGTGATATGTTTTGTTATATTTGTTGTAAATATGAATTTATCAAAACGCGAAAAGCTATAACAGATAAAATTAAGAATATTTATAAAGATACCTTCAGTCTACAGTTACTGCACCAGAATACAGATTAGGTTCCCCACATCATATGCAATTCTTGCAAAATAATGTCGTATAACTCACATAAGAAGGCCGTGAAATATACCAGACCTGCGATATGGAATAGAACTTTCTGTGAAAGTGAATATTTCTTCTGTATGAATGTTGTAGATTAAAAAATTGTTAATAACCGAAAGATTAAAAGAAGAATGACTTATACAGATGTTTTGACAGTAACAAGACCAATTGAAGCTATTTCATCTACTGAACTAAGTAATGCTGTGGTTGCTGATGCTATGGAAGTAGATGATTCTACCTTATCAGATAATGATGAGTACGAATCGTCTGACGACTCAAATAATCGTGAAAATGGTGTAGATGTATTGAATATATATATATATATATATATATATATATATATATATATATATATATATACATATATATATATATATATATATATATATATATATATATATATATATATATATATATATATATCTACCATACAATCGTAAACCATAACCAATATCCATATCAACGTCAGAACTCAACGATCTAGTTAGAGACTTAGACTTAGGTAAAGATGGTGCAGAGCATCTCTAATCGTTCGAAGTTCCCCTTGGAGAGCACAGTGCAGGAGAGAAAGAAGAAGAACAAAACGTGTGTTTCAAAATGCTCAACCATATTTCGAGTTGATACAAAAGTCATTTGTCGAACAATCAATTGAATTTGAACAGCAACCAGGACGAGCCTGGCTCCAAAAGGGACACGGGGTCTACTTATTGTGGGCAGCAGAGATGAACTGAAGAGTCGGGTAGGAGTTGCGAGCAGGAATACGAAATTCGGTAACAGAATTGTGCTTCATTAATTGACGGAAAAAGGGCAGAGCTCGCAAGAGTAGCAACCATCTTATACGAAAAAGCCATAGTACGCAAGTGCAACCCCAGAAGACGCTAGTGTTGCGGATGAGAAAAAGAGAGCGATGGCGGACGCATCTTCGCGTTATCTTTGTTGACCATAGCAGCCCTTGTAAAAGGATGATAAGGCATAAGTGGAAAGCGGTACATGCAAGTACCTTACAAGAAATGCTCAAATCCATGGATATCAACCCTGGCAAACCTATGCTTTATATAATGTGGAAGAGTCCACAGCCTTCAAAATGTACAGCTACAAAACAAGTGCAAGCTGGAATAGTGAAAGAACGGTTGGAGCAGTAGGTGATGGCTGGGAAGGCGTCTAGCTGGAGTTACAAAACGGACCCAATATTTCGATGAAAAGTAGAAGGTAACTGTTTCTTTAGATGTGTCGACGGATATTTGTCTGAGGCTAATGCAGCGACGGAACTCGCAATATCCCAACTGATGACTAAGAGGTCCTGAAGGCCAACTAACCATCACATGCTGATACTGGTACTGAGCTTATCCTGCAGATGAATTAAATTTCAGAAAATATCCTCGGCAAATGCTATGTGAGAAAGAAGTCGAATGGGAACTGAGGATGGAAAAGCTCCCCGAAGCAACAAGATCCCTATCCACTTGCATGAAGATGAAAAATACCAGAGCGATTTTGTAGCAGCCTTTTTTGTGGTTGAAAGGTGAATGCCATTTTCGCACTAAGTGCCGGGCTCCCATGCTCGCAAGAAGGCGACTGGACTACCCACTAAACACCTTCCCTGTCAACCCGAGAACCTACGAGTACGCTGGAAATTAGAACGTAGCTTGAAACTTCGGGCCAGGTCTCGTTTGTTACGCCGTGAGGCACATTTAAGCTGAAGACCCCTCATCTAGCGGGAGAGAAAGGAAGAGGAATTGCCAGACTAGCGATTCCCCAGCCCCAACGTCGACAGCAGTGTGAGTCACATTTATCTTTTAGGACTACCCGAGCATAATGTGCCACATGGTTCCATTTGCCAGCCGATCCTAGCATCACCTCGACTGTACTATTCGGGGTGAACTCTCCCGTCTTCCTCTAAAGGTCCCTCCCCAATCTGTACCATTTTTTGCACGCAAAAAATGTGTGGCAGGCATCGTTCTCCTCTCCTGGGCAAAACCGACAATCATGGGACCGTGACTTACCAATCTTGTGCAGGTAAGACTGAAAGACTGATGACCCGCGCAGTCCACCTTCACTTCGTGTGAGTCACCCAAGACTGCTGTCAATCGTTGAGTAAGCAATGTCTCTCCTCGTGAGCAACCGTCTCCTTTGCGTCCTCGCTCCGACGCAGATAAATAGCGTAGCGCTCTCTAGCAAGGAGGGCAACAAGTATCACACCTGCAATAGCTCTCGCCGCCGAATCAGAGACTGTCGGATATGAAGATGCAATCCTCAGTGTTGTACCTGTGCCAAGCATTTTCGATACACTTCCTTACTGAGAGCGTCGCCCCATATTTCTGCTCCGTACAGTAGCATTGACCCTACAGCACTCACCAAGAGGTGTCTTTCTTATGGGTTGGGTCCCCCTACGTTGGCCATAAGTCGGCTCAGAGCCGAGTTTTAATAGCACTCATCCAAGGAGCTTAGAAGGCGAAGTGCGACATTATAATTGGCAATGATACTAATTACTACTAAAATCTGCAAATGGCTATTGGGCGAGGAAACATTGGAACCGCTACTTACCACTCACGTTTTCGGCTGCAAACTCCATTTTCTTAAAGGATGATAGGTGGCGGGTAGAATTTGGATTTTTTATTAAATATCTACCACAGACTTGGAAAGTATTCCGAGCTGTGTTTACATCAAACGCTATGAAAAGCGGTCATATAAGTTCCAAAGATCGTCACCCAATCAGCCTAATGTCTTTTAAATTGAAAGCTTTGGAACGACTGTTGGAGGACTACATATGAGAGACCATCCAAAACGTAACAACTCTATACTAAAAGAAAATTAGTGGAAACAACAATTTACAACAATTTCGTTGGCACCATTGAAAAAAAATCTTCAATACAAGGAGTATACTTTAGTAAAGTTCCTAAATGGGGAAGGGGAATTCAACAATGTGACAATCGAAGCCACAAATGAGGCTGTTCTGGTCACATAAGTGAACGAAACTATTAAAAAATGGATTTCAACACAACTGAACAGCAGATATGTAACCTCAGATTAGGGAGCTAAACTGGCTAAAAGACATGGAAGGACAATGACGTCGCAAGGGGACTGCTCTTTTCACTGCTGTGAATGTTTAATCTAAACGAATTTTTGAAAGCTTTTTTATTGACAGCATTACAAGCAATGAGCTATACTGACAACATTGTGTCGCTAGCCTCAAGTAAATATCCTGCAAGCCTCTCGAAATTTGCTTTGAGAAAACTTATAGAATAGCCAACTACGGGGGGGGCTCAGTATAAACTCACATAAGACTCAACTAAAAAAACAACCTTGAGCCTTGAATTCATCAAATATACCCGAGGAAAAACTGACATTTACAAGGAAACTTTTCTCTAACAATTTATCCTGTTAGATGCACACTATTGTGGTCGGTATTGATTAAAATTTAATAAGTTTTTCACCCTTATGGACTTATGGCTAATAATCAAGTTTAAAATAAAACAAGTTTTCAATTAAAATAATTTAATGAACACTTAAGATGTTACAAATATGTTTTAGCCTAAACGACACGTATGCATGTCGGTCGGTATTCCCGACCATTTTCAGCGCTAGACGCGAAACTACTAGTGAAACAATTATAACAAATAAACTTAAGCACCAATTGAACATTTCGCAATTTTTTTACCGTTTTCTTTGTCGGGTCAGGTACTTTTGGGACCGGCCTCGTACGAATTTAGTTATGAGACAACTAAATCTGACTAGATGACTCTAGTTCACAGCATTGAAGCAAACCAATTATTGATGCTTTTTTTCTTGAATAGCCGTCGGTCCTTGCTTTTTGAGTGAGGAGACACGTTTCGACTTCTTTGAGTCGTCTTCAGTGTCAGATACTGACACTGATGACTCAAAGCAGTCGAAACGCGTCTCCTCATCCAAAAAGAACAAGACCGATGGCTTTTCAAGAATAAGGAGAATTGGCCTGCTGATAGACTCAGGCCAATTCTCTTTTTCCAAGCAAAATAACTGACTAAAATTATTCATACATCTCTCCACCCACGAATACACCTTGAAGAGGGTCTTAAATGGCTCCAGTGCGAACGTTATTGAAACCTCCCTCTATTTCTAGAAAAGTAGTCAGTTTTTATTTTTTTATTCAATTGAGTGCTCAACAGTATGCACAACTTTATGAAGAGCATTTTCCGTAGACTTATATTTCAAGCACGCATGTTGAAAATTACATAACAGTATTTTTTTCTGAAATCTTTCGTAAATGAATTTCCAATGGGCGCTCAAGCATTTTAAGGACGAAAGATGTTAGACTGATGAATCCAAAGTCTGTTTGCAACTCATAGTCCCAACTATCCACTTCCGGGATGAAAACTACTCGCCCTGGAGAAAAAGGTGTGATCGGTCATGGGCTCAATAGGCAGAGGAAACTTAAGGACTCTTTCCCTGTGCAACCTTCAGTTTTATCACGATTAAATCTCCAGAGCTTTATCAGGACACATAAAGAGATTATGTTCCTCTTAATCAGGATGCAAGCTCTAGGTCTGCGGCACCGAATGCCTGAGCTGTAAAGTTGTAATTTTTGACAAGGAGTCCTCTTTTGAATCTCTAACTTAGGGGTCCTATTTTATAGCGAGTTCGAAAGTCTTCCCCCTGAAAAAGACTTTGAGATTGTTTGGAACAAATTTTTGTCAACTTCAGTCCAATAGATTTTTTATCATAACGACGGTAAAAGTCCGACTCTTCGTATAAGTGAGCGATTACCGACTAGCAGATCGATTGGATAAGTGAGATTTTTGTGATGGACTATCGAGCAAGAGTGCAAAAAAACAGAGAGTCTTACGTGGGGGTTACATTAATTTTCCAGACAATGGCATTTTACTTTATGCCCCTCCCGATCATTCCAATACTTGAAATGTCGTTCTGAAACTCAATTTGAAACGTTTTATCAATATGACTTTTTTGACACCCCATTTATGTTGGTTAAATAAATGCTTGGGGATCACGTCAATGCTCGACTTGAGGAGCACCTCCATGCATGGCGGGAAATCCCCCTTTGCAAATTCACTACTAAAACCGACAAACCACCACCACCAAGTTTGACAAGTGGAGCTACTATGCCTTCAAAGAAAATGGGCTGTAACGCAGACGAATAGACAAACAGGACACGATTTCAATAAACTTATATTTGAGCAGAAAACGTTAAAAAGCTTAACCGCTGTGCTACAATCAACATAACACAAAATAAGGAACGTCAAGTAACGTAGCGCGCACATAGTTCGCCTACATACGATTCGCGCTTATGTGATCTTGACAGATACGAAAAAGTGTCATTGCGGCAAAAGTAATTGAAGAAAATGGATGATTGCGAATTGATTTTGAATTTTTATGTTTTTGACAATGCGTTATAATTTTGTTGATGAAAGTCTTCAACGGCGTAGAAGAAATATTAAATTAAATTTCAATACCAGAGTGGAATTGTGCTTAACAGATGAGAACACTTGTTTTCTGCATAATTCCTCACAGCTGGATAACATTTTACTCACCCTTTCAAATGGCGAACAACAATGTATCCTTGTCACTTAAAGTAAACAATGTATTTGTCATACTGACATAAAAAGTTCGTTCGATTTCAACTTTTCATGTTGCGTATGTCATCCTTATGTCAAATGTACTCAATGCCCTATAAAATATTCGGGTTCAACTTTTTTGACATTTGCTTTATGTCTGGTTATGTTGATTGTAGCTCAGCCTTAATACAGACATTTTGTGCTTCCTTTGCAAATTGATAAGAATTTGCACTACAGATTACGGCAGACATCTGCAATAAAATTGATGATTTCTCTCTATCACAAACAGGAAGAATCACTCTTGTGACGCAACTACAAGAATACTGGTATTAAAGTCATATAACACTATTTTCCTTTGGGCAATTAAGCACACAAAATCTACGCTAGAACGGATATCAGATCAACAGACTGCCAACGTAACTCGATTACCCAGTAAAAAGGATACCAAAAGGATGTCTTTGCCAGCGGCAAACGCAATGAACCAATTTATGAAAATGGGCACAATTTAATGTCACGGAATAATTGCCATAATGTTGGATTGCTTTGTAGCTCTACCCTTTCCGGAGTCAGCTAAATGTTACGTTTAGTGCAGATATAAATATATCTAAGAAATATCCTACATTGCTGACTACTCTATTACATCGAAGGGACATTAAGACGCAAACTTGACGATACCACAGCAACGACGACGTTCATTGTAGACATCAGGAAATTACTATTATCCTTCGAGGTAGAATGAGTTTACCTTCAGCCTATCTTTCTTTTATCGACCAACGAACGTGTTGTTTTTGCTTCGCCACCATAAACGTAAATTTCCCCCCCCTCCGTTTACCTTTAGATAACCATTACAAATGTCAGTAGAATCATTTCGTTTTTATCACGAACGTATAAAATGTTCTATCGCTTTTGCCGTTCGGTACATGGAATTGGAGAGAGGAATCACAAAGGCGAATTATGTAGTTAACGATAAATTAGATACGGCGATTTTAGGGGTGTACTTTAAGCAGTAGCCATTGGGTGATGGTGGCAACATCTGTGAGCAAACATCTCAGAAGATTGAACATAAAACGGTATCGTCGCTGGAGGAAATAAACGATTTAAATTTGTCTGATAGAGATGGCTTAGAGCATATGCGACATAATCAAAGGATATACGATTGGCATCACGGTGAAAGCTTTATAAATTCTAGAATCATGTCGTCTGTAAAAACTTTTTACGAAATTGCGTTTTCTTTGTTCTACAAAGAAAAGAATAGTTTATACGGCATTTCATTTGCTACTTATTGCCAATGAAGAACATTAAGAGGTAAAGGATCTCATAAATACGTGTCGTTTACACCGTCTGAACAAGATGGGCAGAGTATGGATAACTTAAAGCTTATCAAATCACAGAAGTCATTTTATTGCTTGTATAAATTTACAGCTTGACTTCTTTGAATGAATAATTTAGTGCCAGATATGCAGGCATGAAACTGATACAGGGCAGTAAAAATAAAGTTACTGTGCATTGCGTTATAATGCAGAAGGAACTTTATTGTATGATACATGACCAACATCAAATATAGATTTTAAAAGATAAAAAAACGGTTGAACTAAGTTTCCTATATAGACTCAATTCACTCATCATTGATCAAAGGTTGTATTACGTTGCCTTGTGCTGGGCTCATAGCGTAAATATTTCACCAACAAGCTTGTACCGAAAATGATGGACATTTATTTTGACGCAAAACACGTATCTCAAAATCTAAATTATTGGCATTTTAACCCTAGAACACTATCCATGAGTCGAAACGACTCACAAGGTACACATACGTGAGCATGCACAGCCCACATAAAGCAGTACTGGTCTGACCATCCACCTAAGCTTTCACTATTTAGTACGTGCTTGAATCCCGTATAGATTGCGTCTCTGTTATCCCCCCGTTTCGTGTGATCCTCAAAGGTAAGTATGTAGTGTCAGTCTATCTTACTCATTATTAGTAATAGAAGATATTTTTTTGAGTAATATGAATATTTTCTAAGATTCTTTCGTATTTGATTTTTGTCTTAATAAATATGTCCAGAGGGTTGAATGATGAGGAAATACTGTTATTACTTGAAAATGACAATTCAGAAATATGCGATGCGGAGGCCAATTTGGAGGATTTTGACTCTGATGACAGCAATACAGAGCCGGATTACGAACATCAAGATTTGGAAGAGATTTATCGGGATATAGAACAAGATATTCAAAACTCAGAGGGAGGTATAAGTGAACCTATGGAATTAAGAAGACAACACACGCACAGCAATGATCGTCGCCTAGTTCCACATGCATCAATCACATCCTCTGTAACTTTAACTGGTTCAGTCACCTTGCCTGTTTCACCTTCAAGCACAATAATATTCCCTGGAAATTCAGTCAAAGGCAAAAATGGTTTTGAGTGGAAAACATCTACGTTGGTTACAGCTGGGAGCAGGATACCGAGGCGAAATATTATTCACTTTCAACCTGGACCTATTGGAAATGCTAAAAATTGCACTACTCCTCTCGAATGCTTTATTACTTTCATTACATAACCTATGATGGCAATGGTATTGCAATACACTAATAACGAGATAGAGACACAAAGAAAACAATATAAAGCTCAAAATTCGACTGTGTCCAATACTTCAATGGAAGAACTTAAAGCTTTGTTAGGCGTCCTCATCTTGAGTGCAGCTCAAAAGAGCAACCACTTAACTGCTGTTCGACCCAGAGTACTCGGGCAATCGTTACCTATCTACTCTATCAAAAGATAGGTCTTGTTTTCTTATAAACTGCCTCCGGTTTGATGAAAAAAGTTCAAGAAAGGAAAGAAAAAAAATTATGAAGTTGCCTCCGATAACCGAAATGTGGGAAATGCTCTTGAAAAATTGTCGTGAAAATTACAAACTAGGAGCATATGTTACAATCGATGAGCAATTAGTAGGGATCCGCGGGAAATGCCCTTTTAGAATGTATATTCCTTCGAAACCGGATAAATATGGAATTAAGATCATATTGATGCGTGATAACTCTACAAAGTACATGATTGATGCGATTCCATATCTTGGTAAAGGGACTGCATCTAGAGGGACTCCTGTCAGAACAAATTTTATAAAACAACTTTCTAAAACTATAGCAAGATCAAATAGAAACATAACCATGGATAATTGGTTTACAAGTGTTCCTCTCTGTCTGTCCTTGTTAAAAGAGGAAGGCCTAACCATACTAGCAACCATAAAAAAGAACCAAAGGGAATTTCCCGATAAATTCAAGGACGTCAATTTTCAAGAAAGGCAAATGAAATCTTCACTTTTTTGTACCATGAGGATTTTTCAGCGCTTTCATATAAAGCAAAAAATAACAAAACTGTACTACTAAATTCCTCTGCACATTTAGAAGGATTAGTTGACGGCTGCAATTCCCTCCCAATGACGATTGGTGATTATAATAAATCAAAAGGAGCTGTAGACACCTTTGACCACATGTGCCACAGCATGAATGCTGGGCGGAATACCAAGAGGTGGCCATTATGCTACTTTTACAATATGTGGAATATAGCATGTATTAATTCATATGTTATTTATTCACATAACATATTAAGACGAAAAAATAAACCACTTTCAAGACTACAGTTCATGTTGGTACTAGAAAAGGACCTGACCCCATCTTGGCAATTGCACAGATTGAGTATCCTAACACTCCAATCAAGCCTGAAAGATTTAATACAACAAACTTTAAAATTACAAAAGTTAACGCCAGAAAATACTTCTTCCAAATCTTCCAAAAAAAGAAAATATTGTCGATGATTATTCAAAAAGAAGGTACACAACGTCACAATGCAACATACTCGTATGAAAGGCAGACATTTGTGGGGAGCATATGAAAAAAATATGATATTCATGTTCTAATTAGTAACAGACAAAATTGAGCGTTAATGAAATGTGATCGAAGACTGATTAATTTGTAACTTAGTGAAAAACTTAGTGAAAATTATGAGAACCGAGAAGAACAGATGAGGTCCAACCAAATATTTCTGGTTGAGTGTTTTTGTGCTCAACTGACATATTTTAAAAATAATACTACTAGTGACGAATGACATTGACATATTCTTATGTATTAGAAAGAATTAAAATCAAATTTTGAAAAGGATCTACATATCGCGCTCCTGATTGAACAAATCAATCAAGCAAATGCAATTCAGAAGCAACTAGAAACAGTTTTCACTGAGCTGAAACAACTCAGTGAGACTCTAAATGAGTTAAAGGAATAACTTCAGAAGAGTGACGAGCTTATGGCAAATTCTTAGAGAATAGTTTGATTTCCCCGATATCAAAACCCTCCAGAAAGAGGAAAGCGACTGGTTCACTATCCCTCAGATCTGAATCGTCTTTGGAAGAAGCTACAGACCTTGATCAGGACATGGTGGACTCAAACGAAAATCCACTAGATTTTCCGGCTCCGCCACTATTGCCGTTTTACCAAGGGGTGCTCCAGTCAGGCTCTTTTCGGCCCCGGATAGCTCCGTCGGAGATGGCGCAGACGTCACTCGTCCGCCCTTGGAGCCGCCGAACGAGGTTACGGCTTCCCGGAGAACAAAGAATAGAATCCTACCTACCTCAGATACTATTCTAACAAATCGTAATCCCCTACAACACCTGAAAAAAAAGAACGTTGGGAAAGCCAGGAAGTAACTTTAATCGCGATTTGACCACGACGGGCGCTTGGCAACCCCGCATCTTCAAAACGACGCCTGTAAATCCCCTTCTTGGAAAACAAAGATATCTTCCCGCTCACGAGCAGAAAGTTCACAATTCGGGTAGCTAAATCAGAAAAAAAATTAAAAGGAACAACCGAAGTAGATTCACTACAATTAATCTTTAACTTTAAAATTTCGCAAGAAAATATAATAAAATTTCGCAAGAAAATATACATATATATTATAAAAAGAAAAACGGTTGGCCAACACTTACGACGGTTATTCCGCTGCCGCTGATGTGAGGATCCCCAAAAAATTGGTTTTTGCTGTTTATTTGATGATTGTGATATTTCCAAATCTCCATGTCCAATCTCATTGATTTACTTGCTAGATCTCTACTGCCAATTTTCCTCGATTTATTCGCTAGACCTCCACTGCCAATCTCCTTGATTTATTTTCTCCGCTAGACTCTTGTCTCGACTCGCACTCTTCAGCAGATGATTTTCCCGCCAGAAAGAAGAACGGGACACCCTTCCAAGCCCCCTTTTATTAGATTCTCGGCCAACGGCTCATTCAGGGAGGTCGAAGACCTTAAAAATCCCGCTACGTGTGGTCGGCTCTTTTGGGTGTTCATGGAATCTCACTCCTATCAAACGAGTTTGGAGAAATGTCAGTAAGACAACTTACTGGCAGTTCGAATTTGTTGATGTTGTTGCTGAAGAACAACTTTAGCATCGGCATTCGACATGGGTTTCGTTTTGGAGTTGCTGGGCGGACTAGGAGTGGAGGATGTTGCGTTTGAGCGCAGTTGCCCATAGATCTCTGGAGCTTAAACTAGAAGCAAAACGTTCAAAGAAATCTTCGTGAGAAAGTATTTCCGATTCGTCAGGAGTTAGCTCTGATTCTTTTGTAGACATCTCTTCGTCTTTATTGATGCAAATGATGCGATGGGCATCTAAGAATGTCTCCGTCAATAATCCAGCGAGTCTTTGTTTGAATCCGGTTCTCGCCAAAGGCAAAAACAGCAATGATCACCAGGCTGAGCTTGTTGTGTGACTTCTCCACGGCACATGATTGTGAGTGAACGGGGAATATGTCCAACTGGTACTTGATCTCTGTGTTCCTATATCTTTAACTCCTGGAATTTCACGAATTTGGATCCTCTACTTTGTAGATAAAGTCTTCCACCAGCTTTATTGATTCGGCAATCATCTGAAGGACACTCTTGAATAGGCATTCAGCTCATTGCACCCACAGGTTGATAAGTTTCAGAGCCACAACGATCACATGTATATGTTGCTACCACCATCATAGGCGTCACTTCAGTGGAGCGGGTTACGATGCCTCGTATTGTAACAAATTTGCCAATATGTTGAGCCTTGATATCACAAATAGCATAAGCCTTTTCGATTGATAGTGGCTGAATACAACCTCAAATCTCTTCATCGATTCTGGGGGAAACGATTCCGTTCATCCCGCTGTTGCATTTTGTCGCGAGTGCATAACTCCATCATGAGACGATGTTCAATGTAAACATCCAAGTAATCTTTGGCAACAACCTCTCGTTCCTTATATGTTGGAAGTAATTCAAATATAACAGCAGAGAAAATAGAAACATAACGTTTGGTGTTCACAACAATAGCTTTGACGAAACCTTCATTGAACTCGTTCACATCGTAACAATTTGCCCCTGCTCCCTATGAGCTTATGTCATCAGTTGATGAGCATACTTGAATGTTTTTGTACCATCTTTATTTGTTGTGCAGAATTCGGGCATGAACGCGCGGATGGATTCATGGTCTTGGGCGTAATCGCGTCGAGCCATTTTTTTTAAATATGAATGAATGATTGTTTGGGTTTGTAAACTGTCTACATACGAATCAAGTTGAACGTTTCCGAGTCTGTTTATCATTCAATTGTCGAGTCTATTTGATGTTGTTAGGTTTCTTTTCTTTTACTTATTATTGGCTGCTTTCTTTAGTAGTTTATACTGATATTATGTGGTCGAAGTTTATTATTTGACGTGTAATGACTGAGGTCAATGGTCGCGCAAAAATTAATCGAAAATTCGACTCGCTATCATAAAACGATTTTACGCTACTTTACGCTTTCTGCTCGTGGGGTTTGCGTTTATTCGCGGCTGATTGCGTAAAGTCGTGCCAAGATCCCTTCGTGGTCGACGCGAATATAACCTATATGGCGTTATCCCGTAACATCACCTCCATACAAAATCAACCGCAAAAACATTCGGATGTTCCCGATGAGGCACGCCCTCAAACTTGTCGCCATAGTTCTCCGCGAACTGGAGAAATGGACGAAGTTGGCTGCACTTATGAACCAGTCAAATATCGAGTACGAGTTTGCCAATTGCGTATATCTGGGCATACAAATTATACCTCAATCTTCCACAGATCATAGGAAAATAGCAAAACTATTAACTGAGAAAAACTGGCAGTATCACACGTAGTTTCTCCCTGAGGATTAAAAAATAAACGTGATAATTCGCTGTCTTCACGGGCTATCGGCGGAAGAAATTAAAGAAGATCTTCAGCAGCAAGGTTTCTACCCCATTGTAGTTTTCTACGTTAAGCTTCAATCTGGCGCCTCCAAATAGGTAAAAGTCCTGCCGAATGCAGCAAATGAAATTTACAACGTCATATCCATTTGCCAAGTCGAATCGATGAAACTACGTATTGGGCAGGCGATGTGTCATAATTGTCAACAATTTGGCCACTCATCGAGCAACTGCCACGCTCAAGCTCGCTGAGTAAAGTGTGATGGCCCTCATCACTTTACACACTGCAAAATATAAAACATCGAAAAACCTAATTGCATCTATTGCGGGGGAGAACACCCCGCAAACTACGGAGGATGTCCCAAAAACCCCAAACACGTTGAGAAAAATTTTGCGCAAATCGCCGCCCAAAACATATAACAACCCAGTATAAACCTCCCAAAACCAAACACCATCAGGACCGCTACAGCTCCTCCTCAGCCAAAAACCACATTAATTCCACCAAATATGGAGGAAATGCAATTGATGATGCAAAAAAATGATGGCTACAATGGTACAGAGTTGAAACATGGAACTGGGGAGTTTAGGCACTTTATAGTAGACTGTAAATTTGACGTTCTCGTCCGAAAACGTTTTTGAAGCCGGGAAATCGTTTTCGCTTTTTTAGCTATTATCTATACAGAAATGATAGACTGACAGGTAAGAAAGGCGGAACGACCATTTTTGTGAGAAGAAATGTGAATCACTACCTGATTCAAACCCCACAACTACAACACGTAGAGGCGACAACAATTAAAATAAAACGAACTCGTTTTAATTTGTAGTCATGTCATTGTATAACTCCTCTCGAAGTGAGACTTGCTATCAAGACCTGAACTCCCCCTTTGGGCTGGAAGGCCCACTTCTGGTGATAGGTGATTTCAACGCCTATCATAATTCCTGGAATGCTGTGAGAAGCGGTCGAGCCGGAGCTGAACTTAACAGATTCTTCACAGCCATTGACGATAGATTACACATGCCAAGTGAACCAACGCACTATGGCCAAACTTCTGGTAACATCCTTGACTTTGGAATCTCACGAGACTTTCACCACGATATCCGAACATTGGTACTCAATAAGTTATCTTCTGACCACAAACCGGTGCACTTCTTAATAGAGAAAATCTTCATAGATTAACCTCTAAAAGTAAACAAGATTACGAATTGCCAAGCTTTCAAGGATATCTTGACTTGAGAAAGCCTCACACAGCTGTTAAATTCAGCCAGAGATGTCGATGAAAGCATTTAAGAACTTACCAGCAAAATCCCACTTACCAAGGAAAATAATACAGCCCAAAACTCAGGTAAGAGAACACAATTTCTATGAACTCCCTCAGGATATTAGGCTCCAGATACCAAGGAGGAACCAACTACGGAGACAAGCTAAGAACACGGGTGATCCTTGATTAAAAACCAAAGCCAACCGGTTAACCCACAAAATACGTGATCAGATTGACGAGTTTCGCAACACCATATGGGAAGAATTTTTGCTAAGCTTCGAACCTGGTGAAGATACTTCTGGCGTCTTTCGAAGTATTTTATGTTGAAAAATAAATAAATATCCCTTCAAATGGCCATAAATACGACAGCATGGAAAAAGCCGAAGCCTTTGCAAACATTCTTGATCTACAATTCCGTGAATTCTCCTGAGCAGAGCCCTGAATCTGAAGACGAAATTGGATCCTCTGTACAAAGACTGCTAGCTTCTCAGACAACAGACAATACCGGAATCCGTCCACTAGACTTACCTAAATTAAAAGGTATGATTAGCACGCTAAACAAACGGAAAGCACCAGACTTTGATCCTTTGACGAATATCATGCGAAAATGGCTACCAGAAAACATCTTACAAGCCCTGACGGGCATCATCAACGCCTACAAAAATTCCCCAAATCGTGGAAAACGACAATTATCATCGTCATCCCGAAAGCAGATAAAGATTTTCTTTTCCCGCAAAATTGGCGACCAACAGAAGACAGAAAACTGTCTTCTGTTTCTAAAATCACAGAAAAGGCACTTTCAACTCGGTTGACCGAATACATTGAGGACAAGAAAATTATTCCCGTAGAACAAAATGGCTTTCTAGCTGGACACTCTACCGAACTCCAGGTAACAAGGGTGGTCCAATATAGCAGAAATGAATTGAATCGCAGAAAGTCAACCAGCCTAGTTATGTTCGACATAGCAAAAGCCTTTGACAAAATCTGGCACGCCGGACTTATGTTTAAAATGCATGAATTTTCCATTCCAATAACTATCAATCTT
Source organism: Odontomyia ornata (assembly GCA_963969285.1). Lineage (NCBI taxonomy): Eukaryota > Metazoa > Arthropoda > Insecta > Diptera > Stratiomyidae > Odontomyia > Odontomyia ornata. The sequence goes on from OZ017740.1 coordinate 138,255,901, forward strand.
TCCTACAGGGCTGATCTATTTTCGGCAAAATTGACGACAAACTATCCAACATACGACCGATTCAAGCTGGAGTTTCATAAGGATCACCACTCTTTCCATTACTGTACACCCTATACACTGCGGACCTTCTACATCTGTCTAACAGCGCTTAAATTTCTCTATATGTTATGCCAATGATACTTGTATATTTTACACATTCACGAGGACCTGAAACTAGGCACAATTGATAAATATACACTAGACTGTGCACTAAAGCTGTTCGGCAGGATAGATGAACACCTTAATAGTACCCTGAACCCTCTATGATTAACCAATAAAGAGCGGAGACTCGCCTACCCTAGCCTCAGATCAATTACTTTGTAATAAAGGACTGACAGAAACTAGTTGGAGTATTTGCTATGGGCCAGATGGTTCAACGATACTCACAGATATAAATGGAGACCGTTTCAATTTTTTACGCCTGCAGTGAAAACCGTGGCGACCACAACTCTACCTGACCTTAATATTAGCATCAGATCTGTTGCTAAGATCAAAATTACCGCAAAATCATTGGTACAAAATTTGATTTTTGACCCGCTCAGGTTAGTTTTACAAAATCTAACGAATTGAAGAAATTTTTAAGAGGAAACAAAAAAAAAATGATATTTTTAAAACACGGAAGGTAGTGATGAATTGCAGATTATCCAATGAACATTTAGAATAACTTTGGATACATTTTTAAAATTTATACGATATCATGCAATCGAGTCCGAAAAAAAAATTCCTAAAAAGTGAAACGTCGAAATGAAATGAAATATAGAATTATACAACAGGAAGCCCCACAATCTCATGGTATATTATCTCGGAACAAACCCAGATGGCAATCAATGAAGCTAATGTAGCGGACCTGAAAGCAGCAAAGTGCCATCTCTCCGTGAATTAGGTCAAAGATGCCGAACAACTTTTTAATATGTATAGCATAAATTATTATGTATATAATTTCTTCTGGCGTTATACTCCGAACGATAAAGATCAATTTCTGTGCGCTCAATAAATACTATTTTTGATTATCCAAAATTTAAATGTTTCGTTAATTTAGGAAACGACGCAGAGACGAGTTCCTATAATTGGTGGCCCTTACGTTTTGTTATTATCAATAAACGAAAAAATAAAAACAATGGCGACCGGCGCCGAATCGTCATCGCCCGGAGAAAGAAACATTACTATGGAAACTCCGAAAACTTCGCTGAATCTCGCACGTGAATTGTGGCCCAGTAGTGAACCCCCTCGACTAGAAGCCGTGCGTGATGTAAAGTTACCGCCATTTTGGGAGTCACAAGTCGAAATTTGGTTTCCCTAGTTGAATTCACCTTCGGGCATTACAAAATATATACAGATACGGCGATATTTAATGCGGTAGTGACATCCCTGAATATTACCATCCTCAAGCAAATTGCGGAGGTAGGTGCCTTATGGTAAAGACGTTTGCCAGTGCATGTACGCGCCATCATGTCGGGGTCAATGCAAAACTACTCGAAATGGCAGACAAAATTGTCAAGGAATTCAACGCTGGCCCAGCTGTAATAGCATCGACATCAAAAACTCTTGCTCCGCGGTCAGATCCAGTTCTCGTGGAAATACTAAATCGACTTGAAAGATTAGAAGTGAACGCAAGAAATCAAGATCCACATTCTAAAAATCGATGCCGTTCACGTGCTCGCTGGCGCCCAAGGGCTTAACGAAATCAAGGTACAGATGAGAGAAATTGTTTTTACCACCGGAAATTTGGAAAAAATGCGAATAAATGCCGTCCGCCCTGCCAATTTTCCGAGCAGGAAAACTAAAAACGTCATCATCAAATGCGGTCAGCGATGACGTCCACTTAAACAAGAGCCGCCTATTAGGAACCGACAAGCAAACAGGGCTAAGATTCCTCGTGGATACAGGTGCAGAGGTATCGGTATTCCTAGCCAAGGCAAAACCCGTCAGGAAGAATGGAAATTGTAGGCTGCAAATAGAACGACCATCAACACGGTCGGAGAACAGATCCTTTCGCTCGACTTTGGACTGCGGAGGATTTTCAAATGGCGTTTTTGAATTGCTGCAGTAGATTATCCGATACTCGGAGCTCATTTTCTACAACATTTTAATTTGCTCGTTGACGTCAAGCGGAAGCGGTTGGTGGATGGTAAGACAAATCTCGAAGCGATCGAAACACTTTCAGATAAACCAGCAGAAGCAATCACCACTGTGAATCGACAGATGCCATTTCACAACATCCTCGCCAAATTTCCCCACTTAACAAGGTTTGTTACAACGCCACAAACCAAAAAGGCAATACTCCAAAACCACATGCTGGAGAAAGGCCCGCCAATTGCGGAACAAGTACGCCGATTACCGCAGGACAAATATCAATCCCCAAAGGCTGAGTTTGAATACATGGTGGAAAATGGAATACGTCGTCCTTCAACTGGCCCATAGGCTAGTCTACTTCATTTAGTCCCAAAAAAGTCAGGAGAATGGAGACCCTGCGGCGACTACAAGAAACTCAATGCAATTACGATACCATATTGATATCCAGTGGCAGGAATTGAAGATTTCAACCATAATCTGCACGGAAAGACAATCTTTCCGACCATAGATTTAATCCGAGCCTATTATCAAGTGCCAATTGCAGATGAGGACATCGAAAAAACAGCGGTCATCACACCCTTTGGACTCTTTGAATTCTTGACGATACCTTTTGGACTCCGGAATGCAGCTCAAACCTTTCAAAGGTACATCGACATTGTTCTCTCTGGATTAAGCTACTGTTTTGGATACCTGGGTGACATCCTTATCGCGTCCAGCTCAGAAGAGGAACATCGAATACATTTACAGGAAGGGTTCACTCGATTAAAGGAACACGGCATCAAAATTAACGTCACCAAATGCAATTTTGGAAAAATCGAGGTACGTTATTTGGGATTTCTAGTAAGTAGCGAAGGAATCAAGCTGCTACCAGAAAAAGTTAATGCGATACTAGAATGTGACAAGCCAAAAAGTATTCAAAGTCTACGAAGATATTTAGGCATGGTCAATTTTTATCGGAAATTCCTAAAAAATGCCGCAGAAGTACTTGCTCCGCTAAATGAATACTTGCGCGATACCCGAAAAATGATAAAAGGCCTGTAAACTGGACTTTAGCAACAAGTAATGCCTTTGAAGACAGTAAAAAGTTGTTAGCAGCAGCAGCTTGTATAAAACATTCAGTAAAGAACGCTCAGCTGGCTATAACAACGGACGGTCGAATCTCGCAATGGGAGCAGTATTGGAACAGTTTGTCGACGGAATTTGGCTACCACAAGGATTTTATTCCAAAAAATTTAGCGACGCTCAACGAAACTACAGCGTCTACGATAAAGAATTCTTGGTGATCTATTCAGCTATCAAATATTTTCGAGACAGAATGGAAGGACACCAATTCGTGATACGAACCGACCACATGCCACGGTGCTACGCACTACGAAGTCATCAAAAGCATCACCACTCCAAATTCGACAACTGGAGTATATTTCCCAGACATACTCCATGTTAAAGGTCATATAAATATTGTGGCAGACACTTTCTCGACTTGATGCAGTTACCGCACATAAAAAACTCGATATGGCAGACGTAGCAGCGGAACAACAACATGATAGCGAGTTACAAAGTCGGCTACACTCGGAAACTTCATTCGATTTGCAGAGAGTACAGTAGAGTGGAAAGCATTTGTACTGAGACTTATCAACAGGTACCACACGACCCTATATACCACAATCACTTCGACGTCAAGCATTTGATTGCACCGCCTGTCGCACCCAAGTGGGAAGGTTACCAGCCCTTTACTACGAGAAAAATTCGTCTGGCCAAAAATGCACAAGGATATTGCGAATAAGGCAAAATCATGCATTCAGTGCCAACTCTCTACAACTAGCCGACACGTCACGACTTTCCCGTTAAAGTTTGCGGCGCCAGATAAAAGATTCGACCACATACATCCACTGCCAGTCGTAAATAATTTTAAATATGTACTTCCGATGATCGATCGTTTCTCGCGATGGACGGAAGCCGTACCAATTACCGAAATCACCGCCGACACTGTCGCTACGAATTTCTACCATCATTGGGTTTCAGGTTTCGTTACACCAAGGATTGTTACAACAGACCGCGGTAGCCAATTCGAATCAATGCTTTTTCGTTCGCTAACCGAAATTATTGGTTGTAAAGTCGTCGTTCTGATGACTTATTATCCTTCAGCAAATGGAATGGTGGAACGCTGGCATGGATCTTTAAAGGCAGCACTCATGTGTCATGAAGACGAAAACTGGCTTCAAGCTCTGCCTACAGTTCTTCTCGGCCTTCGGTCTGCCTACAAAGAGGACATTAAATGTACTGTAGCGGAAATGGTACACGGTACCACACTCCGGATTCCAGGAGATTTTGTTGAAGATCCTGACAGTAGGAGCGATCAGACAGCATTTGTGTCTAAATTTCGGAAAGACATTCGACGACTGCAGCCAGCACCTGTCGAACACCATCGACATAGCAGCATATTTATTTTCAAAGACTTAGCAACATGCACTCACGTCTTTGTACGAGTTGACGCGGCAAAAAAATCTTTGCAGCAGCCATATGTTGGTCCATTTCGCGTACTTGAGCGAACGTCCGATAAAATCTTCAAAATCCTCATGGACGGCAGAACATCACAAATATCAATCGACAGGTTGAAACCGGCCTACATCTTAAACCTAGACATTGAAGAACCGACGCCATCACCGTTTTCCAACTATGAAAGCCGAAGACCTCGAATTACGAAAACTTACGCGGGACCGAATCAAAACAAGCAACGTAGAGTCACATTCGATGTTGACACATCTAGAGGAGGAAGTATTATAGCGGACCTGAAAGCAGCAAAGCGCCATCTCTCTGTAAATTAGGTCAAAGATGCCGAAAAACTTTTTAATATGTATAGCTTAAATTATTATGTATATAATTTCTTCTGGCGTTATACTCCAAACGATAAAGATCTATTTTTGTGCGCTCAATAAATACTATTTTTGATTATCCAAAATTAAGATGTTTCGCTAATATAGGAAATGACGCGAAGCCGAGTTCCTATACTAAACTATATTGGGTTACATTGGACTGATTCAAAGCTACGTCTTTCTAGTTGGGTGGGTTTCTTGCGTCTGGAGTTCGATGCCAGCCAATGCTAAATTTTAGTGTCAGTCGCACGTTGGATACCGTAACTTCTTGGCGTTTGGAAAAGGGAAGAACGTTTTCCCTATTTTTTCATGTACTATGGCTACACATAAATAAAATAACTATTTTACGTTCTACAATTTGCTTGTTTTAGGCACAAATCAACCGAAATGAGCAAATTAGACCAACAAATAATTACTTGGCCCAAGGAATATGATGAAGAAGAAGAGAACCGTCAAGAACATGAGCAGGGTAGTAAGGATGAGACCAATTATTGCATTGAAAAAATACATGACACTAAATCCGAAAAGGAATATGATGAAGAAAGGCAACATCCAATTCAATAGCCCCCTCAAAAAGTCACTGTCACAGTCATCAGAAAGTTCATTTGGAGATTATACGAGCATTCCATTGCCAAATTTACGTTACTATATAAATTCAAATCAGGTTTTCAGTGGCAGGCTGCACCTTTTAGAACTAGTGTTCGCTTCAACATATGAAGCTATTCATTGCAAACAGTAAAATCCTATTTTGAACTTTTTATCAGCAAAGATGTGATTTACATAATTACAAACTGTACTAATATTTAAAATGAAAAGATTAAAACTGAATACGAAAGTAAGAGATGCAAAAAACACTAATTCTACCGAAATCAAAGGTTTGGTAGGAATGCTAATTATGATGGGTGTAAAAACACGGTAGTCCGCGTGGTGTAGTGGTTAGAGCACTAAGCCCGTAAGCCGAAGTTCTCTGGTTCAAGTTTCGTTGGCGTCAACAAGATTTAGTTCCAGTGATTCTTCGGACGGACTATAAGCCCATTCAGTTATGAAATGTGCTGGTTTAAAATCAGAACGTATCGCAGCTGGGTGGACGGACACATGGCCAAAGCGTGATAATATCACCTTGTGGAGTGCCGATATATTCGATCCTGACTATGAGATACTCTAACTATCCCTAAGCAAAGGCCCGAAAGAGGCTGTAGTGCTAAGAAAAGAAAAAGAAAAACACAATAGATATGGAGCAGCAGTTGATGCAATAAATTTTGCAATGTCTCAAAGTTGGTTTGAATTTTTGATGGTTGTATCCATTTTGATTATGTTACTACTAGATATTTTTGCAAAAACACTAATAAACTTGCATCTATTTGGCAAATATTTTAAATTTTTGTAAGTAACTTGTAGAAATGTTATACATCGAGTAATTACTTTACGAATATAGTATCGAAAAGGATACGGAATTTGTGTATTTAGGCGCCAAAAAACGAAAACGGACAATCAAAAAGACGAAATACGCCGGAAAATACAGCTCGAAAATAAAATATTTTATTCAGTATTGACGATCTTGAAAACCAGCTGCATACACAGGAAAACAAAGCTCTAAGTATACAAATCTGTGATAAGACCTATGTTATGCTATGGGTGTGAAACATGGACCCTAACCCAAGCATCCGCATAGATATTGAACGCCTTTGAGCGACGGGTCCTGAGGCGAATAATCGGAGCGAAGCTAGACGGGGTCCAATGGCGAATCCGATACAACCATGAGCTCTATGAAATTTTTGGCGAGCTGAAGGTCTCAACAATTATAAGACTGCAGAAGCTGCAATGAGCTGGCCACATGAATCGTATGGACGAACAACGGATACCCAAAAAGGTATTTTGGCAAGATCGAAACTGTCATTAGGCCAACACTTCTGACATTTTCACAAAGTTCGAGTATTGTAGCATCTATATTTTATGATAAAACTCGGTGTGACGTTCGAACAGGCAGGACGCACAACCAGAAAATCTTTTAGATTTTTTTTAAAAGCCCTTAAGGTATCTGAATGCTGATCTCTACTTCTCTAATTAATTGAGACGTTAGCGTCTTAAAACAAAAAGATTCTTAAAATGGTATAACTAAGCGTTTAAAATCAAAGAGTTTGAACTAAGATGCCTAGGCGTATATAGTGGATGCAGCTAAATGCTTTCATAAAACGGATCACTGTCTTCTAAAAGTAAACTAAATGCCCGAAATCGCTTACTCGATGAATTTGAACAGTCAAAATTTCAACTACGTATCATGTTTTGTGAAAAATGGCAGCTGCACTCAATAGTAACGGAATCACATTTTCAGGCACTATTATAAAGATTTTTGGGTTACCCTCTTCGCTTTTCTTTGGCAGATCCTCTGTGTCATTTCAAGGCCAATGGGAAAATTATGCATGGAGTGCATTGTGCTATGTGCTGGGGAATCACGCAAGGTCCAAATTTACACCAGCCTCAGGCATACACTAAGCTTTTAACTCCCATAAATGGAATGCCCACATCAATACCAAAATAAAATCATTAAACGTGTGTAAAAGCAAAAATTATCTATCTTTCAAAGTTTCTTCCATATCAAATTTATTTTAGCCACATTAGCATGTCAAATGGTTTCACTCATTTTGAGACTTTAGAAAAAAAATGAGTATATTGCACTTAGTCCATTTGCCTTACAAATATACAAAATAGTCTCTATTCGTCTATTATCTCTTAAAGTCCAGTAGCTAACTAGACAAAAATACTATCTAACAGTACAAATACATACTCCTCCGTCATAGAAAACTTACAAGTAATCACCCGTGAAACTGGAGCATGTTCACTATAAAACGTTGCTAAATTTATTTGAAATGTATTGAAGTGGTTAATCATCTAGGTCGCTTGATGATCCAGTAGAAGCTCCAGACATTATCGCTGTTGCTGTAGAATTTCCGCCTATACAAGCATTCAAGTTGATCGACCCGGCTGCAGTAGCTCCACCCACCGTACAGGCTACAGCAGCTGCATGTCGGCACGGTTGCGGTGAGGTCGGATTCGATAATCCAGACTCGTGGATTGGTGAAAGCGTTGGTGAACGAGTTCGTAGGTTTTTGCGGCGAGGCGGTCGTCTATATGTGGATGGGGCAGATGGGGAAAGTGATCGTTGTGGTTGAGAGAATCCCAATGTTTCAGCGAGTTCATCTAAGTCAGTAGGATTTGGGATTTTTCGACGAGCTGGTGGAGGTAAAGCCGGCGGTAGAGTCATTTCACCAACGTTGTACGTCATTTCGTCGCGAATAACTGATGTTGGCAAAATTGTTTCGATGGATTGCATTGATGCCTGAGGATTGTGCGTTGAGTGTGAAGTTCTAGTACCGTTACCACTTGAAGGAATTGGTCGAACTTGGTTTTGTTTGACGGTTGAGTGAGTCGAATTGGGAACGTTGTGACGACAGTGCGGTCGACGGTAGCGCCCAATCATGCGAAGCATGTATCTAAACCTAGTAACGGGCCATGGTCTTATAAGTCTAGGTCTTGGCATCTTAGTATTCGATCCATTTCGTTGGTTTATCTGATGGCCGTTGGTTTTAATGAAGTTTGAGGGTATATGCTTTGGTGCCGGAGAAGTTACTTTTGCACCATTTCTAGCACTTTGATATTGCTGAGCTACATTACTCGCATCATAATTCGTGGGAATCGTATTCGAAATATTCGAGATTATATCATTCGGCACATCTGGACTATCTGGCACATTTGAACAACAGTTCCATTTTCGTCGCCACCGATGGTGTTTGGTGATGGTCTTTAGACAACATCGTTTGTCTTGCAAGGACATACTTTCACTTTTTGAAGGGGTTTTTATGCGAAACGTACAAAAAGTGCACTGCTCACTAAAGTGTACGTATGAGTGTGTTGTTTCTTCAAACTCACTTCCCACAATTATTGGTGAAGCTGTTGTAGATGTCGTTGTTGTTTGTGCGGTTGTTATTTTATGGTGTTGTTGAAATTGTGAGCAACAATGAAATGTGGTTGCTTTATGCTTCGGAGTTCCGTTACAACGATCTCCGAAAATCGATGCGTCTCCCGTTTGAATCGTCTGTTCATTGGTGACTTTGTCTTCTTCAAGCATTGAGCACAAGTAATAGGTCCTGGATGACATCAACGAAGCTGCTGACTGGTGGTATTCGCGGGAGTTCTCGCAACAATGCAGCGTTTGTGGTCGCAATCCAATATTATTTCCGGACACAAGAACTGATTTTGGATGTTTCGCATTTGAGCAGAAAAAAACTTGGCTCGATTTTGAATCATCAGAATGCAGTTGAGAAGAAGCTCCATTATTTGTACTTCCATTGTTGGTGTTGGTATTGTTACTTCCTGTTGAAGTGCTTTGGCGATGATTTCGAATATACTCATATGTTGTGAGTCCCAAGAAAGAAATGTATACATGGAAAAAACATAAATGCAGTAGAAGGCCGGCAGTGATTGCGGCAAGCACTCCCAAAACACCGACGAAAATGAGGAAAATTGTATCATGTAAACTAATTCCATTAGAGCCCGTTGTTCCAGGAATATTCGACGCTACTGTTGAACTTATTGTTAAGGAGGCGTTACTGTAAAAATCGGTAGTGTTAACTTCGTTATTGGTTTGGTTGAAAATTTGCTCAAATACGGCAGTGGTGGTGGAATTATCCTCAACTGGGATGACATTCAATTTTTCTTTGTCGTACCAATCACTCAGCCATTCCGGCTTGAAGTGGTAAAGGAGGATTTGGCTTATCGCAGCGGTCAGTATGACCAACGCAGCTATCACCGCACTTACTACACACATTAGAAACGCAACGTAGTTCCTACCTCCGACGCAATGATTTAACCATTTGCAATGGTGATCAAATTTTCCCACGCATTTGTTGCACACGCTGCAATGTTTTGTGCGTGAGCTGCTTGTTTTAATGTTGCACAAGTGGCAGCGTCCGTTTTCGATAACATGAGAATGCTTCGAACGGTCAAACTCCGGGACAATCCGATCGTTTCTATGCAAGCGCCGTAACTCAGGGTCCGCGGGATCAATCAGAAGGGCCGAGAGATGCGAAACTGTGTGAACTATGTAAAGACCGGAGAGCAATCCCAGCAGCGGCTGCTGAATCTCCGCCGAGAAGGAAGGAATCAAAACAATAAAAGCGGCTAATCCAAACAAAACAATTATGACCCATCCGAGCAGTTGTAATGGATGAAGCGGTAATTGAATTCCATTTAAACGTCGACCTCGACGGTATTCTGTTTCGGTGGGATTGTCCTGGAACGAAAGCCAAAGAACTCGATTCTTCTTCTTTGAAAGAGTGCAGGAGTTTTGACGCCGTTGATTCCTTGTCTCAGCCGAGTTAAGGTCGATATTTACAATAGTACTTGTCTTAAGTCCTTCGTTGTTTCGGCTGCCATTGATGGTTTGCGTGGGATGCTCTGGGAGCATGATACAAACTGCTATCCGATTCGCATATACCAAGCAGCGCACAATCTGACCAACCACACACCCACATCACATTGTCCATCCAATGCAGCGTTATCACCCTTTTTACGCTTATCCACAAAATTCTGAAGAATTCCACCGTCGCTTAACACACGCGGAAGGAACACAATAACCACACACAAGCGGATGTGGAAAATCACTGAAAACACCGCTTTATCGCCCCACAATCGCGCTTTGTGTTGTCCTGACTTTTCACCCCTTCCTTTACCAATTAGAGCTACAGCACACACACAGACGAAACCGTCTCGACATGCCGTTCTAATGACCGCAATATGAATAGCAGGCAATTGAAAGCACGAATCCTTCCCTACACGTCACCGGGTCACGGTTCCTGCTCGAGTTCTTTAAGATTACAAGGCAAGGGTTCACTGGTGTGGCAAGGACACGATTCCATCCCAAGTGGGATTTTAAGTTCGATTGTATCGCTCACTCGCGGGGAGGAATTCACCTCAATATTTTCACACACTAATTTTCATTTATAGATTTCTCTTTTGCGTATTAATAAATCATTGATCATTACACGAAATTACGAAAATCAATTTTCCACCACTAGAAAACGTTAGTTATTCCCGAGTAGGCAAGAAAACGATTACGAAAGAAGTGATACCATGAAAAGTTTAGTCGTAACCGCGAGAGAAGCAGAAAATATACTATATAATCAACAGTGGAAGTTGAGTGAGAGAAAAAGGAAAATGAAATTCACTACACTGCACGGATTTTCCACTTATCCACGACAAACATTCGCGAACGGAACTCGAGCAGCAACTGAGCGAACTTGAAAATCGTAGCATATGAAACCATGGTATCATGGAACGGTGAAGAACTCGAGCTTGACAGCGCTTCAAATGGAAAATACTTTTCCCCAAGCTTTTCCCATGGTTATATTTACATTTGGTTGAATGAATATCGTATGGGAAATCAAGAAAATTATTAGGATTACAACTGGGGAGAAGCCTGGAAGATGCAACTATGAAAAGGATTGGAAAATCGTAACATTCGTGCAGGGAATGCAAATTAAACCTTATAGAAAACTTGTTTTGTGGATTCAATGTCTTTTGTCGTCTCATTTTCAATTTTAACCGAAACAAAACTTCCCGTAAAGCACATGCTTAACGGCCAAAAATTTATTTAAAAAATATGTAAACGGTATCGTTACAACTAACTAAAAACTCTGGAACAAGCCTAGTTTACCACCGAAAGAAATGTTAACATAATTAATCCGTTAATTGAAGCTTCTTTAACAAGTGTTACCAAGGACGTTAATAAACATTGTGCCTCTACACTGTCTTAGAAGCATTAATGACGTAGACACGATACTTACCTAACATAGTCAGTGGTTGAAATTATTTTTCGAGAAGAAAAATTCTTGTGAATGAGAAGTTCCAGGAGTACAATTGAGCACGAGTGATCCCAGTCTATGATTTTAGCACGGCTACTACGAAGCAATTCCAATCTATTACGAAATCAGTCAGCAGGATGCAATTTATTCAATTTATCCGTTCAAAAAATTTGTACGCAACCTACAAAGATGAATTTCTGTTTTATCTACAGTGTGAATAAACACAATCCTGGTGTATATTAGTACATCGGTTAGGTATACTAATTGAACCCACATAAATCTACTACGAAAAATTGCTAACTACTCCGGTTTTTAAACGAATTCAATCGTCTCGGAAAAAATGAAACGGAACAGTTGAGCACTTTAACTCCGCTCTAACTTGAAAGCGTTCCTGAAATCTAAACGGGTATTAGGACCTAAGGCGGAAATAGTGGGGCTTGCCAAATGCGGGCCTAATGAGAACCTAATTAGGCATCCCTAAACTTGTTCAGTTTACGATTTTTTTTGTGATGTGATATCGTCTAGCGTTGAATCTTCAAGCAGTAGCAAACGTTCTCTCGATGTAAATTCTGCGGAAGAACCATTGGAGCGGCGGTGGTAAAGGTTTGCGTTGTAGCCATTTTAACTTTTGAATCATCGATGCTGGAATTCGCAGTAGTCACGGCCGCTGCAACATTGTCGTTCCTATTCTCCTTTTACTTATTTGCAGCCTCGTCAGCGGCTACCATCACCGCCCCGGTGGCACTTGATTTTGATTCCGTGCCATGCACTTCCATTTTGCATAGGAATCTCAATTATCACAAATCATACACAAATATCAACACTGACTATCAATCTAGACATTATACACTCGCGCAGTTGTCATCACTGCTACCGTTGCCACTATCAGTCGTGTCACGCCTTTCCCGCGTCGTATTGTTCACAGTCTTTTGCTCTTTAGTTTCGCGGCTGTTGTGGTTTGGGTTACTATTGTAACGATAACTGGTGTCGCGATCTTTATTTGATTCTGAGATGTGTTGTGTCGTTTTTGCTGTGGAATTAGTGACTGCGATATCCTTCTTCTTATCCCCATCGACATTGATGAGTGGTTGCTGCGGTTGGTGTTGTTGTTTCTCGTTACCAGCGAGGGTTGATGACGAAGACCCAGATGTTTTACGGTCTTTCACCGTCACTAAATCCTCCTTATGATGTTGTGCTACCTGAGCATAACTCAACCTTGTTCCATTACCGCTAGCAGCGACATTTTTATGATTGTGTTTCTCCATAAACCTTTCCCAAAGCCAGCATTTTGGCTAGCTGCTGCAGTCAGATTATAAGATTTGCGAATACAGATTTAAAAGGTGTTAATAAAATGATACATTCTTCTTTTTCTTTTTCGATGGTCCTCTGAAACCAATCGTGCTTATTTTGGCATACATTTCTTTTGGCTTCAATTGCTGCTATGTTCAGTTTCAATTGAAGCTTATAGTTGTTTTTTTTTCGCTTAGTACTTAATACCTAACATTACTTAATACTAATGATTTACATCGGTTATCCTAACCTTACTTTAATCCTTCCCACCAGACCTGCAGCGCGTGGAGTGGTTCCTTGGTAATCTTCCGAATAAAATGTTGGAATGCAAGGAATCCTTCCCTCCTAGGAATAGTTTCGGGGTTTAATTTATATTTCGTAACATTCTCCCTCTACCTGAAGTGGGTTTCCCCGAAACCCACTCTTCCAATACATTATCTTCCGTGCTTGGGAGTTGTTAGCCGTGTCAGGAGAGACTAGTTTAACCTTACTTGCCCCGATTCTTCTTAATCTACTCAAAATTTAAATGACTAGCTGCCAGAGAATCAAGGTTTCAATATGTGCTACGTTATCCTTCCAACCATTCTAACAGTATACCTTAGCAAGCAACCAATGAATTCCCGAGTTCTGGGGTGTTTTCGCGTATCACTAAGAGTATTACCCAAACAACCCTCATGTTCAATTACTACTTGCGCCGACCGCACAGCGTGGTGCTGCGAGTAGAATCAGTCGCCCTACCGAAAATATGCGTATCTTGAGCTTCAGACTTTTATCGGTTGTGCTAAATAATTGCTGGATTGAACACGAAGCATTCATGCAGATTTTTACTACACGCTAACGAGGTAAGGCATTTCAGCTAATTTCCTCGAGTGTCCCTCGTACCCTCAACGAAGCAGAAGAATTATTAAATCGATTCTACCTTCCTGGGGAAACATATCAAGAGCTGGTAAACGAATTGATTACCTTTAAACAAGCCCCTGCAGAAAGCCTAACAGCCTTCATACCTCGTTTACGAAGAGCACTTAAGCGTTGTCAAGAAGCAGCTGCAATTAAATACGGCAAAGAGGCAATCACAATCGCTAATCTGCAATTAGAGGACTTCGCGAAAGATGCGTTGAAAGGTGGAGTTGCTGACCCTAATCTCCGCAAGCACCTACTCAACCTCTAAAAAACAAGATTCGAAGAATTAGTCCCGAAGGCGTTAGGCAGGGTGGGACTGGAACAATGTGTCCTCTATTTCCAACCAAATTCCATGCAGGCGTATGCCCCATTCACACCGAATCAACCCCCATATTCTTTCAATCCAAACTCAATTTCATTTCAACCAGCCCCCTATACATTCAACCCTTTGGTTACGCCATTCCAACCCCAAGCTCCAAACACAACCAATATGAGCTCGCAGAAGCCCAAATTCAATAGAAATACTAAGATAATTTGCACTTTCTGTAATAAAGGGGGCATACGTATTCTGATTGTTACAGTTGGAAATATACACCATTTTGTCCAGATTGTAAGGAATATGGGCATGATCCAAGGGGCTGCAAAGCAAAATCTTCGAAAAGAAATTCTAATGAAAGTGCCAAAGTGTACAATGTGCGAATAAAATGTGACTTCCGCGGTCACAGAGATCATGCAGTAACCACATGAATTCAGAAAAAAAAATTGGAAGAAAAAACTAAGGGAAACGAACGGTAGTCGAGCTGAAAATCCCCGACTCGACTAAAATTAACACCAAGGGTGATCATAATGAAAAATCACCGTTTAAAATTACCAAAAATGAAAAGAAAACAAAATTAATGGCAGCGGCACTGCCTTTAGATATAGGAAAACAGCTCAAAACAAATTTAACTATCGACACGGGTGCTGAAGTTAGTATCATCAAAAAGACATCTATAAAAGAGACATGTCCAGTAAATATAAAACAAAAAATTACTCTACAAAGTTCTTTGGAACCACGTTATGCAATTTTACTCTCGCCTCAAAACGACCATGCACTTTTCAAGTGGTAGAAAAATACGTAGAGTACCAAACGACGGATTATCAAGAAACTGTGACATACGGGGTCCAAGTCAGTCACTTAGGTTTCCTCGCACGGAAATCAATCCTAAGGAATTTTTCATTCTTCTGGAACCCGCGGCAGGTACAGCCCAATCACATCAGGCTCTAGTTGTCACGTCAAATGGCACTGAAGCAAGTCCCAGCACGACGACGCTAAGTGTGACGGACCTAGAAGGCCAACATAAGGATGTGAGCTGTAACTCTGACTAAAAAGAGATATTCACTAAGGGTATTATAAATGGAGCATATAGGGTAACTTTACAGAAGGCCATTACCATACGCCCTCGAACCCAAAATATAGTGAATATCCCACTACGATTGACTGAGGAGATGCTTTGTTTGGCACAGGCGATTGATGAAGGAATTTTCCTTGCTAAATGCCTCATAAGCCTATCTAAAATATTTGTCAGTATTCTCAATTCAAGCAATTCTCCAATAACACTAACAGAAATTGAAACAATTAAGGAATACCATATTGGCCAATAATAATATAACAGTCCATTCAATAAGTTGGCTTTACTAGAATTTTTTCCATATGATTTTTTACTTTAACTAACCTTCAAACGATACGTATATAAATTTGACAGCAATCGGATTATATAACTTTTGTTATTGAAAAAAAGGAATAAAATAAATTCCGAGTGTTGATAAAGCATTGCTTTTTGATAAAAAAAAATACAGTGGAAACCAAACAATGGCTTGATAAACATTATCTGAACTCTGCTCCATCGAGACAAATGGTAGAGACGTGGATTGCTGAATTTAAACGTGGTCATACCAGCACAAATGATGCAGAGCGCAGTGGACGCCCAAATGAGGCGGTTATTCCAGAAAACATTAAAAAAATCCATAAATTGGTTATGAACGATCGCAACCTGAAGTTGCAGGAGCTAGCTGACATTGTAAAGATATCAGATGGTAGTGTTTTTACCATTTTACACGAACATTTGGGTACGCGAAAGCGCTGTGCAAAGTGGGTGCCGCGTGAGCTCACAGTCGACCAAAAACAACAACGCATTGATGCTTCAGAGGAGTGTTTGGCGCTGTTTAACCGCAGTAAAATCGAATTCTATCGTCGATATGTAACAATAGTGAGACATGAGACACTGTTATACACCAGAATCCAAAAGATAGTCAGCTGAGTGGACGGCAGTCAACGATCCGAATCCAAAGCGAGCAAAGACGCAACAGTCGGCCAGTAAGGTGATGGCATCTGTATTTTGGGATGCAAACGGAATAACATTCACCGACTATCTCCAAAAAGAAACCACTATAAACAGCGACTATTATTGTGCACTTTTGGATCGATTGAAGAAACGGCCGCATTTGCAAAAGAAAAAAGTGTTGTTTCACCAAGACAATGCACCGTGTCACAAATCGATGAAAACGATGGCAAAATTGAATTAATTGGGCTTTGAATTGCTTACCCACCCACCGTATTCTCTCGATTTAGCCCCCAGCGACTATTTCCTGTTCTCAGGTCTCAAGAGAATGCTTGCTGAAAAGAAATTTAAGTCCAATGATGATGTAATTGCTGAAACTAAGGCCGAAACTAAGGCCTATTTAGATGAGAAAGAGAAATCGTACTATAAAAGTGGTATCTAAAAGTTGGCAAATCGCTATACCCATAGTATTGCCCTCGAAGGTAACTATGTTGATTAATAAAGTAATGAAATCCTACAGACTTATTGAATGACCTATGACGTCAAAAACGATAGTATTACAGTATTACGAACATTCGTCAAAAACGATAGTTTGGCATGTTACGATCGTTTTACGAAAATTTAGGATAATTTTAATTATGTTACGATAGTTTCATGAGAGTTTTATGACTATTTTATTATCGTTTTACGGTTTCCCAACAAAAAATCCGTTTCCTGGGCAACCATTTTCTTGACTATGCAAATAAACTTACAATTTAGGCGGTGTTGGACGTTGCCTAAACAGTGCTTGCCTAAACTGTTCCTAAACACAAATTTTTTAGTGTGAAGAACAAACAATCCCTAAATGTTTGGTAAGAACTTTACATAAAAACTTCAATTTAGGCGGTGATGGGGCTTGCCTGCAAAATGCCTAATTCAGCCGGAGATGGGGCTTGCCTAAAAAGTTCCTAATTTAGGCAGTGATGGGGCTTGCGTAAACAGTTCATAAACAGAAAATTTCTTGTTGTATAAAATCGAAACAAAATAAAATTTGTTGGTAATAATACTTTAAATACTGTTAAGCTCGGATATGATGAGGCGAAGGAAGTTAGGCATGCCTAATACGGGCCGAATGGGACCCTAATGCGGCATGCTTAAGTCAGGCATGCCTAATTTGGGCTTCATGGGGCCCTAATATGGGATGCCTAAATTGAAGCAAAATATTTCACTGTATATAACACAGCCTTGTTGTTGAGGTTATATACATACGTTTATCGCAAATGTAGATTTTCTTGAAAAATGTAAAAACTGGTAAGTATTTTGCGAGGTAAAGGGAATGGTAAGCATTATGAACAAATTTATATCTCATGTGTACATTTCGCCAACAAAGTTGTTTTTGTTTAAGAACTGTTTGGTAAAAACACCATCACTGCCTAAATTAGGAACTATTAAGGCAAGCCCCACCGCTGTCTAAATTAGGAACTGCTTACGCAAGCCCCATCACAGCCTAAATTAACATAGGATCTATTTAGGCAAGCCACATAACTGTCTAATTCAGGCAGTGATGGGGTAATGCGTTACGTTCGTCACTAGGGCCTAATGCAGAATCTACATTAGGCACTAAAGCCCGTTTAGGCAAGCCTAATGACTGCCTAAATTGAATTGCTACTCGAGTTTACGCCCAGAGTATGACACAGCACCTAGGCTGGGACGGTTAGATGATTTTTTTCGGGCTAGGCCTCGTCTCCTGATTTCGAGCATACTTGACGTCCGTACATACCGAGCAGCCTATTGTAATTCGGATCATTGCTTGATCAGATCAACCTATCAATTGTGTATGGTAAAGTGTATTCGGCGAAGAGCAGTCTTCTACAGAAATTCGATATCAATAGGCTCCAAACGGCGTCAGTGGCAAAAAATTTCACGGAGAACTTGGCAACCAGCTCGGTCCGATCCTAGCAGACACGTCACTGAAAACAAGCAACGAGCTGTGGATAGAAGTGAAAGCGACATTTAAGACCTTGGCGGAACAGATGATTGGACATCAAGCCCGGCGCAAAAGAAATGATTGGTACGATGATAAGTGCCAGAATGCATTAGACAAAGAGAATCAGGCATACTATAAAAACCTCAGAAGAGTAGCGAACAAGATCATTAGAAAAGAAAATACCATGACGACTAATTGAGATGCATCAATGTAAGTCTAGCGAGCAACAACGCAAAACAAGTATACAAAATAGTAAACAGCCTCAACCGAGGTTATCAGTCCAAGATCACGCTCTGCCGTGATGTATCAGCAACATCATCACTGATAAAAACAGGATTGAGAAAAGATGGGCATGATATTTCAAATGCCTTGTAAATGCGGAGGACAGGTCCACAACATCGGTGCCTATGGATATTCCCGGAGAGCTTCCATTTGCTCCACCAACTCTAGATGAAGTTTCTTTCACCATCAAGGTCCAAAAGGAAAATAAAACGCCAGACTTCGATGAGATGCTAGTGGAGATCATTAAATATGGTAGTAACGGCGTTCATCCATAAAGTAAGCCAGCACATTTGGCAACAAGAACATATGCCGAACGAGTGGAGCCAATTATTCCCTATCCACAAAAAACGTGACAAGCTACAGTGCGAAAACTATAGAGGCATATCACTACTTTGTACGGCTTACGAAATATTTTCAAAAAACTTAAACCAGATCCACACGCCAACAGTATTATTGGGGAGCATCAAGGTGGTTTTAGAGCAGGTAGATCGACGATAGCCCAACGGTGAACAGTGAATCAGGTACTTATGAAATGCTGGGAGTTCAACATAGACGTACATCAAATTTTCTTTGATTTTAAACAAGCATATGATAGTACTGATCGTAACATACATCTTTATTAGTTTGTTCTGTCTACATACCTAGTAACTCTCCTTTGTAAGTGTACGAGACAGCCTTTGGCGAGTTTTCCTCTTATGTTTTCTTGTATCATCCACAATCTTCAATTCCAATATACGATGATTTTAATTTGGGTTAAAACTTCAAAATGGTGTGGGGTAAGGTGTTGGCTTAAGCCGAGAACCTTTTGCGGCCTTTTGACGTTTCACGCCGTGTGGCTAACCCAATACCGAGTGCGCCATTTTTGTTACACTACCAGTGTACTCTATGTATACTGACACAAACTGGGAGCTCGATTTGATGTGTATCCTATATACACATCAAGGCCCCCGGGAAGAGAGATCTCACTGCATGACACTTACCTGACTACATTTTGTTCTATGTGAGCTCGCTTGAAATTCATACGCTCTGGTTTTATCTCGTTTGTACGTAAACGGAGAGAGCCAAAAAACTATATTCTCTTAGGGGAAAAAGACTGCAGGAGAGCAAGGAGAGGAGAGCATTCTCCTCTCTGGAGATTTCGCCTGGCTGACTTACGATCACTCGCGAGATATGATTTGATGCTGTCTTCTTCATCTTCCCCGCACGCTTACTGCGCTCATTGTTCTGCAGGCTGACTCATGCTTGCTCATGAGATGCATGTCGCTGTTGTCTCTTCACCTCCACCACATTCCTACCATATGAGGCAGCACAGCTTGATCGCAACTTGATAAATCTTATCATGCGAACGAACGTAAAGCGGAGAGCGGCGTGGTTGCCCGTTCATACCTTTTGATACCATTGGCTTGCGCAAGGCATGAGACGGCGTGTTTGCACGTTCACAATACTCCGTAGCAGGTTTCGTTGCAACGGATGGTGAGAAAGTGTAATTTATTTTATGCCTGAATCGCAATAATATTTTCTTTATTTGTATAGGACTTTATTGAAAAAGATTATTTACATTATGTGTTTTATATCTCCGTTTCTAATTAGATAAGTTTATCAATTTCACCGGTATATTTAATTTATTTTTGTTGTTGCTATGTTCACACAAAACTTTTGAATGGGGATTGTTAGATGAATACTGTTTTCAAAAAAAAGTTGTATTCACTTCGCACTAAGTCACATTTGCAGACCATGAAAATCGAATAACGGATAATTCTCGTTGGATTTTGGGCATGAATTATCGACGCAAAAACATAGATTGTTGCGAACATTATTGAGGTCTAATACGCGTCAACATACATTATTTTAAAAGCATCGGAAAAGAATCTTTATCCTATAAAAGACTCTGCAGGAACTAACAGTTGAAAATGGTATATTGCAGTAGATAAATCGAATTTTAAAGCGCTTCTCTATGAAATAAACCCCTGAGCTTGCGACCTTTTAAGGACATTAATCCTTTTCACTATAAGTGATGGGCGAGACCAGTGTTTTTAATTTTTTGACTAATGGTACATTTTAGTCCATCCTTTCCATCAGAAATCATCAATGAATTAATTTTAAATGTAGAGTAATATCTTTGGGACATTTTCATAAGTGCTTTACCCTTACCCTGAGCATTTGTCCTCCGGCTGAAGATTAACAGATCAAGAATTTATGAGATCCATCTTACATTTTTAAATGAGATATTATGGGAAGATACGCAAAATTAAATGGTTCACAGAAAATTGCGGAAAGGATCACCATTTGAAAATGGTTTATTTACGATAATTTTCTTGATTTCCATAGTAAACATCGCAAGCGAATTTTGAGCCGACTTCCCAACGGTTATTAGTTCCGCTCTTATATTTACACCGTTACTTTTTTCTATGTATGTCGGATCATAGCTTCCACATGATGATAGGTAGCTGAGTTTTAACCAAGCTATGGAAATTTAATAAAGTTTAACGATTGCTACGGTTAACAAGGAAATGTATGTAACTTACTATGTTTGCCCCGACACATCTGTGAATTTCAATTGTTGGGATCACATATTAAAATTTAGCAGGTTCGTTATCAGAACCAATGTATGATGATGCAACAGTGGATCCTCTTAATATGAGCAGTGAAAAAATTAAGCTTAAGCGTATCCTCATAAAGGGTTTTGCACTTCAAGGATTTTATTGTTTGATAAGTTGTTCATATTTTAAAGGGTCAACATTGTACGAGTGTACTGTAAAATCCGTTTTTTGGGGAAAAGCGTGGCATGATTTCCAACTGCTTATGCGAGCGAATTTTAAGATTTTTTTCTTGAAAGTAATATTTAGCAGAATGCTTTGAATTAAAAATAGAGGATAACTCTGGCCGTTAGAAAATTTTCAGGAGGATATGAACCAGCCCCTAAAAAGCGTGAAAAAAACGTTTAGAAAAAATTAAATCTGATTTCAAAAATAATTTCATGGAGTTACCAACATGTTCAACAATATGAATAAACGGAGAAAACTGATTTGAAACCGATTCCAGGAATTTCACTCATTTCAGGGCACTTTGAACTCGGTTTATATTTATTTTTTCCAATATTTTAAGCATTATATTGAATTAAATAAACTTACCGTGCCTATGATAAAAATCTGAAATAATAAGAAAAGGAGAAAAATTATTTTTAAACATATTAACAATAAAATATATTTTAAGTAAATCATTTGAAAAAATTGGCTATTCTACCACCCTAATTCAGCACCAAATGTACACAACCCTGAGAAGTTAATGTCACTCATGGAAGTAGTGTTATTATGCGCAAGCACGAACATATTCTCCTGCAACTTCCACGAAAGCTTCGCCAAGACAATCGTCCGGCAAATTGAACTTTCAAGCAGAATTGCAAGGACATTTTATGTTGTCCACTAGCCTCGTTTTGCTTTTTAAGCTCTTCAATTATCCTCAACAACGATATCGTTAAATTTATGTTTTTCACAATATTCACTGGAGCAACCAGTTTCTGCATAAATGTTTATGCATAAGAGCATATATTTTCAGTTACATATGGTACAAGGATATTAACTTGTTTGTGTGTGTGCATGCAAGTTAAATTTTACGCTATTTGGTTACCAAATAAAACGTATATGTATGAACATATACGTTACACCTCATTGAGCTTCGTACAGACAGACAAAGCGTGGGTTGTAAATGAGCATCGTATATCATTTAGTTTATTAAGGATATAAAGGAGAGTAAAAATAGTAATATTGTTTTGATTTGAAGTTATTTTGGTAAGACATCTAAAATTTGAATCAATGAAATTTGGATGAAAATGAAATTGGGTGTGACTAAGAAAAAAATACGTATTGATGTATGAAAATATACTTTATTTAAACATTTTACAAACATAAAGCAAATTTAAAACATGTATATTTTTATCAAACTTATGGCTCTGAGGGTACCCTAAATTTATACTAAATTTATACCTATCTAAATTTATGCATATCTTAATTTAACATCATCGTTAGTACAAATCATAACATTATATAGAACCATTAAACTTATTTCATTATAAATTTTTTAACTGTATCCCTAAGCTAAAATAATTATACGACAATATTCTTAATTTAACGCTAAAATCTTATAATCTAATCTATTTTTACTTAAATCTATAAGTTCATATACTACATTTGTAGCAATTGAGCAGTTGCCTAAGCAAACTGCTCGAAAACCATTATAACCCTAATCCAATTTTAATTGTAAATTTAAAAAATTAATTAATTAAAAATTTGGACACAGCAACACCTTTTTAACGCAGCTCATCCACGAATTGCATTGCCGAATGCAATCTACAGGGTCGAATGAGTTGGCTCGTCAACTGCCGTTGCGACAGGTTCCGTAAGGTGAATGTTGGTAACAAAGGGGAGTCCCCTTTTGATCGCCACGCATTGGGCACGTCGGGAGAACCGCGATCCATTAAAATTAGAATTCGATCCGTCTTTGCTCAGATATTTTAATCGAACATCTCTAATGGAGACACGTTCTAGTTCAAATTTCCGTATCAATGAATAGAAAATTATCGTGCGCGTCATTCCCACCACCTGGTTGACAGCTTGCCGGGATCTTTAACTAGGAATTACGCGATCAAAGTGACGATTCTACGCGCTGGCAGTTGTCCCAAGTCTTGTGCGAATTTCGTGATCTTGTGGATGAATTAAATTTTACCATGGTGGTTCTTCTATCGAGGCAGAAAGAGATTTGTCAGTTCGTACCTAATAAGATGCACAGGAGTCTGATATGGATTGCCAAGCAACGAGCACGCGCGAGAGCCGCGGTGATTAAAAATAAAAGTGGGGATTTTGAAATCGTTTCAGAGGTTTTCATCGCTGATTCAGTCAGGTCGTACGAAATAGCTAACGGTCTCGCGATTCGCTGTAGCATCTTACCGGTTGCGCGGTCGTTCATTGGTTATCTTTCGGTGGCGTGAGATTTGCATCGGTTGTTGGCGGATACAACACATGGCACTCTATTTCGGATGGATAGAAAATTTGTATATCACTTAAGTGCGAATTCGTTTCACATTCGACTGCAAATTGGAGTTGCATGCGAACAACTTGCCCGGAAAAGAGCGTTGTGATTGGTGTTGAACAGGGGTGTAAGGGGCATGTGTGTTGCGCTTGAAAGAAGAAGGCAAAGAAGTGAGGTAGCACCGCGGCAAGCGAAAACAAGAGTGAAAAGTGCAGTACCTTTGTGAAACCATTGATTCGCGCAGTGAACTTGAAATCGCAGAGAAAGACCCTCAGGTGTCTTTTTCTCCAAGTCGCGCGTTGGTCGGAAAGAAAATTCGTAGTCTTGAGATTGTGCATCCGTTAGAAACCTACCGCCAACTACTTTCACGGCAAACCTCCACTTTCGATATCACTGGCGATGACGGCGTTAGTGGGACCGATTTTCCTGACTTATCTCTGTTTTCATGCGACAAAGAAAAATCTTATACATTGCTCGAACATAGTGGATTATGCACGGCAGGTTGTTATGAACAATAAATTAACAGACGTGACAACTGTTATCAAAGGAAAAGTCGAAGACGTGGAAATGCAAGATGGGATTGAGAGAGTTGATATTATAATATCTGAATGGATGCGATGATACTGTTTATCTTACGAATCAATGATGTATACAGTGTTGTTCGCAAGAGATAAGTGGCTAAAAGAAAATGGGATAATGTTTCCAGATCATGGAACTTTGTTTGTAGCTGCAATTGAAGATAGTCGGTATAAAGATGAATAACGGAACCACTTGTTGATTTAGTTGATCCAAAGCAGCTTGTCTCGACATCATATTTGATTAAGGAAGTTGATTTATATATAGTGCAAAAGAGTGATTTGGAATTTTCCTCGCCATTATAATTAATTGTAAAACGTAATGATTTTGTTCATGCACTCATAACGTAGTTCAAATAGAATTTCAGCAAAATATTACATCACCTACACCATTTACGAGCGCTCATTGAGGATGCTGGGTGGGTACCCTTTTTGGTTTCATTCATATAATTTTTTATGTATATTTTTTCTGGTTTGCATATGAATTTTTATGTTTATTCTTTTTCTTCCACCTGGATGCCCCACTCTTATTTGGGGGCCATAAGTATCGTCAGTAAGAACGAAGTCCTCTCAAGTCCCGTCTTTTTCGCCAGGCTCCGTTTGCTATATGCTTTAGCAACTTTAACCCTCAGTAGGTTACCTCGACCTCCTTATTTGTACCTTTAAATTCGGGAATGCGATTTTTTTTTTTGTAGTGGGTCCTTGTGCTTGGGAAAAGAACCCGTCCTGAGACACCGCAATGTTAGCCTGCCAGCGCATTCACGCGTCCTTAGACAAGGCCTATCTAGGCAAAACCCACCATCCTCTCTCGCCGAGGTTGCAGACCATTGACTTCAGCAACCCTTTTTTTGTGTGGTAGGGAGATGAATGCCTATTTACGCATAGAATGTGGGACTCCCATACTCGAAAGAAGGCGACTGGACTACCCACTAAACACCTCCTTTGTCAACCTGAGAACCTAGCCTGGAATCGTCTGACACACTACTTCGGGCCAGGTCTCGTTTTGTTACGCCGCGAGGTGCCTTCAAACTGGGAGATCCCTCCTCTCGAGGGAGGGAAGAGGGGAAGAGGAAGTGCCAGTCAAGCGATCCCCAGCCCCAAAACCCCCGGCTGCTGTGAGTCCCTTTTATCTTTAAGGACTGCCCGAGCATAATGTGCCACCTGGTTCCATTTGTCAACCGATTCGAGCATCACCGCGACTATATCATCCGGGGTGAGTAATCCCGTCTCCCTGTAGAGGTCCCTTCGCAGCCTGACCCATTTTGTGCACGCTAAAAATGTGTGGCAGGCATTGTCTTCCTCTCCTGGGCAAAGCCGATAATCCGGAGCCCGTGACTTACCAATCTTGTGCAGGTAAGACTGAAAACACCCATGCCCGCTCTAAACCTTGTTCAGAAAGAAGTCAGTCTCACCATGCCTTCGATTTAGTCACGGTCTCACATCTGGGATGAGGCAAGCAGTCCACCTTCTCTTCGTGCAATTCACCCAAGACTGCTGCCAATCGTTGAGTGAGCGCTGTCTCTCTTCGCAGACAACCATCTCCCTCGCATCCTCGTTTCGACGCATATAAATAGAACGACTTATATGCTGCCACCCGGTCGCATGCCTCGTCACGGTTCCGCGCCCGTTGAGCCTCACGCCGAAGCTTGTGACACTTTCTTTGCTTTTCAGCGACTTCAATTAACCATCAGCACACTGGGGGTTTGCCGTGCCGGGGTTTTCGACGGGGCATAGTATCGCAGCAAGCAGTCGTAATGATGCTCATAGTAGAGTTCACCACGTCTTGAGCTGCCAATTCTTCCGTCCCCTCCGAAGCTCCCTAGAGCGGCTCGCCTGCTGTGAGCATCTCGACGAACCTCTCGACGTCCATCCTTCCGATGTTCCATCTAGTTGTAGAAAGCCGAGAACACGGACTTCGGGAGACAACATCGCTGATCTCAAGCAGAATGCACTGATGATCACTGGCTGAGTAGTCCTCTAATACTCTTTTCTGTTCGTAGCACTACAGCCCTTTCGGGCCTTCGCTTAGAGATAGTTAGAGTATCTCATTGTCATGATCGAATGTATCGGCACTCTACAAGGTGATATGATCACTATCACGCTGTGGCCGTGTGTTCGTCCACCCAGCTGCGATACGTTCTGATTTTAAACCAGCACGTATCATAACTGAAAAGGCTTATAGTCCGTCCGAAGAATCACTTGAACTAAAGTCCTCTAATACTCTCCAATCGTGTATCCTCCGTACTAAGGGCTCCGTTGCCCTCTGTGTTCGAGACAGCGCCCTCCAGAGCATTAAGCTTCGATTGGAAAGATGATATCGATTCGTTCGGCGTTAGGTACACACTAAAGAAGGTGGTCCCTGAGCACCGAACGCACACGAAACCATACCCCGTCCACAACTCTCCGCTTGGAAATCACTGTTCCAAACACAGATGGCGGCAGTACCAGTTTCATCAGGATACCATAATGCCGAACTTTTATCATGGTGTTGCTCACTCAGCAGCAAAAAGTCGGCTTTCATGTCCCTCGCAAATTGCTCAAGCAGATTTTGGGCGGTTGAACTACGGTGTAGGTTTAGCTGCAGGATGCGGGTCATTTAAGTTCTGATTTTGCCTTGGCTAGAGCTCCCTGGAAAATCCGGCCTTTTCCTGATCCCAAGACGTGTCCAACATCAGGTCTTGGATCAGCATCTTTGCAAAGAATACAGTGTGCCTCCTTCGTAAACTCTTTTGTTTTATGTCCCATTTTAATGCATTCGTAACATAGGGACTCCTATCGGGTCCTTTGCATACTTGTGTGGTGTGACCATCACCAAGGCATTTAGAACATTGAAGAGGCGTTGCTCTTCGCCGTATCCTACAGACAACCCACCCTATTCGTACTTTGCCCTTGTTCAGGAATTGTTCGGCGTCAACTATGGCCATGCGTTGTCCCCTGTTGTTTTCTGGTGTCAGTCTCGCTTTGATCTTTTCCACGCTAGGGAACTCCCTTTTGATGGCCTCTTCTACCTCGGCTAGATCCGTCACGCAGTCAATGTCTCGTATTTCGATCGTTGCCATCGGCTCGAGCGGGGCAATAGTTGCGCTTTTGCCGAGGACTTTCTTTACTGCGTCACAGAATGCTTCTTTATTGCCGGCCTCTGCTCCGAATTCCACCAGTATGTGGCCCGACCGCGTTGGTCGTACTACTTTAATGGTAGTATTGGTGTCTTCGGGCCTTACGTTTCCCCTGATGTCCCGCAGTACCTCCGCGTAGGATTGGCCATCTTGGGGCTTTACAAGTAGTGCCTGCTGCCGGGGTCTTCGTCGGGGCTTCTGCCTCTCCTCTTTTGCATCAGGTCCTTTTTCTAATTGGGCGTCCGTGCGAATTTTATTTTCTGGCTTTTTTTGAAGAAGTTTCTTTGCGGCTTTCTTCGCTCCTTTTGTAAGCACGTATGGAACCCTTGATCTGGTGCTCCACGCCCATCAAGTGCCTCTTCCTTCCTTCTTTTGTCCCGATCTCCTTCGATTGGGCTAGACGCCATTCTTTTATTGACTTTTAATGATGGAGCTATCTGCATGCCTTCTGTTCGTCTTCGGCCCTTAACCAGCTCCTCCGATAGTGCCTTATGCGATCTAGGAGCTCCTCTAGTACAAGGAGCCCTGCCTTTGCTGCTTTGCTGATTTTTGGGGAGCCGCATGCAGCTTGTATTCTTATCAGAACATCTCCCGCTTTTCGGAGTAGTCTTTCTTCTTCGTATCGCTGGGCCGCAGTTGTACCTTGCAACCATCCTTGGAAGAGGTTTTCGCGTTCCGTTTCCAAGTGCAGTACTTCCGCCACATTTTCAACGTTGGCGGTGCATTCACGCGGTGTCTGGTCACTCTTTGCTTTTAGTGCCGTAATCTCCTCGTTGGCTTCTGGATTTTTCGTTGCAATGTCGGGATTTGCGACCCTTGCAGCGGTCGCTTCGGTAACGATCGCAGCAGTGACAATCGACTTTTCGGTGCTCTTTATGTTATTTCCCACCGCTCGAACACCTGAAGTGTCCTGTAGAGTTTCCCGCTTCTCCTTAATAGGACGCTCGGGCGTTCGCATCATTTTTTTGCTGCGCCCAAACGCCGCAAGAATCTCAGTCTGTACCAGACTGTCTGCTATTCCCCGTTTTTCGTCCGCCTTCACTGTCGTTGTGTTAGTCTTCGTTTTTGTCGTTGTTAGTACCGCTCGCGATGTACTGTTGACATCGTGGCTGCAACCGCTGGTTGCGTCTTCGTTATTTTTTGTTTCGTTTTTTGAATGTTTTTGATCTTTTGATTTTGTTTGCTCCA
This sequence comes from Odontomyia ornata, assembly GCA_963969285.1. NCBI lineage: Eukaryota > Metazoa > Arthropoda > Insecta > Diptera > Stratiomyidae > Odontomyia > Odontomyia ornata. The sequence continues at coordinate 138,284,409 of OZ017740.1, forward strand.
GTTTTGTTGGGTCCCCCCTCGGAGCCGCTATCTCCGTTCGTGTGTGCAGTCGCCTTTTTGGTCCCATGGTTATCTTTGCAGAACAGGGAGGCCATGCGAGGGTTGGCACAAGCCCTTATGGGGACAAGTGCTCAGAGCCAGACCAGCGCTAATCGGGAGTCCGTCTCAACCGAACCTACACCACCAACCCAATGGTGCGAACTTAGAACGTACTCCGAGGCCTGCCAAGCTTTAACCGGGACGGAGACGGTATGATAGTCGAATTGGAGCCGTTCACACACGAGTTTCACCTCGGCGCTACTGTGCAAAGCAACTAGGTCCAAACCATCACATCCGCCAGCCCAAAGCGTCAATTCCAGTTCTTTGTCCAACGCGTAGTCCAGATCCAATCGGAGTCGTTACCTGTCATCCCAGGAGGGAACCTCACGGCACCCTCCATTTCCTCGGGTACGTGGGGGCGGAACTCCCCAAAGAATTCTAGCCTCCAAGAGTGCTCTTTTCGACCGGCATTCCCCCTGCGAGGATACCCTTAGGCATTGATACAGTTTCTCAAACTTTTTCAAAGCACTGGTCTTTGTAACATACACCTTCTATTGTACATGCAACACCAATCAAGTGATTTAACCGAGAAGTAGTCTTAGTTTGTACAGTTTGCTTCTCAATATGAGCGCTTTTTAAGTGTGCAAAAGGTTCTCCTTTGTTGTTTAAGAACGTAGACAACCTAGCACAAGATTTGCTTCTGATGATGACAAAGTTACTTAAGAGATGCGTCGGTATGCGGAGCAAATAGAAATTAGAAGCTTGTTTATTTGGTATCCGCAGACCAATTCTCTTTTTTCTTTAAAATCCGTCGGTCCTTGCTTTGTTGTGTGTTCAGTGTCTGACACTGAAGATGACTCAAAGTAGTCGAAACGCGTCTGCTCACACAACAAAGCAAGACCCGACGGCTTTTAAAGAAAAAGGAAACTATAAGCGTTTGAAATTTCTTATCGAACCAGTGAAACTATAACGCATTATTCAAATTTTATGAGAATGAGTGGAGTGGTCAAAATCACTACTTACACAGCTTCTTTCATAAGATTAAAAGGCAAATTTTGTGAGATAAAAGATAAAAACCCATTCATATTTCAAAGGCAATTTGCTATTTGATGATAAAATTAATACATTCTAAAAGTAAAAAGGTTCAGATAAATCTATTCACCATTTATTACTCAATATTCTTAACTGCTTTGAAAACAAAACAAACGTGTCAACTTGCACCCACTCTTTAATAAGTTAATATCTCACATATTAATACTCGAACGGAATATTTTGTCAACCATTCAACCATCCTTCTAATGCAGGTCATAAGGAAATATATAAGCAATTCCTCCCTATCTATTCTGAAAACAATTTCCATAAAAATACAAAAGCCCATCAACATATGTAAATTACATTCATATAAAATCGATGTGTAATCCCCACAGTGTCTATTAGGGTCAGTACTCTATAATCGAAACCATAATTTCCATCCCAGCAAAAAACATATTCACCAGAGGCAAGGAACAATGGCATTTCACCCATGATAATAAAACTGGGCATAAAAGTTGTCCGCACAACCTACAAATATACAACACGCAACGTTTTCTACCACCTGAATAACTTTGGAGAGTTAAACGAAAAATCTGAAATTATATTAGATCATGAAAAAGGGGGACTTTCAAAACTTTCACTTTCTTCTGTTCAGAGATGTGTGTTAAAAGCGATTGAAGAAAAATGGTGAGAGGGTTGCCAATTTGATTTTTTATCTGTTATAATTACATTTTATGGGTTAGACAAGTAGTATAGCGGTGACTTTATAACAAGAAGTACTAGATAGATTGACGAATGAAAACACGGCAAGCAATGGAAATGCGCAAAAGTATTTTCAATACTCAATACGTATGTCATCACTACTGTAGTCGGTATTCGTCCGATTTCGCTTCTTTTCAATTTTGAGTTTTTTCTCTTCTTTTTAGACATAACAAAATAATTAATAAAAATCAATTAAAGTTCTTGTTGGGATGATTTAAGGTTGGCAGAAAAATGGAAGGTAGATAGTACGTACGTTAACTGCCAGACCCTTCCGGAGATGTCCAGTGAAGTCTCACATCAGCACTGAAGGTTTATTGTAATATCACAATTCAATTGTCCACGCTACCGTTATCATTATATACTAAACTGATTCCTATACCTCCCAGAAATCAAGACTGGAACCGGAACTAGGCACCTAAGGATATTGGAGCAGGTTACTTTGCCTTTGTTATCTATAGTGAATCAATGCTTTCTTCCTTTATTTCCACGCTGGAGAAGGATCTTCGCCTACGTCGCCTCTATTTGCTATTAGAGCAAGCATATCTATTTCGCTTCCGCAGTGAAGCATGCTAATTCTCTGTTTGCCAACGGAGCAGACCTCTGTAGCTTTTGATAACAAGCCTAGAAAAGGTGTTGATTCCGTTTTAGGGCTTTATAGTCGCTTGGCTGTCAGCTAAAACATAAATATTCATTCTAAATATGCGAAAACATTAAGTAAAGATAATTGGCTTGCAACTCCACTTAAAAATGTACCACTTTTCTCTTTGTGATTACGTTATAAACCATCGGACTAGGAACCTTAGTCTAGTTGCCTATTCATCCCTGCAAAACAAGAGATTCAAACTGTTGATTCAGAGATTGTTGGGTAATTGTATAGCAGCCGTTCCTGGGAATAGGCAGACCCTGAGCCAAGATTTCTATAAGATCTGTCCTCCCCTAAAGATCATTACAATTTAGTCTTAATGCTGCTAATTTCACATGTTACAACACCAAACGCTTGGTTTTGGCAAGGATTACACGAAATATCTTTGTAAAAAATAATGCTGCTAACCTAAGAGCTTTATCTATTTGATTCTGGTTGATGGACACCAGACTGCTGTTCAATACAACAGAATCGGTTCCATTTCATCGGTGTAGATCCCAGAGACAACGGAAGGTTACAGTCTTTATGTCGCGCCTGTGGCTCATTTGATGCTGCACAGAGCATTCTATGCCCTACGAACCCTGGCCGCTGAACTTCTTTTTTCTAGGGTTCGTTTGCATTTGATTACCCTTTACGTTTGCAATTAATTGGTATTGCCATGTAATTGAGGAAGCGAAAATATCAATTCCTGAGCAATGGAAATTAAAATTTTACGTATTATGATTCTAGTAGTTGTCCGCGTGGCTTAGTGGTTAGAGAACTAAGCCCGTAAGCCGAAGTTCTCTGGTTCGAGTTTCGTTGGCGTCAACGAGATTTAGTTCAAGTGATTCTTCGGACGGACTATAAGCCTATTCAGTTATGATACGCGCTGGTTTAAAATCAGAACGTATCGCAGCTGGGTGGACAAACACACGGCCAAAGCGTGATAATGATCATACCACCTTTTGCAGTGCCGATACATTCGATCATGACAATCAGATACTCTTAACTATCTCTCAGCGAAGACCCGAAAGGGGCTGTAGTGCTACGAAAAAAAAAAGTTGTCCTGGGTGATTGATTTCCTCTCATTGTATACTCTGATGAATTGAAAAAGTAATCGGATGAATCAAAAGGGCGATTGAATACGTATTTAATTACCTTTTACAAATCACAATGGAAGTTGAGAATTGCTCTTGCTAACAATATATTTGATGCTGTCGATGAATGGGTTTGTTAGTATGAATTCTTTGGTGGGGGCTTATCTTGCAGGATCATCATTCAATGCATATGCTGGTAGACTTTGACTTTTATCGTACATAATTTTTCAATCAGCGAAAATTCATCATAGCATATGAATATCTAACGCCAGCATGTGATGAAAATAATCCATCATAATGAGTACAACTAAATAGCTAACCTGCTGACGCATTTTTATCGTTTGGTACTGTGTTTAATAACCGGAAGACATTTCACATCACTAAAGCCATACAACGGCAGCATCAAATCTGTTGATAGCAAGTGCAAGTCTTAACTTCAATTATAATTTGTAATGAGTACATATATATTCGATTACATATTCAATTACCCATTGCTCACATCCTATCACATTTGCAACACCTCAGATTAATGGGAGGAAATCAATTAACTTGTACGAGTACAACAACTTGAATCGCAATGGGTAAAATTTCGATTCGCATTACTAAGGAATTAATGTTTTGAATTCTTTAATTACAATAGTATTTATTTGTGATGAGAATCGAAATATAACAGTACAGGATTTCTCCCAGCTTTGCTTAGGTGCTTCATGTCTAGAATTACTCCTAGATATTGGGTCTAGTTTTAAATTAATAGGAGTTATTTCAAGCTTCGACGACCCAAACATTGGCACTTCATATTTCGATGTGAAGAACAATAGTTCTGCTTGATTTGGATTTGTACTTAAGGAAAGCTCTCGGCATCATTGCGATAAAATGAAGAAGGAATGATTAAGCCCGGCTAAGTGAGATAAGACACTAATTTGAGGGTCACCAGTGAAGAAAATAACATCCAGTTTTTCAGTGGTTGTTTTTTGAACCAACCGTGAATCAACTTCCAAATTGTATGACTTGCAAGCGAACATTTTGTATACTCCTCCGAAGTGGGTATTCTTTGTATGCAAGCAACCATTCACCACACTCTATTAGACTTGCCCTTTGGAAAAGCATGATGCAATTTACATATTGGATGGGTGTCAAAGACAAAATTTATCCAGCATATTTTCCGGAGGAACGAATTTAAACATATCTGTTTTGAATCCATCGGTGATGCAAACGACAACTTCCCAACTTTCAGGATGAAAACAACTCTATTCTTCCGCCACCAAGCTTTATGCAAACATTATAGAGATAGCTTTGTGCTAGGCATTACCCTGTAATGACAGCCCATCATATTTGCTTCAAATGATTGGTGCACTTCGTCCATTTCTGATTAAAGGTGTGTACTGGCAACTAGGGAACAGAGAGTTGCTGCGATATTGATCTGTACGCTGCCAGTTTATGTTGTGCGGGGTGTTTAGATGTCACGTATATGGTATGATCAGTTGTGATTGGTTTCCCGTATATTTTGTAGTCTAATCATGTTTGTTCCTATGTCACGGCCAGGCCCATGTAGTTGAGTTGTCCGTTTGTTTCTTTTTCTATAGTGAAATTGATATTCGGATGTATTTCATTCATATATGTAAGAACTGTAGTAATCGAGCAGTCATACAAGCAAACTGCTCGAAAACCTTCCCATCTCCTATTCAAAATTTTCATGGCAGATTTAGAAAAAATATGTAATTATTTCCTGTGTAATCGTAATTTGTAGAATAATTTTTCTTCTTATTATTATTACTAAATGTAATTTTATATCAATTTTCCTTTGTATTAAATGTAACTTTATATCAATTCTCTTCTATATTAAATTTTAAACGTTTTCTTCAATGATATTTTTCATGAGATTTAACTTTTACTACTATTTAGAATCTTTTTCATTTTTCTTTACTTAATCAATTTTCTTGAAAAAATTTAAATCTGCCCATTAAAATTTAGGATATGGGACCACTGATTTAGTGCAGCCCAACGGTGTATTACATCACAGAATGCATTCGAGTTCGGCTGAGTGGGCAGCTGATTGGATTTTTACTGGTAGCGGCACGGGAGAAAGGGAAAGAAAGAAGAGATTTGGACGGATGAGGAGTCTGTTAGTCACCTTAACGGCGGTCACCTCGCGACGCCCAAGAGAGGGCTCAAAAATAGAAAAGTTCCCGTGGCGGTGGTCGTAATATCCGCAAAGAATTGTCAATTGTGTTGTTATACGTGGTCGCGAAATTAGTTTCGATTTTTACGGCGCAGCAAGTGAAAATTTCTGTAAATATTTGGATAACGTGTCATGGACGTCGTCATCGTTTTCTCGAGAGGTCTTTGAGATAACGCCACGCAGGGCGCACGTCGCGAAAAAACGCGGCGAAAAAGGAAAAAGTATGGAAACACAAGACCCCGTTTAAATTCATTGAAAGTAGTCAAATTCACTTGGCCATCGTAATTTGCATTGCATTTCCACCTTTTTGTGTGCTCGAAGTCATGTACAAATGACTGGAGTTCTTACAGTGGACGTGTGTCGTAGTCCCGTGCAAATCTGTGGAGAGTCCGAAGAAGAGCTCGCGATTGGCGACAGTGAACAAGTGTTCTTGCTCTTGCGCCGACCTATTTAATCACGCCAATAAATTGAGTGGTAGTAGATAAGTGTACAATGATTCACTAGTTAAGTACTTGAATTGTGCATTACTCTTAAAACCTGAGGCTACAACCTTTTTGGCATATAGGTCGGCAGCTGGTGGAAAAGAATAAATATAAGTGAGGCGTTTGCATATAGAAGATGGCTGTATTCGTTTCCAAGTGCTGAATCAATTGATTGGTTGATTGAAATAGGAATGTGTGATCGATGTGCTGATGAAGCATTGAGTAACTGTCATATCTGGTCGCATCGTCAATGGTTTCTCATTTACTGCGATCGGAAATCGTGCATACGGAGAGGTTCATCAAGAAGCATATCATTGATTATAGTTGCTTTCATTATCGACAATTGGTGCTACAGACAATGTGCGAAATATGCTACTAGGACAGGGAACAAGATGAGTATCCTTACCTAAAAGACTTGATAAATTTTTATCTAATTAACCGTGTATCATCGGTCGACCAAATTATACGAACTCTCTTGCCAAATATTAATGCAAATGTTTTCCATATTGTTGTAATTTTGGTGCGTCCGATATCAAATTTAGCAATAATTTGAAAAATCTTTTTGGTTTTCGGGAATCATTCGAGGATCATCGTCGTGTGTCATTGAGATTAATTATACGGTAAATGATTCCTTTAATTTATTTGTTATATTTGCATTGCATTTATTCGCCGCCCTCTGTAAAATTTTCTGTTGTTTTCACCCAGAACATTTTTTTATTGAATATTGCTTGTTGAACAAGACATTTTCGGTTGCAAAAAGTATTTCATATAAAACTAGAAGAAACGTTTGGATTCAGATTGAATTAATCGGGCGGTAGTTTTGTTTAAATTTGTTCAAGACACTTGCTGATGTAATAAGGATTATAATTTTATGTTTTGGGTCTTAATGCGTGACCAAGCTTGACCTGTGCACACGTAAAGTTTTGGTCGTATTGATCGTTATGCAGAAACCTGTTTAATTGCTTCGTATTTCTGTCCTTTTTGTCGAAACATTGTAATTTTTATGGATTAACGTTAAATATTGGATTAGGGTATCCGCTGAGAAAGTTATTTTAGGGACTATTAACCGTATAACGTAGTGGATTTGAATTTTACAATGAATAAAATAATGTTTAGTTAATGTCAGAAGAGCATCGGTCTTTTGATTTCATTAAACCTGACCGGGTAAAGGACCCACATCGATGGCAGGCTCCTCCACTAGCATGGGCTAGCCATCGAGCGCCCTCCACCGTTTCTTTCGTTTAACAGGGGCTCTTGCTGGGTAGAGTGGCCTTCCGCTCGCGTGCCCTTTTATGATATAAGGTTATGTGATTTCATTGCATAAATTGGTTACGTTTGTACTTCTCATTTGAAGGAAAGAGTCATACAAAGTGCTTTTGTATGAGTTTTTCACTCAAATGGGAAACACATGGCCACGTCAATGTTTGGATCTTGATCCGATTGGGAGGGTGCGAGGGGGTACCACCTGCATCTGAATGCCCCACTCTTATTTGTGGGCCATAAGGATCGTCGTTAATGACGATGTGTCCGCCAGTCCGTCCGTTTTTGCTCGGCCCAACTTGTTCTTTGAACAAGCAATGTCAACCCTTAGCAGGTTGCCTCGGCCTCGACACCAGTCGATCGGCATTCGATCCTTTAATTTGTAAATATTAAATATTTTTGTAGTGGGCCCTTGTGGTAGGGCGAAAGAACCCGCCCCACGACACGTCAACGCTAGCCTGCCAGCGCATTCACGCGTCCCGGATCTTAACATCCTGTTCCGCCAAGGCAGCAGACAATCGCTGTATTCCTTTACGGACATATCTATACCCATTTCACTACATAAGTTTATCTTGTTTATTTTCTTGTGAGTCAAAAATGATGAAACAGTCATCCATATATCGTTCACAAAATATTAGACAGTCCCCAATAAAGTTGTACGAGTACCCTTAAATTCAACGAAATTCGATATTTCAGTAATCATGTAGAAGATCCTTGTACTCTGTAAGTTTCAAGTAAATCAAATCATATTTACAAAAGTTCTAACCGTTTGAATTTTCTTTGATTACAACAATAGAAGCACACGATGTTGCCATGCTGCGGATTTTTCATCAAATTCGATACTGAAGTTGAATTTGATCATCTAAAAATTTTCATAAAAAATGAATAACATAAACATCTTTGAGAATTTTTGGTTTGAGTGGTTTTTGATATATGCAACAAAAATGCAGTCGTTGAAAATGTTAATCCATTTGACATTTTGGTTTTTCTTTTATACATGTACGCCTCATTTAAGTGTTCTCAACTTAATTCATTGTTGGTGATTGAGTTTCGTAGGCTGAGTATAAAGCCCTTCTGACAAGAGCGGAATTCTATCTACCCAACTTGTTTTCATGCTGCAATCAAAGAAAAAATGGTACGATTCATTCTTTAATTGCGTAAAACCTTTAATTCAAATTAAGTCTCTATCTCGATGAAGAAATTCCAAGATAAATGCTATTGAATATGTTTTGATTCCTAACTCCTGAAGTCACTCTCTACATATATTGTTATTTTTCCGCAAAAATTCTCTCAATTGCCAAATTGACGATGATTGATCTGCGAGGGCAGTCCGGTAAGTACTTAGCCTACAAAAGAAAAACGAAAATTTTGAAAAAATTGCCATTTATTTCTCAACATAATCTCCTCTTAGCTCGATACACGACCCAGTAATGCTCCAACTTCTTTAATCCCTCTGAAAAATACGTTTTTTCGAGGTCTGCACACTAGGCCTCCGTAGCGGTGATGACGTCCTCATTCGACTCAAATTTCTGCCCAGCGAGTGACTTTTTAAAGTTTTCAAACAAAAAGAAGTCGCACGCGGCCAAATCTTGAGAATACGGTGGATGGGGTAGCAGTTCGTAGCCCAATTCAACCAATCTGGCCGTGGCGACGGCGAAGGTATGAGCCGTTGCGTTTTCATGGTGGAAGAGGACTTTTTTCTTCGCCAAATGGGGCCTTTTTTCTTCAATTCGTCCTCGAATCAGCCCAATAAGTCGTCATAGCGGAGCCCTGTGACCGTTTTGCCCTCCTCCAGGTAGTCGATGCAGCACACACCTTCTGGACCCCAGAAAACGGTGGTCATCGCCTTTCTGGCCGTTAAGACAGTCTTCGCCTTCTTTGGAGCACGTTCCCCGGGTGAAGGCCACCGTTTCGACTGCTCCTTGGTATCTGGTGTGTACCAGTGGAGTCACGATGCTCTTTCGGATTGCGCTTAAACAGGGTCAAACACTGCTCTGAAGTGGTCTCACTGTTGCGTTTGTTGTTCGGAGTGAGTCAAGTTTTGATATTCAGAAGTTTGATTTTCTATTGATTTTCCAATACCCTTCTTGCAGAAGCAGTCTCCTGCTGCTTTTACTTGTTTTGACTTGAAATATGTACTTTTTGGAGGTTCCCTTTGTATTTCTTTTCAGGTTGGCCGTCAACGTGGTTAGCAACTACATGAATTCGATAGCACCGGAGTGTTGACTATTTGATATAGCTCATTTCTGTGTTTGGTTTTTGGTTTTAAGTTTTTCTAATAAATATTGTTTTGTATCAGAGATACAGATGGTGCGGATATTTTTTTTACTCGCTGTAATTGTTCGGATATTAAAAATAAAATACAATAATAATATTTTCTTTTGAATGATTCAGACATTAAAGTGATTATAATTAATTAGACAATGAATCAAAGTAAAAGCAGTTTATACTACAATTTAATAAAAGTATGGCAACTCCTTCCTTGAAGCAATGATGAATTCAGAAAAACGTGATAATTTGGCTTAAATATATGCAAGTTTAAACTTTTCTTTCACCATTTCATATCCTTGTTCCAGTCGCACATTTGGAAGGGATTTAAGAAATATGTGTACATGATAAAAGTATTGTTATCAATGGTGTCTCCACAATGCCACACAGTCGAGAAGGTTACAGTAAAAGTCCTCCGCGGCATCCATGTGCTCCATAATAGGATCAAGCATTTTACCAACTTTCCTTTGGTTGAACAGCCTTCGCTCAAAGTCAAAAAGAATGACAAGAAATGGCGAAAAGTTTTACAAAAGGGAGCGATGCTCATTTCCATTTTATGTTGTTTATGTTTTTTGAATTTTTATGTTGGACCCAGATGGGATTGTTGACAGTGTGATGGTTTTTTGGGGGATATTACAGCGAAAGCTATTTCAAGGTTATAATGATAAGTAAGCAAAAGCCACTCAGGGATAAATTCAAATAATATTCCATCAAGGGCTTTTGGTGAGTAAGCAGAAAAACTACGGACAGAGGAGATAATCAAAGTCTTTGTAAATTCAAGGATGAAGAGGAATATTTTTTATTTAAAATTTCCCATCTAGTAAGCTAACATTTGTATATCAATCATATCATTCAAAAAGGAATTTGCATGAGCGGCGATTAAATTCAATTCGAATTTCTTCGAAAATTATTGATATCAAATTCAATAAATCAGTTTACAAAATTAAATAAATATCGAAAAATGTTTCCGAGACAATTTGAGGTAGGAGAGTTGTTAACATTGTACCCAATCACACGAATTGATGAAATCAGCAAGGAAGTGCCGCGTCCCGCTTCAGGTTTACCAATCAACTCGCTACCAGGATGGGATCGTGTACCATTGTGTAATAAATTGCCAATGTTGGATACTCCAACTAATGAGATAATTTTTTCGCGTGATAAGATGGGTAGAAAGGTAAATATAGAAATGTTGATTTGAATATTTCACTTTTGATTTGCTTTGCGTGTTTCAGTTGTGGAAGCCATCGGAATTCGTTCTATATGATCCTAATTGCTATACAGTCAAACTTAACTACGATCCTCTACATGATCCTCATTTGAAGAACTTCTACAGTCGTCCAGTCAATTTCAAGGTAATTATTAATTATATATGCTTATGATGTAAACCAATACTTATTGAATGGAGGATGATAATCGTCTCAATTTTTTCTGCATTTTTTCTCAATCCCATTCTCTATCACTCTCTCCGTCACTCTTTGATCGTCGTAAAGCGCTCGTACGCTTCCATCCGTTTCATCAGGTATGCCACCCCGACAATATTTAGATCATCTTATTCTTATCTTTTCCAGTTCGTGATCGGCTCTTAAAGATAAAAAAAATTATATAATTCGACGCAGTAAACAATTTCTGAATTTGTTAGAATAGCTGTCTCTACGCATCTCGACGATAGGGTCAAAATAATGCGCTATAGGATATGTTGAAAATTGTTTGGACTGGGATTCAATCGTAAGATTAGCTCTCCAAGTTTTCGATTTACAGTGTTAATACAGTGTTGATACTGAAGTGACAGTTACTCAGAGTTTTTTTTGAATGCGTCGTATGATATTGAATTTTTTTTATCTCTGAGAGCTGATCATGATTTTTTTGGACTAGATGTTCACGAAATGGACTAGTTCACATTATATTGTGTGCCCCCTTATACCGATGTGTTAAACATTGTCTGGGTGGCACAAAGGACCAAGCGACGTATTGTGAATGCAGATCGCACGAGCGTTGTGCGACGAAGAAAGAGTGATGGAGAGAGTGGTAGGGAATGGAGGTAATTAAAAAAAAAAAAAAAAAAATTCCCTATGATATTGTGTTGAAATTTACTGGACTGAGATTTGGTCGTTCTTCATTAGATACACTGTCTTTTCTTAAAAAGATAACTCAAAGGAGTCGAATCGCGTCTGCTTATCCAACAAAGCAAGAAAAATGAAACGACAAAAATTAAAAAAAAAGGTTTAAGAAAAAAAAGAAAACTGACTTCAAAGTGCTCTAAAAAGGATAAGATATATTTTATGGAAGCTTTGCCATATCAGTTTTCCCCTTTTTTGTGATGGTGCGTATGTTAGATGTTTTTATATTGAAACGGGGAAATTGATTTGGCACCGCTTCCATAGAATTTACTTTGGTCGGTTTTCTTTTTTTCTAAAAGTTTTTATTTCAGCTTTTTTAGTGGCAAATTTTTCCATTTAAAATCACTTAAAATTCAATTCATTAAAAAATTGTACCATGTATATTAAAATTTGATTTCGCGACTGCAATGAAAATTCTGTTATGATACATTTTAGTCTAAGAGCTCAACGTTTACTTTGATTTTAAGTTTCGTAAAAAACCTCAAAAAATTGTAGCTTTAAGAAGCTTTCAAAATTTCGAACTTTGCCTAGCCACCATGTTGATATTCTGACCTAACCTTGAAAAACGTGCAGAGTTTCAAGAAATTTACCTAAAAATATCCTGCTTAACAGTATCAATTGTTCACGTTTATTCGATACCCATTGCCGTTTTAAGCAAACTGTGGCACATAATTTTCATGAAAATTATATCCTATGGTTTCTTTTAAATACGAGTACCTCCATTCTTTACCACTCTCTCCATCACTCTTTCATCGTCGCACAATGTTTGTGTGATCAACACTTCACAACTCGTCGATTCCTAACATGTTTTAACATTGCCTCCCAGACAATGTTAAAACATCGGTATATGGGGGTACACGAAATGCTAAGTACTGCTTTCTTGCTAGTCTAGTTCAATTCGTGAACAGTTGCCAAAGATCAACAAGTTGAAGTAGCAGGAGAGGCTCCTGCCAGAAGGGTATTGTAAAACAATTAGTAAATCAAGCAATATATTCTGCATATCAAAACTTGACTAATATACAGATTCCATAAATTGAGTTCGAAAAATTATTATGGTTATTAGGATTTTAAATTCACCACCACTTTGTTTTAAGTGTTTTTACCCCGTCGCTTGATTAGTCATAATAACGCATCAATATTATAAACCATTTCTAAAATTTTTATCAAAATTCCTACATATTTGTAGTGTCTAGGTCCGTTGTAAACTTGTATCTCCCTAGTATCACGTGTTAATGTTGTTGTAATTGTTAAATATTCAATCGGCTGTAGCTTAGCTGTTTATTATTCAATCACTACTACAACTACTTTTAAAAAACTTAAATTGTAGGTTTTGGAAAATTTAAGGGACCCATCTTGATTTTATTGGCAAAAATGTAAAATTTGTAAAGTGTACTATTATTAACAAAGTTGATCGAATTTCGGCTTCTAAGGTATTTGTTGCCCTTGTACCCCTAAAGTCACACCACTGTGATTTTTTTCAGATTTTTCGGGTCAGGGGGGACACAAAATGTTCGTACATTTCTCCTTCCCCTGCACCCCTCAATGCAAAACTTTTTGGTTTAAGACCTGTTTTGAAAAGTCCTCATTAAGACCTTTCATTTGATACCCATACTGCCTACATGCGATGAACATTTTTTTTCGGGGGCAACTCCCCTATATGGGGAGACCCTCCTTAAAGACCTTATAAATTTTTTTTCGTGGTGAAACTCTGAAGAGGGCGTCACTTCGCACCTACTTACAAAATCTTATGTTTCTAGCTTATGTAGTTTTCGAGAAAAAGTGGTATGACACGGACGGACGGACAGACGAACGGACGGACAGACGGACAGACAGGACGCGATTTTAGTAGGGTATTGTAAAATGATTTTACAATACCCTAAAAAATTATTATAATACAACGCAGTAAAAAAAACTTTGAGTTTATAAAAACTGGGTGTCTAAGTATTTTCGTCTTAAATGCCTTAAGATACTGCATTATCAATCCTCAGGACTTATCATTGATTTGAATTTCTTAGATGCTCCTTAAATCTTTTCTTGAAAACCAATAATGAGTTCGCTTTTTTCACTATCTCTGGAAGATTGTTATATATATGCAAAGCATCATTCGTTGCATCGTTCTTTAGTCGATCAGTTCTGGTGAAAGATATTACAAAATTGCTCGAATTTCTTGACTAACATAGATGTATTTGTGATACTTTTACAAGTATTAAGGGGGTTTGTTCCGATTCTCTGGCTTTTAGATTTGGCTTTCTCCAGAGTAATTATTTGACTGAAGGTGAACGAATTAGCCCGTTGATACACTACTCTTGTTGGAGTGAGAATTGGAAAATTAAGAATATTTTTATGGGCTTTAGTTGGCATCCTGAATATAATAAGGGGTTGCTTCGAATATTAACTACAAATGACCACCGCGTGATGTAACTTTGTTAGTACAAATGCATTTAGTACAAGTTTCATTATCATCATCTATGGCGCGACAGCCTAAGCCGAGCCTAATTTCCTCTAATCATCACGGTTCCGCAACCTTGTTCGCCAGTTTTTTACTCCCAACAAGGAACTACTGTCAGCTTCTATTGTGTCTTCCCATCGATTCCTCAGTCTTCCCGCTGGACGTCTACCTTGTGCTCTGCCCGTCAATGTTTTGGGTGGTTTTCTTCCATTCTTTCTACATGGCCCGCCCATTGCAATAGTCAAATAGTTCATAAAACTCATCGTTGTAACGTAGTCTCCACTCTGTTCCTTGTTTCTCTGGGCCGTAGAATTTCCGGAGCACTTTGCGTTCAAATACGTCCACTGCCTTATCGGATTCATTACATGCATTAGAAAGTTTTCATATCTTCACAAAATATTTAATAATTTTAACTCTCGTTCGCTCGTTCGAGATTTCCAGAAGGAAATCTAAACTAACCTTTCATCGGTTCTTGACGTGAAGTTTTGGAACGTGACAACCGACTGTACCCATCAGGTTGACAAGTCCAAACATTCTTAGTCTAGTCCGAGATGGCTGCTGGCTAGCTAGATAATTCGGAGGGAGTTTCGGTCGCAGGTCTTACGCGAGTAGACTAAGTCCGAATTACAACACTCAGCCGCCGGTTTAAATGCCCAATTTAAAACGCGTCGAACAACTGACAACGACTCTATTTCATATTACGTAACTTCGTTCCGAGGAAAACGAACCAAGATAACCGCTGAAGAAAATGCTCGCTTCCGAATATTACTGACACGGTGCCCGAAATACTCTACTCGAATTCAAAACTGAAAAAAAATCCAATCTAGCAAAAAAAAACGCAAAATCAAAATATGGCATCGCGTACCGACCTCGACGCGAAACCGACCATGGCGGATTACTGGAACCCTACCCTCTCGGCGGCATACTCACCCTTCGCCTGCATTTTCCTGCTGAAAGAGAACGGGTTTGCTGGAAATTAAAGACGTGGTTAAGTTAGCAATTCATCTTATTGACTGCGAATAATTACAACTACCAATTCTAGTTACATTATCATTAAGCAAGAGTTCTATGAGAATCGCCACATAAAATAAGTCTTATTCCTTCAATAAAAACGATTTAATCACTTCAGGTTGGCAATTCGCGAATTAAACGTAATTCTATTCAAAATGGCTTAACTTTATAAGTTTTATATTTGAAGCTTACCTTAATGTAAATATTATCTTCTAGTATTTGATAAGTTTTTGCAAAATAATTTTCTTTTTCGGCAAACATATACACTTCCAATTTGATTATCTTCTCGGTTATCCCTTTAGAGCACTTATTATAATGTACTAAGCGAAAAATTAGTAGTGAATATGAATAGTCTTTTCTTAAACAAAACTCACACTGCTTAAAACATAACACATCATTCACATACTAATTAACTTGACGTTATCTCGTTTAATTTACATGTTTCTTCATTCTCTCGTCTTCACGCGCTTTCTATATGAATGTGGGAGACCTTTTTCTTCGATGAAAAATTCAATTCCACTTATAATATTCAACAGAGTGAGTTTTGTTTTATTTTCTTTCTCATTTAATTCTTTTTTCTTTCATACAATTCCCAAATGCTTAAATTTTATAGTTTAATTAGCAATTTAGGAACGTTCAAATGACACTAGCTGACATTGAAATTTGATTTTATGCAGCAAGAGCTAGTAAGATGATACTGTGAAATAAATGGAACTACCGAATGGTTAAGAACATTTCCTTCACACCCAACTCGAATACTCCCCAAAAAAACCTAAATTATTGTTTATTTCTGAAAGGGTAATGATAATTGCGAAAAAAATATAACGTGGGATATTGAATGGATTTATTATGATGGTTAGTATTATGTATTATTATCATTTGTATCATTATTTTTATTTTTTTTGTATTAAGTATTATTTCTATCTATATTATTTGTTATTATTTATTTTTATAGTTAGTTTTATGCATTATTATCATTTGTATCATTAGCTATAACTTTGTTATTTATTAATATCGTTCGTACTATTACTTATTATTACTCATATTTACAGAAGAGTATTGCTAGTTCAAGAACAGTTCCAGCAGGCAGCATCTGGACGTTAGGCATACCAATGACTTCATAAAATTTGTCACTACCATTATGTAAATTATTGCCTCCAAATAATACACTTTCGCCGGCAACCACTTTATCTGTTGGTTCGAGTTCTCTAACTAATTTAATCTCTGACATATGAGTGTTCGAAATATCGTATGAATTTTATATGAGAGTATTCTTATGACACAACATCACTTAGAACTCCGTGCCTGGATCTTACCACGTGAAAGTGAATATACGACGTTAACGCGCCCTGTAGACACAGATAATACACGGTTTGCATGAAAATCAAAACCTCTCTTTTGAGACTTTTCCCCGAATTACAGTAGAGAACGGAGGTAACGCAATAATTACTACTCCCCGAATAACATTTAGACGGTTGGGCAAGTTTTAGTAAAATTTTTTTCGGGGTCATAATTTTCTGCATAATTTAATCATGCGGAACAATTAATTGGCTTCGGAACTATTTTCAAACAGAATAAAGCCTCTAAAATAAATATGTCGGTATCATTCCGAGAGAATGATTTTTGAACTATTTGTTTTTGTAATTTCATTAAAATATAAATGCGAGCTTTCATCTTACAATCTACAACATAGTTATACGAGTATATTCACAAAAAAAGACGAGTCACATATCCTTCATAAAAAAAATATACGCAGCGTTACATTATTATTAAATTGATTTGAAGTCCATTTGTAAGTCAATACTCACTTAATGCCAATCACGATCAAAATAATTTCGATCCTCAGTTGAAACGAAGGCCGTTTAATTAACATCCGCTGGTAAGCTTGTTAGCTGGTCAGTTTGCATTTCTCCATATCGTCGCCTCGAACATACTCGCCGAACTTGTCGATCATCGCACAAAATAAGTATTTCGATTATTCCATCCTGCGCTCAATATCAAGAAAGATATGAAAAGCTAGCGGTATTCCATGCTTCCCCATCCAGGAGGGATGCAAAGCCCCAAACTGATTGATTTCACACCATACAGAACACGGTTTGCTTGCAGTGATGGATTGTGGCGATCGAGTACGAGTACTCTTGCCTGCGAGTGGCTCTGAGCAGCCACTCACGTTATACTCAACAGTTTTCTCACACAGTGTTCATGGAACGATGGCGATCTGAGAGTATCAAAAGATGCGGAAATTCAGATTCAGTCTTTATAAGCCCTCAATTTCACATATGTCTACCTTCATTGAACGGCTTTTGCATAAAGCTTTGCACTTGGCCTGCACTTCTGTTTTCTTTAATATAACACTATACAGTGTGGCGGCTGCCTTGTCACGTGTTTAAATCAGACTGTATAAATTTTAGTAGCGATAATTTCGGAAAATTGTCTCAAATACTTCACACATTGCGACAATAAGCAAACAGACGGTCACAATTTTTCCTTCTAGTTGACGTCCCGGTGCAGTCGCCGCAAGCTGCCAGTTTTCCTTTTAATTGTCTCACCACCCGCCGACGTCAGTGGCGTTCGGTCGCAAATATTTGTCGGTTTTCGTTTAGTTCGCTCAACACCCATCGACGTCAATGGCATAGGGTGTAGAGATCTGTCACACAACCTTATCAGCTGGTTGGGACATTTAAAAATAGGGGTGACAGACCTCGGCGGAATATCGATCCACAGGATCGAGGTTATTACATATTTCTTTCATTGGTGCTAGTTTTCCCCTCACATTATTTATGTGTGGCAACCAGGTCAAACGATAATCTATGGTAAAACCGAGATATTTAATTTCTAGCACTCTGTAATTTTTCGCCGCTAATTTTTGGGTCAACTTCTATGTCTACCTTATTCTTTTGTTGAAAAACAATTTTTTATGTCTTTATATTATTCATTGCTAGCTGGTTTTTGATAAGCCATGAGCGATATTTTTCTGAATCCTCGTTGACGATATTTTCCACGGTAACTTTATTATATCCGGAATAAAGAAGTACAGAATCATCAGCATATAATGTGCGGTGGCCTTTCAGTCTACATATATTCAAATTATTAGTATATAGCTAAAACAAGGTTGGACTAAGTATGGAGCCTTGGGGAACACCCGATTTCATTGGTGCTAGATCGCTCAAGACATTATTAACTGATGTTCTTTGAAATCTCCCTTCCAAATAAATTTAAAAAAATTGTTTCAGTATGCCTTGAATACCATACAATTCGAGCCTTTTTTAGGTCCACAAAAATTGCAATAACATAATCTCCTTTATCGAAACTTTGACTAATATAGCGTGAGAATGAAAGTAACGCATCGAAAGTACTCTTGTTCTTCTGAAAACCACAGTGCTTCGGATTTATAATAAAATTGTCCATTAAGAAATATTTTAAACGATTGATTATAAGTTTTTCAAATATTTTACCAAAGGCTGTCAAAAGTGACGGACGGTAATTATTCGGTTCCAGATGATCTTCTTTTTTGAATATTGGCATTATTTTTGCGAGTTTCTCTTCGTCCGAAAATGTTCCATTTCCAATATGCGCATTTATAAAATTTCCCAACAGTTCAGCTATCTCCTCTTTAACTAGAACAATTTCATGTGTGGTCATATTATCAATACCTGGTGCAGCATTCTTTTTCAAATCATGGATTGTATTTAATACTTCTTTTATTCCTTTGATGAATATGGTAGATGGACTTTGATGGGCTATTTGTGATATTGAAATAGGTGGTTGACTTGTCACCAAGCTCCTTGGTAATTTTTTTACCAATTGTTGAAAAAAGTAGTTTAGCGAGTTTGCTGTACCATATGGGCGTGCTGAATTATTAGAGTCCATGTAAAAAAAAATTAGCATTTGGTGACATGATCCAGGGTGTGATGAATTATCTTTCACTTCATTAATTATTTTTCATATTTCGTGCGAGTTTTCGTCCGCCGCTGTTTTCAATCTTCTAGAGAAGTATGAAAATTTAGCTTCTTTGATAAGACGTTTCGATTATTTTTGAACTTGTTTATACAGATATTCAAGTTCGTGACCTTCACTGTTCTGGTATTTTTTATAAGCCTTCCTTTTGTTAGCACTTATCTCAAAAACTTTCTTGGTAATCCATGTACGAGTATGTTGTCGACATTTAATCTCTTTCTCAATGGTAGATTCATGCTTCGACTCTGTAATCATATTTTTGAGCTCCATTAGGTTTTCAGGGTTTCGGTTTGTTAGCAACTGTCGAAATTTCGTGAAAACTCAACTATTCATTTGCATAAGTTATGATCAGTTATAGAAGGGTAAAGTATCATCTTTTTAGGTCGATTCTCGTGAGTATTTAATATGGAAATAACTTACAATATTTTAAGATTTCTGGGCATGTATGGTATCATCACAAAGTAACGAATCAATTTTCAAATAGCGATTAACTCGATAATTTGTAGTCTTATTATTTTTTGGGGGAATTGCGCAAATCTTACGTAAAACATCTTCATCTAAAGATATAAGGAGTATCTTTTAATAAGTTCATCAGTAGGCGAAGGACGAATGCGGAAGAAAGAGCAATCATGAAATTTCACCCAGTGATATTGCTCCAAATGATCTTGAATTGACGTATTTACGCTGCATTTACAATTAATTTATTGTTTTTTTCCGATAGAAATGATTGACTGAAATATGTCATTTATTGCGAAAATTAAGGATACTGATCATTCTGATCATTCATTACCAAAAGATTTTTGTACTCCATCAAATTTTTGAAGAGTCGCAAAATAATTAACATATTTCGAAAATTCGTTTTCTCGACATCAATCTACAGAATCCTAGTCTAATATGTTGTCCTCCAATACGATCCGAATACAGACAAGGAAACTGAAACATCGAATTCGGAACTCAAAGAATTACGAAAAATGGTCAACAAGTTATCGAATGACGGGTGAAAAATTCTTCGTTCACGAATTACATAACGTTCTTAAAGCTCTACGCCTGCACGTTCTTCGTCTGCAAAGCGAAATGATGCAAAGCCACATTCTGAACAAAAATAATTTGACTTTTGCTGGTAGCTTCACAAATTTGGATCAACTGCACGTAAATGTGAAGAACCATGCAAATTTAGTCAATCTTCGTCAAAAAAGTAAAAAATCGAGCGGATCAGGAAGTCTGTAAGCTCAGCACAGCATAATCTTATAGTCGATATAAACAATTACAAACTCAACGATTGAACAACACAACTTCAAATCAGCTGTATCATTTCAGAATGTCAAACACTAACATCCACATAGTCAATCGATCAAATAGATATACACGGCTTTTAAGAAAGTATAAGGGAATTTCGAGAATTCTAGAAATTAAACCAATAGCATCAACATTTCACCATATTGCAACAAAAGCCCAGTGAAGCAAAAAGCAAGACTATCGTCAAATCGTTATAAATGCGCCAAAGCAGAAACTGACTACTTAGTGAAGAAAGGCATCTGTCGTCCATCGAAAAGTCCATGGACTTCGCCATTACACATGGACAAGAAGAAGACGACATGGCGACCATGCGGAAATTAAACTCGATAGTTACCTTATACCAAATTCGCACGACCTTACCGGTAGGCAAATTAATGAAATTGTTACATGTCCAAACAATTATGCGAGCTACTGTCGCAATTGTTCTCGCAACTATTAATAACATCATGATCAACCAAGAATGTACTCGAAAGCACAAGAATGGACCAAGTAGATCCATGATCAATGGCTGAAAGTGACGTGGGTATTCAGAATTGCTCGAATATTCCAGGAGTTCTCGTCAGAACATTCGCCAATATACGAGAAATGGATTGAATGACTAGAGACCCTATATAAAGCCGAGCTGAATGAATGGGAAAGGGGAAGAGTAAAAACTGCGATAAGGGTGGAGCGCGAATTAAAGGCGATATTGATTGATAGTGAAGTGATTTTCGTGATACAGACAGTTGGAATATAAATTGATAGACAGTGAAAATTAAATTAAAATGCGAGATTGTGCATTCTTAGTAAATAAACTCTTTTAACTTAATTTAAAAGACGGTGCGTTTTCACTTTCCCGGAACATTAAAATTATCGGCCGCGCACCGTAACACGTGACAGTGGTGTCATAAAAGAGAATGAAATTTTGAAAGTGAGAACTTATAAACTTTATTTTTTAAATGCACAATAGTGAAATGTAACGTGGAAACTGGTGGAAAAAAAAACCGAAAAAATAAGAATACCACAACAAATTAATGAATTCACCATGTCGGAGCTTGAAGCAGAAACGCCAAAATCAAAGGAACCAGAAAATGCGCTGATGCAAAAGTTGATGCTGATGCAGCAAGAGCAGCGACAACATGCATTCGAAGTCAAGGGAGACATCACACAGAAGCTGGAGGTGTAATCAACGAAACTATCCAGTTTTAACTGCGGAGCTAAATGAACAGTCATCCAGTCTAACTGCGAAGCTAAATGAACAATCAGCGTAGCTAAATTAACAGTCATCCAGTTTAACTGCGAAGCTAGACCAGAAGCTGGACCAACAAGCATTCGAAATCAAGGCAGACATTACACAGAAGCTGGAGAAACAGTCAACCGAAATAAAAGCGGAGCTCGGTAGTCTGACCAACCAAATTAAATGCGTCTAGGAAAAGGTTTACCAGGTCGTGGAGAAGGTCAACCAGGTCGAGGAGAGAATCAACCATGAGATGGAAAAAATGAAAAAGGAATTGGAAGCAGCAAAGACAGTAGCAACCACCTCACCAGCCCCGCTAATAACTGCAGCGCAAAGCACATTCAGAAATGTGAACGCACCAATTTTCGACGGACAAATGGTCCTGAAGTATTTACAAAACCCAGATCGAAGCCGTCGCCAGGACAAATCACTGAAATGAGCAGGAACAAGCAACTGGATTAATTCTTGCTCTAAAAGGCCCAGCTGCCGAGCTTTTGCAGACTATCCCCATTGAGTTGCACTCAAAGTCGGCTGCTGAAGGGTTTTCCAATAAGAGGTGTTATTTTGAATAGCCCGCTATTTCGGTAGATGTCACTTTTGAAGCCGTCATTTTTTCGTTGACATTTGACAAGTAGACACTACGCCATTAATAAAAGTGGAACGACACACGCTTCAACAACGCATTGAAATTATTAAAATTCATTATAAAAATGGTGAAAATTTGGCAGAGACGGTTCGTAAAACTCGAACATTTTTGGTTCGTCGTGAAGCACCTTGTCGGACCGCAATACATAAATTGGTGGAAAAATTTGAGCCGTTGGGGCAACTTAGTGATGTGAAGAATAAAACCCGTGCACGTTACTCAAGAACAGCCGAGAATATTGCTGCTGTAGCCGAAAGTGTAGAAGAAAACACAGGTTTATCCATTCCTCGTCGTTCTTTGGAATTAGGCATTTCACAAACGTCATTACACCGTATTTTGCATAAAGATTTGGGTGTTAAGGCTTATAAAGTTCAGTTAACACAAGAACGCAAGCCGGTAGATCATCAACAACATCGTGTCTTTGCTGATTGGGTCCTTGAAATGCATGACAATGATCCGGAATTCCATCGAAAAATCATCTTGAGTGATGAGGCCTATTTCCACCTCGGTGGCTTCGTCAACAAGCAAAGTTGTCGCATCTGGGACTCGGAAAACCCAAGAGTTATTGTTGAAAAGCCTCTCTATCCTCAACGTGTGACTGTTTGGTGCGGTTTATGGTCCGGCAGGCTGGAGCAACAGTTACGGTGAATGGATTGCGCTATCGAAAGATGATTAATGATTTTTTATGGCCAGAATTGAATGGTATTTATCTGGACAACGTTTACTTTCAACAAGACGGCGCTACGTGCCACACAAGCAACGAAACCATTGATCTTTTACGGGAAAAGTTTTCGGACCGTGTTATCTCTCGAAGAGGTGATCACAATCGGCCACCGAGATCTTCTGATTTAACATCTTGCGACTTCTTCCTTTGGGGCCACGTGAAAGAGAAGGTCTACGCCAACAGCCCAGCGTCGATTCAAGACCTCAAAGATGGAATTCGTGAGGCTATGGAGGATTTGGTTGTGGAAAATTTCATGAAAAGGATATGGTCCTGTAAGCGTGGCCGTGATGGTCATTTGCCTGCTGTTATTTTCCACTATTAACGGCATACCTACCTCTTTATAATTAAATTATATATAGAACACGAAAAGAGATGGTTCGAACTTGTTACTTATTTCTTGATGCATACGAATCGAGATGGTTCTGTTAATAAGGAAGCTGCGAATTAACTCCGGTCGCGGTCCTCTTAAACGAAGTTCACTGAGGCATTGTAGAAGCATACCGTGTTGAACTGTAATAAATGCTTAATGAGATCAACAAATACTGCCGCAACATATTTGCTTTACCTAATTTGTTGTTCATGAACTCCAATGCATCCATAATAGTCAATGTCATACTACTTTGTCCAACAAGTTCATTCTTTTTACATCAAACCTTACAATCTCCTTAATAAAGCGAATGATCATTATATTAATTATTTTTTTCAAAAAACTTTATTCAGAAAGTTTGTTAAACTTTTTTTGCTCTAGCACCACAGCTCCTTTCGGGCCTTCGCTTAGAGATGGTTAGAGTATCTCATTATACTGAACAAATGTCTCGGCACGCGCGAAGGTAATATGGTCAGTATCACGCTTTGGCCATGTATCCCTCCGCCCAACTGCGATACGCTTTGGCCATGTATCCCTCCGCCGAACTGCGATACGCTTTGATTTTAAACCAGCACGTATCATAACTGAACAAATCAGGGACCTTCGGCTTACGGGCTGAGTGCTCTAACCACAACACCATGCGGACTACATTTGTTAAACTTAGACTTTTGATTAAAAGGTATGTTTCCGATTGAAATTCCTTCTTGTCCTGAGCCTTTCCCTACAAAAATGGAGATTATAGTCTGAAATATCTACCCTCAAGTTTCTTGAGCAATCCTTCTGGCACCTCAAAAATCAAAGAACATTTTGATGTGTTTCTACTTTTCCTATTTTTCACAATTTACAATAAACCTTCAGAAATATGAATCTGGATTAAGAGCCTTTATCTTAGGTAGAAACTCATCTTTTCTAATCCAAGCACTATTAGTTTAAGAGTTATCTGTTTAGTGGAATCTACTGTACGAGTATAAGAACCAGACAACAAGAGTTTTCTGTCGTTAGAATAATCAGATATTTTTTTCCGATACACAAAAGAAATATTTGCTTTCGCTGAATTTAAAGCCTCTCTGATTTTTTCCATGTTCTAATCTGAAGGTTGTTTGATCTTTAATTTAATAATAACACCTCCATTATACCTATATTGTCTTGGGCGAGGAGTATTTGAAAGTAGAGTAGCGAAGTTCACTGGCAGTTTCGTACTTTCTGCTTTGTTTTGCTTTTTTAAATAATCGATTTATTGAGAAATCACAGCATTTTTTTGAAATATTGTCTACCAAAGTATATTTAAGCATACTGAAACTACCTATACATACTCCTGCTAAAATAGAGAATCAGCAATCAAAAAATCTAACTCTTGGACAAATAATTCTCATGAAGAGAATGATATTTGATTAAAAATGCTTAGTTAAAAGTACAATACTAATAAATAAGGTGACGGACAGGAATCCATACGAATCTAGTGATTCGGAGCAAATTGTTATTCCATTTGCGAGTGCTCGTCGCTGTCGGAGCAGTACACCCCATCTCGACCACTGGCTTCCCGTAGATGTCACGTCCAGCTACAAGTCTTGAAATCCAGGTAGCGATCTGCTGTCGTCTTCTAAAGAGTTGGAACAGGACCATCACTTCCTGAGTTTCCCAACTAGTTTCTCTCCCTTAGTTTTGCCGGAGAATGCCTTCCTAGATACTCGCCTTTAATCTATTGGTTGCATATGGCCAGCTCATTGCAGCTTTCGTAGTTTAATTACAGTAGACTTCTGGGTCGTTGAACAATTCATACAACTCGTGGTTGTATCGCATTTGCCATTGATCTTTTTATTTAGCACCTACAATACTAAAGGTAAGTCAAATGTTTTGTATGCTAGCTCAACTCTGCGCTTTATTTCCGCCGATTCAGTATCATCCTTCAGCAACTTGGAATCATGATAAAAATACTTCATCCACGTTTCCCAGGTTGAATTCGTTGAGTGTTACTGTTTGTCTTTTGGGGGTATTTTTTTGTGTTTTGCATCATGACTTGCTTCGCTTCATGATTCAGTTTGAGCAGGAGTTTTTCGGTACATCAAAGTAACGCATCTTTTGTATTAACAGCTATTTTCTGTATGATATACTCTAGAGCTAGATTGAATAGTAGTAGAGCCAGCTTTAAGCTGATCTTTGATCAATCGTCAGTTCGTTGTTGACTCTGACTTGTGCTATGTGAGGAGACTAAAATGAATTAAAGATATATTGTTTTTAAGGCGTTCATCAAAATTGTAAATACAAATATTAAAAGAAAAAGAAGATGCTCATTCAAGCAGCATTTGCCACACAATTCAAAATAGACAACTTCTTGCCAATATAAGGCTAAAACATTTTTTCTTCTTCCTAATCAGCTACGAAACCCTGCTGGCATGACTGAAGAAAACCAATCAACATTTCAGTTATTGAAAACAAATTCCAGATAATTTTGAGTTTTTTAAATCAGCGGAAAAGAAATAGACCATCTGCAGCACCTGAGCTTGAAACCCATTGAGTCCTGGCGACTTTTTTGTCTTTATTGATAAGACTGTTTCTTCCAGTTCCATTTGCATAAAAAGTGGGCATTCCACTGGTATTTCATCGTGGAAAGCATCAACACAGTCGGGGTGTGTAGGTAAAAAGCCCCTCAATATCCTCCATTTTTACTCCTTCAAATATGAAGTGCATCCATTGAGCGCCGAGCAACCATCATTACATAATAGCAGAGGCCCCACGGGTTCCTCTCCACCTCGTCCGCCAGACCTTCCCAATAGCTAACATTATTAGTCCATTCAATAAGTCCGTAGGATAGCACATAGATGGCGTTACTAGAATTTTTTCCATATGATTTTTTGTGAGTACTACCTTCAAATGATACGTATATAAATTTAACAGCAATTGGACTATTGATTCGTTAGTTATAGCATTTTGTGCGAAGCAACTTTTGTTATTTAAAAAAGTGAATTTCGAGCTTTGATAAAGCATTGCTTTTTGATGATTTTTGATTATTTTGATGAAAAAAAAAATACAGTGCAAACCAAACAATGGCTTGATAAACATTATCCGGACTCTACTGGTAGTTTTTCTATCATTTTCCACGAGCATTTGGGTATGCGAAAGCTCTATGAAAAGTGGGTGCCGCGTGAGCTCACAATCAACCAAAAACAACAACGCATTGATGCATCAGAGGAGTGTTTGGTGCGGTTAAACCGCAATAAAATCGAATTCTATTGTCGATTTGTGACATGGATGAAACATGGCTTCACCATAACACCAGAATTTAAAAGACAGTCAGCTGAGTGAACAGCAGTCGACGAACCGAATGCAAAGCGAGCAAAGATGCAACAGTCAGTCAGTAAGTTGATGGCATCTGTATTTTGTGATGCGAACGGAATAATATTCATCGACTATCTCCAAAAAGGAAGCACCATCAACAGCGACTATTACTGTGCACTTTTGGATCGATTGAAAGCTGAAATCGCTAAGAAATGGCCGCGTTTGCAAAAGAAAAAAGTGTTGTTTCGCCAAGACAATGCACCGTGTCACAAATCTATGAAAACAATGGAAAAATTGAGTGAATTGGGCTTCGAATTGCTTACCCGCCCACCGTACTCTCCAGATTTAGCCTCCAGCGACTTTTTCGTGTTTTCAGATCTCAAGAGAATACTTTCTGGAAAGAAATTTAAGTCCAATGATGAAGTAATCGCTGAAACGGAGACCTATTTTGATGAGAAAGAGAAATCGTACTATAAAACTGGTATCGAAAAGTTTGGACTTTGCTACACTCGTTGTATCGCCCTCGAAGGCAACCATGTTGAATAATAAAATCGAGTTTTGCCAAATTTTTTTTTCTTACTTATCCTACGGACTTATTGAATGACCTGTTATAACTGTTGATAAAAAGCGAAGACGATTCCTAGCCGACTTATATGTAGCGTCTTCCAGAGCGTCGAGACTGGGCTGAAAGGATGGGAACGGTTCATTTTTTCCTAAACACCGAACCCACACAAAGCCACCCCACTCATGACTCTGCACATGATGATGAGCGCTGTTGCGAACGCAAATATGCCAGTGCCAGGTTCGTCAGGATACCATGCTGAACACCTCCTGTCGTAACGTTGCTCGCTGAGTAGCAACAAGTCGGCCTTCATATTTCTTGCAATTACGCTAAAACTGTACTGCGGTGTAAGTTTACCGGTAAAATGCGAATGATTGCAGAACTGCTTTGACCTTGGCTAGAGCCTTTCTAAACACTTCCCTGTCCCTAGAATATTATTGGCCAGACAAAGGTCAGGATCTTTGCAAAGGACGCAATGTGTCCTGCTCAAACATTGTTTCATATTTTGTGCTATGTTTTACCACACTTGGACAAATTCTCACAGGGAGCTACTATCAGGCCCCTTATATCTTTGTGCAGTATCACCATTACCAAGGCATTTAAAGTAGTGTAGAGGTATAGTCATGCTCTTCACCGTATTCTCCAAATAATCCAGACAATTTTTATTTTTATATCTTGAAAAGCCGTCGGGCTTTGCTGCTTTTGGCAAGCAGGCCCGTTTCGACTCGCTTAAGCCATCTTCAGTGTCTCAGTTTTTATTTTGGCATTGTTTAATAATTTTTGGGATTCCTTTTCGAGAAGATCAACGATGGCCATACTTTGTCCCCTGTTATTTTCTTTGGTGAGCCTTAGTTTAACCCCAGTTAAGCGAGGGAACTCGCATTCGATAGCGTCTTCAACCTCAGTCAAATCCACACCGCAGTCAATGTCTCTGATTTCAAGCATTGCCATAAGATCGAGTGAGGCAAGACTAGCCTTCTCTCCGATGACCTTTTTGACTGCATCACACATTGAGTCTTTGTTCGCTATCTCTGGCCCGAATTCAACTACTAGCCGCCCACTCGAACGGCAGTGTAAATGTCGTCCCACTTAACCGCTACCTTTATTTATCTTCAAAAAGACTCCCTTTAGTTATCTTCAAAGGACCTACCATCGGTAGGTTTCACAAAAAGAGCCTGCCTTAGGGGTTTGTGAAGTGGCTTATTCTTAGCAATTCGGATCGCGACGTATAATTCTTTTTGCTTTCTTTCGCCGTTGATAGGAGCTTTTGGCTACCATAGTTAAA
Source organism: Odontomyia ornata (assembly GCA_963969285.1). Taxonomy (NCBI): domain Eukaryota; kingdom Metazoa; phylum Arthropoda; class Insecta; order Diptera; family Stratiomyidae; genus Odontomyia; species Odontomyia ornata. Next base: position 138,313,053 of record OZ017740.1, read on the forward strand.
ACTGCCTGGAACACCTCGCTCGGCGTGGTATAATCCTTGAGGACCATGTCCTTTCTCCTCTTCTTTCTGTCCCCCTCGATTGGGATATAGGTCGTAGTGGGAGTTGGGACAACTGGCGCTTTATCAGATGGTAAGTCATGCTCCTCCGCTTCCTTTAGCTATTTGTATATTTAATTCCCAATCCGACTTCAATTCCAAGATACTGTTCATAAAGCCCTTGCACAATAAATAATGGAAGCAAACATTTTAATACAATAGATGAAAATTTTGAAATTAGTTCTGCTTTTTTTACTGAAAACATCCTCCTATTTATATTTTTTTCTATTTCAGAGAATCAAAGAAATTGGACGAGTCACTGACGATCAAGACGTCATCTGTACACTAAAAGAATTTAACGATTATCGACTGTACATCCGTAGATTGCATTTAGATCTTGTCAATAATGAAGTCCGGAGAAGGGTAAAAACTATTCTACATAATACTCGTTTCGTATGAGCAACATTCAAATAAATTCTGGTTTTAAATTATTTCAAAATCAGGAAATGGAACAACAAGATCGATATTTGCTGCAAATTGCCGAGGAGGTTGCTTACAAGCAAGCCGAAAAAATGAGGAACTGTATTACTCGAACAAAATCCGAAATATTTCGGTTGAAGCAAGCAAAAGATCGATCAAAGCGTGAAAAAGCCCTACAAGCAGTAAATCATTCTCGACGAATTGTTGAAAAAATAGAAAGACTCAAAGAAAACCAAAAATTGGAACTTCAAGAACAATCGAGGATGCATAATCTTGAAATTACATATAGAATAAAGCGAGCACAGGATACTGAAAAACTAAGAGTAATCACTCTCAAGAAGAAACTTCAACTACAAGATATGAGATTGCAAAAATTCCTGAAAAATCGTTTTCAGGATGAAAGAGAATTGAAACTGTTGAAGGTATTAAAGAACTTTTTTTATGAATCGGCTAGTTTTTAGTGGTAGAAAACTTTGTAAATATTACATCAAAAAGCTCTGCAGTTGCATTGAAAGTTCAATAACGCCAACTTTTCAACAATTTTAAATTATAATACATATGGATGGATTGTCTTGTTTTTTCAGGCTACGGCTGACTGGCAGAAACAAGTTGAATACCGTGCATGGCGACATAAAAGAAATAGAGAGATACGGCTACAAGCTATACTGCTGCGAAAGCAGAGCGTAGAGGTTTTAGCTACCAAATAAAATTCCCTATCCATAAATTTAATTTATATTTTCATTACATTTTAGAAGCATAAACAACTAATGCAAATGAAATGGGATCGCATTCAAATGCAAATCGCCGAAAAATCGTATTTGCGTCATCGAAAGGACATGGTTTATGAGATGACACACAAAATACATCGCATGTTGAACAAAAAAGTAAAACTATACATTTTTCTGTGTTAGTAAAATATAAGCTTGCTTTAAACTCCTTCTAGAAATACAAAAAAAAGAAACACAGTAAACCACTTACTGCCGAAAATCCTACAGAATCTAAATTTGACAATGTTCCTGCAAAAAGAACCTCAATCATGCGGCGAAAGAAATCTGCTTCTGCGTACTTTGCTTTAGTCAAACATGCATATGCAGATATACAGGATGCAATTTCCACTGCCATTTCAATTAACAAAGAGCCTGTTACTGATCATCTATCTACAGAGAAAATTTTGAGCAGTGCCAAATATATTTTACAAAAAGTGCTAAAAAATGTTTGCTGGGCGCTTCCTTCCTCAAATCTAAATTACAGATATTTCAATTTCTTTACAGGTAAACAGAAATTTAGGGGAAGATTTTCAAGCAAGAGAATATATGTATCGTAGAATCGAAGAGCTATTTGTTCGAGTCAAAAAGCATGTATTACTGGTGAGTTATAACAACGTTAATCCCGCGTTGTAAGTCATATGTTAACATGTGGTTTGCCCTTATAGAAAGTTGAACGGGTTCTTCAATCAGCAGAAGACGGAGTCAGTCGACGAAGTTCCGAGATAGGAGCCACCAAATCATGCCCATTTTCCAGCTCTTTTATGCTTCCATTGTGGTCAAGAAGTTTACCAAATGCGATGTCCAAAACTGTATCTTTCGGGGAAATAGAGCCGATTGGAAAGACTGCACAGCAAATAGATTCAAGTATAGAGTTGAGAAGTGTTAGAAGTAGAACGCCTACACCAGCAGTAAGATTTTGCAGGCCAAAACACGATATCCAATAAATTGTTAATCTTCTTTTCCTCAGAGCTCTTTCACATCAGTCAATGCTGTTGTGAAGGAAGCATGCTCAGCACAAGATGTTCAAATCCCAATAAAAACCCATGAAGCAAGTTTTAAAATACCAAACTGGACTGCAAATGAAAGGATTTTCGTGGAACATTTTTACATCAAATTCAAGAAAACCCTTTTGGTAGGCGTCGAAAGAGCAGTGTTTGACTCAATCGATTTCAGGAAGCGTGAATTTAGACTGCATGCTAAACGCGAAATTCTAGGTAATTTGAAAACTACACCTCTGAATTTCTATCAAAACCAAATATCGTTATTTTAGAAATGGATCGCCAATATCTCACCAATATTATGGCAGAATCAATTTTAACATACAACTTGAATAGCTACAACTATTACGGGAACACGCGGTTGTGTACAAGTGTTCTCGCTGCTGAATGTCTCTTCGATTTACAAAATAGTCCACTTACACCGAAACATGATCCAGCGTATCGCATTGAACCGCGGTGTCGCTGCAATATCGGAACTTTTGGAAAAACGTGCAAAAGAAATTCGGGAGATTGTAATTTTAATTAAATTATGTAAATTGTCGATTGTTGTGATTGTGCTGAAGAAATTTTATATTTTGGATTATGATTAAAGCAAAATTTTTTTAAATGAAATTATTATGCATTTAAATATTCTTTGTGAATGCACAGCCATCTGTATAGTTATTCGAAGATTACCTGTGAGCTTCAAATTCAAATACACTTTATCTCATCGATCATTTTGGCCCAGTTGACAGTCTAAATTCAAAAGTAGCAATCAAAAAATTAGTCAAAAAACGAAATTGTATTTTCATCAAATTAAAAAATGGAAAAAACAACCAACTCTAAAATTACGAGTTTCTGCAACAAAGCAGAAAAAGTTCCGCCAATCAATGCATTCGAACAAAGGGGAAGAGATATGGTTCGGCTTTTGGCAGCCGAAAATAAACTAAGCAATGTCGGGATCAAAAGAGTTAATGCAGAAAAATCAACTATTAAAACGAAATCACTAGGTAATTTCAAATCAGCCAAAAATGCGCTGAATTCTGCCGATTTTCCACACCACCTACACCCCAAAAAGTGTTTTTGTTGAAGGGTCTGGACTGCGGAGAGGATACCGTCGATCTTCTTCAGGTGCTCAAGGAAGCTGCACCAGAAATTGAATTTATTTCCGTCACACCCTTTACAACAAGAAGATCGACCGTAGAAAGGAAGAACTTACGAAAAATTATTTAATTTTTCGCAAAAGTCAGTTTCAAACAATTGTAATATTTTTTTACAAGCCAGTCAAAAGTAAATTTTGATTTTATTGGGGAAACCATCACCGTCGAATTATTCGAGCATTTATCGAATACCTGAAATTCATTTCCTGAAGAAATATCAAAAGTGGAAATACGCTCAAGGGAAGTCCCGGTCTGAGAACATTCCCTCTAGTCTCGCTGCGAAAGCAACGAGATGGAGGAGCCCGATGGCTTCAGCCATCAATAAGAAGGACCATGCCCATCGCCAATGATGATGGGCGAAAAAAAAACTTAAAAGAAAATACGAGAATCAAGAACAAAACCCGACAATCCTATCGGTTATCGAGATCGAACACCTGATCCAAGAAAAAGAGAAAGCTGAAAAATTTGAAAAGGAAAATGAAGAACTCAAGCTTCGAGTTTAATCGTTAGAAGCACTTGTTGGAACGTTAACGTTCAATAAGGATAAAGAAACTAAGAAAGGCCGACAAGCAAACTCAAAAACCGAAGACAAGAAAATTAAAAAGCCACAGGAAGAAGCTAATCAAGAGGATGTCCTCAGCGCAGGAGGCGCAAACGACAGCAGAAATTACTACGCAGCGCTAGCTGGTCTTGAAGAAACAATGAACATTGAAGAGGATACAGGTAAAACGTCAAAATTAGATAATGATTTCATTGAATATCTTAAAATTAAAAATCGGGAGAAAAACCAAAAGGTTTGTCTGCTGGTCCGTCCGTTAACATTAATGAAAAAAAAGAAAAAGTCCCACCAATCAATGTGTTTGGGAAAACGGGCAAAGATATGGTTCGGCTTTTGGCAGCCGAAAATAAACTAAAAGATTTTCAGATAAAAAGAGTCAATGCCGATAAGTTGACAATAAGGACTAAGTCGCTGGTTGATTTCCAGGCAACAAAAAGTGCCTTAAATTCTGGAGATGTTCCGCATTTCACGTACACCCCGAAAAGTGAAAAGAACCAAACCTTTTTATTGAAGGGTCTGGACTGTGGTGAGGACACAGTCGATCTCCTTCAAGTGCTCCAAGAAGCTGCACCAGAAATACAGTTTATTTCAGTTAAAAACTTTGCAACGAGGAGATCGATTGTGGAGCGTAAAAACTTGCCTCACTACTTAGTCCAGATTTCCAGCAAAAGTAGTTCGAGTGCCCCTACAGAAAAAACGGTACTTGAACTTCCGCGTGGTGAGGTGGGAACGCCTCCAGAAAAGTGAGGTCAACCAGTGCTACAGGTGTCAAAGATTCGGGCATTCGGCTGCCAATTGCGCCATGAAATATAGGTGTGTCAAATGCAAAGACATTCATGCTCCCGGCGAGTGCAAATTGGCTCAGGCGGAGCCAAAAGAAAAACTATATTGTGTGAACTGGGGTGCCTTTGGTCATCCAGCATCATATCGAGGATGCCCCCGGTATCAAGATGCAAAGGTTAAAGTCACTCCAAAACAAAGTCAAGCACACCGCAGTGTGATACCTACCAACTTCGTCAAGCCCGGGGTGTCATTTGCACTTGCTGCGAGAGGACCAGCAGACAATGTAAATAAAATAAATAATGTAAGTGGCAATAATGAGCTGCTCCTTAAAATTTATCAACAATTAAATTCCTTATCGGAGCGAATCGATAAACAAGATTCGAAAATTAACATTGTTTTTCAGCGTTTAGGGCTTTCAAATGCCTCAAAATAAGTTGTCATCCAGCCACATTCCCACGGATAGGATTCGTCTCATCTCGATCAACGTCAACTCCATTGTTACTTTACATCGGCGTGATTATCTCCTTGAATTCATTGCCAGACAAAAGCCTGACATCGTGCTTCTCACCGAAACCCACCTCAGTTCATGGCACTCCATGAGATTCAAGGATTTTGAGTTCGTAAGAAACGATAGCGTAACAGGTGATGGGGGAGGTGGCACCGGAATATTGGTTCGAAGACCCTATCGTTTCCAAAATATTGAAAAAGTCGAATTCAAAAGCTTTGAATCTCTTGAAGTGTCCGTTATCAAAATCTCACTGCCAGGTGGGGATAATCTCTTCGTTATCTCTGCCTATGCAACTGGTGGAACTGTTCTCAAGCTCAAGGAGGAGCTCAATTCCTTGTTCGAAATACTCGAATTGAACAGGCTGCATAACTATTATATTCTTGCTGGTGACCTGAACGCCAAGCATACATCATGGCTGAACGCCACCAATAATCCAAGAGGTGTATTCCTGAAATCGTGGATAACAGAGAACCAAATTGAATACAGGTGCAATCTATATGGGTCGGAGTTCCCAACATACCCTAGGACAAATTCATATTTGGACCTTTGCATTGCTGACGCAAGACTCGAATTCAACTTTAATAGTCCTCAACGGAAACTGCAGGTGCTTCCTTATGATAGCGACCATAATGCAATCGTAATGGAAATCAATCATCACAGGGATGATTTCTTCCTCATTCCAGTTCAACATGAAAATCATCGGTTGAATTTCAAAAAAACAGACTGGGGAAAGTTTCCACCAGTACCAGAAGCAATGTCCCCCTTCTGATGGTGGCAACTCTTGCTCAATGGTTCCTAATGACAGGAATCTAAGTAACGATGAAATAGATGTCTATTTGTCGAAGTTAGAGAAGCTGACGTTGGAAACGATTGAGAAAGTAGTTCCTAAGATAAAACATCGAAACAATATGGAAGGATATGAAACACCAACCATCGCAAGGTCGAAAAGATTGAAAAGCCTTCTTCTCACACGCGTCAACAATATTTATCGACGATTTTTGGATTACAACCATCCCTCGTTGGCTCTGTTGAAGTTACATCTGAAGAATGTCCGGAACTTAATCCGGTCATACTTCAGGAGTGAGGTCAGCAATCAATGGGCGGAAAAATTGAGGGGTATTAGCCCACAGGGCCCAGACGGCGTGTTCGCGAAAGTGAATAGCATATTCCGCAAGAAGTCTCGAGTGAAGGTATCGAATCTTGAAATCACTAGTGATGAGATAAATCTTCTCGATAGGGCTGGTATCGAAATTGATAGTACGACTCCGGATAGAAATGGAAACAGGATTATTTGTGAAGGATTGGATAAACTTGCCCTGATTGGAACACATTTTGAATTGGTTCATCTACCAAACCCTGTTAGAGGGAACGAAATTTTTTCAGAGGTCGTTGAAGCAAAAGTTTCCGACTTCAAATCAAGCCTGAACGGCCAATCAATTCTTCATTTCAATGAAACATTAACATCTGACCTCATACCGAGCTTGAATCTTATTGATTATTTAGTCAGCTACGAAGACTTGTGTTTCATATTTCGCAAGATAAACAACAAGAAATCATATGGTACTGATGGTATTCCAAATGTAGTTCTCCGACATTTGCCTGAGGTTGCTATTAGGAACTATTGCATATTGTTCAACAACATGTTGAGCAATTTATATTTCCCAAATGAGTGGAAAAAAGCTAATGTATTTCCGATCTTGAAGAAAGGAAAAGAATCTTCATGCCCTAAAAGCTATCGCCCAATGAGCTTGCTGCCTAACATCAGCAAGGTGTTTGAAGTGATACTCAACAGAGCATTAAACGCCCACATTGAGGAAAATGAGTTGATGCCGAATTGTCAATTTGGTTTTCGCGCCAGGCATTCGACCACACATGCAATAACGAAAGTAACCTCAGACATCTGTTGGAAACTAAATGATAGACAATGTGTTGGAGCATGTCTCATTGATATGGAGAAAGCCTTTGATACGGTATGGTTAGATTGACTAATTTTTAAACTCCTTCAGGACAAGTTCCCCAGACACCTTGTCGCCATGATGTGTAATATGTTATACGGGAAATCGTTTATTGTAACTGATGGAAATCTGACAACAATGCGCGAGTTCAAGGTCTTGAATGGTCTACAGCAGGGAACAGTTACTGCGCCTCTGCTCTTCTCAATCTTCATTCGCAAGCTATTGAACGGCTTTGATATTAATGTCTTGCCAACGCGATCATTGGTAGCGTTTGCTGATGATCTGATCATCTATACGGCAGACCGAAAAGCTACAATAGTTCAGAGCAATCTCCAAAAAAGGTTCAATGATGTACAGCTGTACACTGACAATTGACGAATGAAAATCAATGCGCAGAAGTGTGAAACAATCTTGTTTCGGACAACGCTGCAGGGGGTCAGTCAAGACCTGAAACGTAATTGGAAAGATTTCCACATCATGGCTGGTGAGAGTAGTCTAGAACGGGTTCCACATAAATCCTGTGTTCGATACCTCGGTGTTTATCTCGATCAGTATCTGTACTATACTGAACATGTGAAAATCATGCTCAGTAAGGCACTTAAAGTAGTCATGGCCCTTCGAAAACTCTTTCATTCCAGATACATTGATCAAAAGGTCAAAATTATCTGTTACAAGACCCTGGTTAGACCAGTTTTGACATATGGATGTCAGATCTGGTACAACCAGAGCGCTAGTACTATGGAAAAATTAAGAGTTTTCGAAAAGAAATGTCTTCGTGCATGTACTGGTTTGTACAGAAAGCCTGAGACGGATTGGAAACATTATATATCGAATAGAAGAATTTATCAAACTGCTCAAGTGACGAGAGTCGATATCTTCATATTGAAACTTCTTCGGAATCATATCGCAAGATCTGTGACTGTGAGTGAAAACCCTTGGATTTCACAGCCGTTCCACCCTACAGACGGGTATATAGCGACTTGCCTCGCTACTGGCTTCATTCCTCCAGAAGCATTCGTGTATTTGGACATGAATCGATATGTTTTTGATTCTGACGGCGTCCCAGTCATATATCACATATATCGACGGGCCACCGATAAGAAGATAAAATATCCTCCGAGCTTGAGTTCACGAGACCAACGATTTCAATGGAGATACTCATTTGCTAGATTCGTTGAAGCTGATCGAGTTGAGACGGCGCAATCCAGGTATTGGTGGCTGAATGACAATGTCTAAATTATTCGTGTTTATTTTTCAGTTCTGGTGTTTTTCGTTATTTCGTTTTTTTGAGTTTCAGCTCATTATTGCTACATTTAGTGTTGTTGTTTATTTTTGTTAAAAATTAGGTATAGGTTAGGTATATGTAATGTTTACTATATTCCGTTACAGATAAGATTAAACACTTAGGTTAGGAACATTGTTACAGAATTTTTTTAGTATAAGATAAAGTTTTTGATTGTATTTATTAGAAATAAGTTACAACATATTAGGTGTAGGATCAAAGTTTCACTGTTGTGTTTAAATTTTAAATAATTTTAGGATAGTGTTGGTTGGTTTTTTCTCCTTTTTCCAATTGAATTTTAAAAATATGTAATAATCGTTATTAATTGAATTTGCTTTAGTTTTTTTCGATGAAATGAGTTAATGATAACGTACAAATTTAGAGAGCCATTTGGGCCATTAAGTTTTTTGATTGTTATTGTTTGGAATTTGCTTTATATACTTTTAAAATTTATAACGATTAGTATTAAATAAAGCGCTTTTGACTTTGACTTTGAAGGAAGAACTTACCACTGTATCTGGTACAAATTTCAAACTAAAGCAGTGCAAGTGCCCTTCAACAAACTTGAATTTCGGAGTGGTGGTGGGAACGCCGCCAAAAAAAAAGTCAATCAGTTTTACCGGTGTAAACAATTTGGTCATTCAGCTGCCGACTACGCCATGCTCTATCGGTGCGTAAAATACAAAGATGTTCACAAAAGTCAGTTAAAAATATTTTTTTTTTAATTGAAAGCCATCACCGTCGAATTATTCGAGCATTTATCGAATACCTGAAATTCAGTTCCTGAAGAAGTATCAAAAGTGGAAATACGTTCAAGAGAAGTCCCGGATTGAGAACACTCCCTCTAGTCTCGCTGCAAAGGCAACGAGATAGAGGAACCCGATGGCTTCAGCCATCAACCAGAACGATCGTGTCCATCGCCAACGATGACGGGCGAAAAAAAAGCTCCAAAGAAGATACGATAATAAAGAAGAAAAACCGGAAATTTTATCGCTCATCGAGATCGAGCAGCTGATTAAAAATAAGAAGAAAGCTGACAAAATTGAAAAAGAAAATGAAGAGCTCGAGCTTCGAATCAAATCATTAGAAGCACTCGTTGGAGCATTGACATTCAACAAATCTCAAGAAAGCAAGAAAGGAAAAGAAGCAAATCCAAAAACTGAAGATAAGAAAACTAAGAAGCCAAAACAAGAAGCTGATCAAGAATATGTCGCAGGCGGAGCAAACGACAGCAGGAATTATTACGCAGCGCTAGCTGGTCTCGAAGATACGATGAGTATTGAAGAGGATCCAGGTAAAACTTCTGATTATTGTACTGCTAAGTTAGATAATGAATTTGTACAATACATAAAAATTAAAAATAGGGAGAAAAAACCAAAAGTTTTGTCTGCTGGTCCGTCCGTCAAATTAATCAAAAGAAAGAAAAAGTCCCACCAATCAATGTATTTGGGCAAACGGGCAAAGATATGGTTCGGCTTTTGGCAGCCGAAAATAAGCTAAATGATTTTGAGATCAAAAGAATCATTGCCGATAAACTGACAAATAGGACTAAGTCGTTGATTGATTTCCAGGCAGCAAAAAGTGCGTTAAATTCTGGAGATGTTCCGCATTTTACATACACCCCCAAAAGCGAAAGAAACCAAAGCTTTTTATTGAAGGGTCTGGACTGCGGAGAGGACATATATCGACGGGCCACCGATAATAAGATAAAATATCCTCCGATTTTGTGTTCACGAGACCAACAATTCCAATGGAGATACTCATTTGCTAGATTCGTTAAAGCTGATAGAATTGAGGCGGCGCAATCCAGGTATTGGTGGCTGAATGACAATGTCTAAATTATTCGTGTTTATTACCGGTTTTTGTGTTTTTCGTTTTTGAGTTTCAGCTCATTATTGCTACATTTAGTATTGTTGTTTATTTGTGTCAAAAATTAGGTATAGGTTAGGTGTATGATATGTTTATTATATTAGTTTAGAGATAAGGTTAAACACTTAGGTTAGGAACATTGTTATAGAATTTTTTAGTGTAAGATAAAGTTTTTGATTGAATTTTATTAGAATTAAGTTAAAACATATTAGATGTAGGATCAAAGTTCACTGTTGTGTTTAAATTATAAATAATTTTAGGATAGTATTGGTTGGTTTTTTCTCCTTTTTCCAATTGATTTTCAAAATATGTAATAATTTGAATTAATTGAATTAGCTCGAGTTTATTTGAAGAAATATGTTTAATGATAACGTATAAACTTAGAGAGCCATTTGGGCCATTAAGTTTTTGTATGTTTATTTTTTGGAATTTGCTTTATATTCTTTGAAAATTTATACCGATTAGTATTGAATAAAGCGCTTTTGACTTTGATTTTGACTTTGGACTACGGAGAGGACACAGTCGATCTACTTCAGGTGCTCCAAGAAGTTGCACCAGAAATACAATTTATTTCCGTTAAAAACTTTGCAACAAGGAGATCGATTGTGGAGCGTAAAAACTTGCCTTATTACTTTGTCCAGATTTCCAGCAAAAGCAGTTCCAGTGCCCTACAAAAAATAAGGTAGTTGAACTTCCGTGTGGCGAGGTGGGAACGCCTCCAGAAAAGTGAGATCAACCAATGCTACAGGTGTCAAAGATTCAGGCATTCGGCTGCCAATTGCGCCATGAAATATAGATGTGTTAAATGCAAAGATATCCATGCTCCCGGCGAGTGCAAATTGGCTCAGGCGGAGCCAAAAGAAAAATTATATTGTGTGAACTGGGGTGCCTTTGGTCATCCAGCATCATATCGAGAATTCCCCCGGTATCAAGATGCAAAGGTAAAATTCACTCCAAAACAAAGTCAAGCACACCGCAGTGTGATACCTACCAGTTTCGTCAAGCCCGGGGTGTCATTTGCACTTGCTGCGAGAGGACCAGCAGACAATGTAAATAAAATAAATAATGTAAGTGGCAATAATGAGCTGCTCCTTAAAATTAAATTCCTTATCGGAGAGAATTGATAAACAAGATTCGAAAATTAACATTGTTTTTCAGCGTTTAGGGCTTTCAAATGCCTCAAAATAAGAATAGGATTCGTCTCATCTCGATCAACGTCAACTCCATTGTTACTATTATTGTATGTTACGTTATTACTTGGTGATGTGAATTATAATACCTTGGTATCAGCGTATAAACGCTAAAGCCAGTGGCAGCCTATGGGCGCCTATATGTTTTAGTGTTCGAAGAAATGAAACAACGCCAATGTCGGCAGGCGACTTCTAAATCAAGTCTGATTTTATTTCCATATAACTTTTCCTTAAAAACTATTTCTTAACATACTAAATACATTATTCATTTTGATTTATGTTCTACTTTAAAAATCTTGTGAGAACATGACTGACCCTTTCAAGTGGTAATTATGTCACCTTAAATCTAGATCTAGCCCAGTCATATTAGGTAAAAAAAGGGGTCAACCTCGGAATGAAAGATAATAAGCTGCAAATTGGTATGAACCTTTGTTTTGTCATTCTAAATGTTGTCTCAAAAGTCACAATCGTTATCGTGTTCGCGTCTCAAGATATTCAAGGTCAAAGGTCACAAAAATCGGTTTTTCGCGAATATCTGGCTTCCTATCGGTTAAATGAGATTTGCATTTATTATAAAAGTTGTAGGCTATAAAATTCCCTACAACTTTTGTTTAAACTTTTTTTTCATACGACCAACCGTTTTGAAGGTAGAGCGCGAAGAGTGCACATCGTACAGTCATATACGGCCTAATGCAAGGTCAAGCGTGAGTTATGGTTATCAGTACGTTATAAAGTCAATTATTTACTTGGAAATTATAATTATTAAACAATGCCTATTATTTATGTACTAACTATTAATTATTTATATTTAATTAAAGTAAGTAACTTTTGCTAGAGTTTTTTTTGAAGAAATATGTTTAATGGTAACGTATAAATTTAGAGAGCCATTTGGGCCATTAAATTTTTGTATTGTTATTGTTTGGAACTTGCTTTATATTCTTTGAAAATTTATACTGATTAGTATTGAATAAAGCGCTTTTGAATTTGACTTTGACTTTACGAAAGAGTAACCAGAGAAAACACAAAGGTTACTAAGCAAAACGATGAGATGTAACTCCGAACAAAAAGTTTGGAGGATATGATTCAGACATTAACAAATGTGAACAAAACAAAAGTGATGAAGCCACAGAATGCGCCCGGCATAAAAGTAGCGATAACAAACCAGAAAAATGAGAAAAAGGAAGCGACAACAAACAAGATCAACGAAAAAACAGTAGCCCCGCAAAAGGCTCAAACATATAGAGCAAAATTACAAGATACGAACAAGACCTTCCATGATGCTGAAAACATACTAAGCGCAGGAGGAGCAAACGACAGCGCCAATTACTATGCGGTACTGTCTGCGATGAATGACGTAATGGACATCAAGATGGAGTACCAAGATAACATAGGTAATATTAGTGATTGTAGTAATAACTTCATTGAATATTTAAAATCAAACAAGTTGGGTGGACAGACCTACGCTCATGCCAGAAGGATTTTGTACTCAATAAAGTCAAGAAATATAACAAAGAATTGTACACGTTTATAAGAAAATTTTTCGTTTTTCTATTTTCAACGGTCGCCATGTTGTTGCAAACCAACATAAATCACTCAAATCATGAGTTCCCAAAAATATTAATGTTGACCTTATTTGATAATTTCAAGAAGATCAAATCAAAACTGCAGTGACTGATTCGATGGAAAGTCCATAATATACCAAAATCATGTGTTATTGTTGTTGTAATTGGAGAAATTTCAAATGGCTATAACTTCCGTGTATATCATTCGATTTTCATCAAACTTCCAAGGTTTAAGGACCTTTTGTAGGACTACTCAAATATCGAATTTCGTTCAGTTTAAGTCAAAGTCAATGTCAAAAGCGCTTTATTCAATACTTATCGTTATAAATTTTAAAAGAATATAAAGCAAATTCCAAACAATAACAATACAAAAACTTAATGGCCCAAATGGCTCTCTAAACTTATACGTTATCAGTTAAACACATTTGATGAAAAAAACCATAGCTACCTTTGATGAAATTTTTTTCGGGGGCGCTCCCCTATATGAGGAGACCCCCGTTAAATACCTTATAAAATGTTTTTTTAGTTGAACTTTGAAGAGAGCACCACTTTACACCTGCGTACAAAAATTGATGTTTCTAGCTTAAGTAGTTTGCGAGAAAAAGTGCTGTGACACACGGACAGACGGACAGACAGGACGCGATTTTGGTAGGGTTTTGTAAAATTATTTTACAAAACCCTAAAAATAAGGAGAAGGAGAAGAAGCCAACCTGTGTGTCTGCTGGTTCTCCTATTAAAAATAATAAGATAAATGAGAAAAAAAGTTCCTCCAATTAATGTTTTTGGGCAGCGTGGAGGGGATATGGTTCGGTTATTGGCAGCCGAAGATAAAATCGATAATTTTGAAGTTAAGAGAATAACCGCTGATAAACTCACAATTAAGACAAAAACATTGGCTAATTTCAAGCTAGCGAAAGATGCTCTTAATAGTGTAAAAGCTCCGCAGCTCACATACACGCCAAAGCGGAAAAAAATCGGACGTTCCTGTTGAAGGGCTTGGACTGTGGGGAGAATACAGTTGATTCCCTTGAAATGTTACAGGAAGCAGCACCAACTGTTAAGTTCGTCAGTATGAAAAATTTTGCTACAAGGAGATCAACTGTTGAAGGCAAAATATTACCATTTTATTTGGTCCAAATTTCTAACGATAGCAGTCCGAGTGTCCTCCAACAGGTAAGGTACTTAAACTTTAGAGTTGTGAGATGGGAACGCCTGCAAAAAACTGAGGTCAACCAGTGTTAAAGGTGCCAACGATTCGGTCATTCGGCTGCCAATTGTGCCATGCACTATCGCTGTGTTAAATGCAAAGATATTCACGCCCCCGCTGAATGCAAATTGGCTCAGATGGAGCCAAAAGAAAAATTATATTGTGTTAAATGTGGTATATTTGGTCATCCAGCATCATATCGAGGATGCCCTCGGTATCAAGATGCAAGAGTTAAATTTTCCCCAAAACAAACCCATGTACATCACAACTTGTTACCCCCCAACTTCGTTAAACCCGGGGTATCATTTGTACTTGCTGCTAGAGGACCAGCAAACGACAATGTAAATAAAATAAATAATGTAAGTGGCAATAATGAGCTGCTCCTTAAAATTGACCAACAGCTTTAATCTCTTTCAGATAGAATAAATAAACAATACCAAAAACTCAATTTCGTTTTTCAACGTTTAGGCCAACATGCTTCAAAATAGTTTGTCATCCAGTCACATTCCCATGGATAGTATTCGTCTCATCTCGATCAACGTCAACTCCATTGTTACTATACATCGGCGTGATTATCTGCTTGAATTCATTGTTAAGCAAAAGCCTGACATCATGCTTCTCACTGAAACCCACCTCAATTCATGGCACTCAATGACATTCAAGGATTTTTAATTCGTAAGGAACGATAAGGTAATAGGTGATTTGGGAGGCGACACCGGGATGTTGGTTCGAAGACCAAAATATTGAAAAAGCCCAATTCAATAGCTTTGAATCTCTTGAAGTATCCGTTATCAAAATCTCACTGCCAGGTGGGGACAACCTCTTCGTTACCTCTGCCTATGCAACTGGTGGAACTGTTCTCAAGTTCAAGGAGGAGCTCAATTCCTTGTTCGAAATACTCGAATTGAACAGGCTGCATAGTTATTATATTCTTGCTGGTGACCTGCACACCAAGCATACATCATGACTGAACGCCACTAATAATCCAAGAGGGGTATTCCCCTCTTGGCTAACAGAGAACCAAATTGAATACAGGTGCAATCTGTATGGGTCGGAGTTCCCAACATACCCTAGGATAAATTCATATTTGGACCTCTGCATTGCTGACGCAAGAATTGAATTCAGCTTTGACGGAAACTGCAGGTGCTTCCTTATGATAGCGACCATAACGCAATCGTAATAGAAATCAATCATCAAAGGGATGATTTCTTCCTCATTCCAGTTCAACATGAAAATCGTCGGTTTATTTTCAGTTTTTGTGTTTTTCGTTACTTCGTTTTTAGTTTCAGCTCATTATTGCTACATTTAGTGTTGTTGCTTATTTGTGTTAAAAATTAGGGATAGGTTAGGTATATGATAGGTTTGTTATATTAGGTTTAGAGATAAGGTTAAACGCTTAGGTTAGGAGTATTGTGAAAGAATTTTTTAATATAAGATAAAGTTTTTGATTGAATTTTATTAGAATTAAGTTATAACATATTAGGTGTAGGATTTTTTTTTGTGGTAGGGAGGTGAATGCCATTTATGCACAGAGTGTGGGACTCCCATGCGCGACTGGACTACCCACTAAACACCTCCCCTGTCAACCTGAGAACCCAGCCTGGAACCGTTTGACACATTACTTCGGGCCAGGTCTCGTTTTGTTATGCCGTGGGGCGCCTTCAAGCTGAGGAGTCCCTTTTCTAGCGGGAGGGGAGAGGGGAAGAGGAAATGCCAGAAGAGCGATCCCCCAGCCCCAGCGCCCCCGGCTGCTGTGAGTCCCTTTTATATTTTAGGACTACCCGAGCATAATGTGCCACCTGGTTCCATTTGTCAACCGATTCGAGCATCACCGCAACTATATTATCCGGGGTGAGCTCTCCCGTCTCCCTGTAGAGTCCCTTCGCAGCCTGACCCATTTTGTACACGCAATAAATATACGACAGGCATTGCCCTCCTCTCCTGGGTAAAACCGACAATCGGGAGACCGTGACTTACCGATCTTGTGCAGGTAAGACTGAAAACACCCGTGCCCGCTCAAAAGCTGGGTCAGATAAAAGTCAGTCTCACCATACCTTCGATTTAGCCACGGTCTCACATCCTGGATGATGCGCGCATTCCACCTTCTCTTCGTGCAATTCACCCAAGACTGCTGCCAATCGTTGAGCGAGCGCTGTCTCTCCTCGCGGACAACTATCTCCCTCGCATCCTCGTTTCGGCGCAGGTAAATAGCGCGGCGCTCTCTAGCAAGGAGGGCGACAGGTATCACGCCTGCAATCACTCTCACCGCCGAGTCGGAGACTGTTGGATACGAAGATGCAATTCTCAGTGCTCCTCTTCTCTGTACCTGTACCAAAAGTTTTCGGTATACCTCCTTGCTGGGAGCGCCGCCCCATACCTCTGCTCCGTACAGTAGCACTGACCCTACAGCACTCATCAAGAGGCGTCTTCTTGATGGGCTCGGTCCCCCTACGTTGGCCATAAGTCGACTCAGAGCCGATATTCCCGAAGCATCCTTCTCAGCCTTTGCCCTGATTTGCTCAGAGAAACTCATCTTCGAGTCGATCAGTAGCCCCAGGTACTTCACCGCTGGCTTCGATTCGATTTGTATGTCTCCAATACTGATCATCCTTACTCTAAGGATTCTCTTTTTTGTCAAGATGACCACTTCGGTTTTCTCCAGTGCTAAACTCAGCCCGCGAGCAGTTATCCAGTCCCTCACTCGGCGCATTAGCATACCTAGCCTAAGTTGCGCTTGTTCAACGGTGCGTCCAGCGACCAGAGCCGCAACATCATCCGCATAGCCGACCAAGCGCGACTCATCTGGCATCTCAAGTCTCAGTAGCCCGTTGTAAGACACGTTCCACAGGTCCGGACCAAGGATAGACCCCTGGGCAACACCCGATGTAATTTCCATCCTTCGTTGGTCCTGTGTCGTGTCGTAGAGCAGACTTCAGTCCTTTAGGTAGTTTCTCAAAAGCCGCATTAGATATTCTGGAACTTGAAAAGAGTTCTCCAGCGTGTCCAGAATATCCACCTATCTAGCGGAGTTGAAGGCGTTTCTGACGTCGAGTGTCACCAACAGGACGATCCGTCGCTTGGTGCGACTATATGCCTCTGCCTTTTGGACCGGGTTCACCACCTCTGCAATCGCATCAATGGTAGAACGTCCTGCTCTAAAGCCGTACTGCCGAGGAGATAGGTCCCCAGCAGCACGAATCGCGTCAGTGAGTCTTCCCTTGATGAGTTTTTCTAGCACTTTCCCAGCCGTGTCTAGCATGCATAACGGGCGGTATGCAGACGGCGATTCGGGATTTCCCCTTGCTGATCAGCACGAGCCTCGCCATCCTCGGTGTAGGATTAAAGTTGTGTTGTGTTAAAATTATAAATAATTTTAGAATAGTGTTGGTAGATTTTTTCTCTTTTTTCCAATCGAATCATAATATATGTAATAATATTAATTAATATGAATTTGCTGTGGTTTTTTTTTATCAATTGTGTTTAACTGATAACGTATAAATTTAGAGAGCCATTTGGGCCAGTAAGTTTTTGTATTGTTATTGTTTGGAATTTGCTTTATTTTTTTTTTTTAAATTTATAACGAATAGTGTTGACTAAAGCGCTTTTGGCTTTGACTTAGAATCCCAAAAAAACGGATTGAGAAAGTTGCAAAAGAAGTTTAATCGAGAGTACCAGAAACAATGTCCTCCTGATGATGGCAACGCTTGCTCAATGGTTCCTAATGAAAGGGATCTAACTGACGATGAAATAGATCTCTATTTGTCGAAGTTAGAGAAGTTTTTGACTTTGACTTGACTTGACTAGACTTGACTTGAGAAGCTGACGTTGAAAACGATTGAGAAAGCAGTTCCCAAGATAAAACATCGAAACAATATGGTAGGATATGAAACATCAACCATTGCAAGGTTAAAAAAGTTGAAAAGCCTACTTCTCACATGCATCAATAATTTTATAGGTGATTTTTGGACTACAACCATCCCTCGTTGGCTCTGTTGAAATTACACCTGAAGAATGTCCGGAACTTTATCCGTTCATACTTCAGGAGTGAGGTCAGCAATCAATGGGCGGAAAAATTGAGGGGTATTAGCCCACAAAACACAGATGGCGTTTTCGCGAAAGTGAATAGCATATTCGGCAAGAAGTCTCGAGTGAAAGTATCGAATTTTGAAGTCGCTGGTGATGAGATAAAACTTCTCGATAGGTCTGGTACCGAAATTTATAGTACGACTCCGGATAGAAATGGAAACAGGATTATATGTGATGGTTTGCAGAAACTTGCCCTGATTGGAACTTTTTTTGAATTGGTTCATCAACCAAACCCTGAGAGAGGGAATTAAATACTTTCAGTGGTCGTTGAAGCAAAAGCTTCCGACGGTGAATCAATTCTTCATTTCAATGAAAGATTGATATCTGACCTCATACAGACTTTGAATCTTATTGATTAATTTTGTCAGCTATGAAAACTTGTGTTTCATATTGGGCAGGATAAACAACAAGAAATCACGTGGTATTGACGGTGTTCCAAATATAGTTCTCCGACATTTGCCTGAGGTTGCCATTAGGAACGACTTTGATTTTAACATCTCTAAGTTCAGAGCAATCTTCAAAAAATGTTTAATGACGTGCAGCTCTACACCGAGAATTGGTGAATGAAAATCAATGCGCAACGCTGCAGGGGGTCAGTCAAGACCTGTAATAATCTTAATTAATTTGAATTTGCTATGGTTTTTTATTTTTTGATCAAATGGCCATTTGGGCCATTAAGTTTTGTTTTCGTGTTTTTATTGTTTGGAATTTGCTTTGTATTTTTTTTAAATTTATAACGATTAGTATTGAATAAAGCGCTTTGACTTTGACATTGACCTAATTGGAAGGATTTCCACACTATGGCCGGTGAGGGTAGCTCAGAATCACATAAATCCAGTGGTCGATACCTCGGTGTTCATCACAATTAGTATCTGTACTATACTGAACATGTCAAAATCATGCTCAGTAAAGCACAAAAAGTAGTCATGGCCCTTCGACGACTCTTTCATTCCAGATACATTGTTCGAAAGGTCAAAGTTATCTATTACATGACCCTGGTTAGACCAGTTTTTACACATGGATGTCAGATCTGGTACAATCAGAAT
This sequence comes from Odontomyia ornata, assembly GCA_963969285.1. NCBI lineage: Eukaryota > Metazoa > Arthropoda > Insecta > Diptera > Stratiomyidae > Odontomyia > Odontomyia ornata. Next base: position 138,332,520 of record OZ017740.1, read on the forward strand.
GCTAGTACTATGAAAAGATTCAGAGTTTTCGAAAGGAAATGTCTTCGTACATGTACTGGTCTGAACAAGAAAGCCTGAGACGGATTAGAAACACTAGATATCGATTCGAAGAATTTATCAAATTGCTAAAGTGATTAGAATCAATACTCACTTTGAAGCTTGTTCGAAATCACATCGCGAAATCTGTAACTGTGAGCGAAAATCCTTGGATTTCGCAGCGATTGCAGTCTACAGACGTACATTGAGACGTCTCACCACTGGCTTCATACCTCATGAAACATTCGTGATTCTGATAGTGCCCCGATGATATATTAGTAAGAAGATAGAATATCCTCCGAATTTGAGGTCGCGGGATCAACTCTTTCAACGGAGATACTCATGTGTGAGGTTTGTTAAGGCTGGTCGAGCTGAGACAGAGCAGACTATGTTTGGCTGGCTAAATGGCAATTACTAAATTATTCGTGGTCGTTTCTGGTTATTCGTCGTTCTTTTCATTTTTGTTGCAGCTCATTATTACTACGTTAATTGTTATTGTAATTTGTTTGTGTTCGTTATTTTAAATAAATAGAGATAAGTTTAACATGTAGATTAGGAATATTGTAATATTGTACTGTAAGGATTAGTTAAAGTTTTTTTTGATAACATTTAGATTCATTTTGGTTGTGTTCTTTAGTAATATGTAATTTTTAATAGAGTTGATTCGTTTTGCCTCTTTTTTAGGGTTTGGTAAAATAATTTTACAAAACCCTACTGAAATCGCAAAGTACTTAAGCTAGAAACACCAAATTTTACGTGTATGTGTAAAGTGGTGCTCTTTTGAAAGTTGAATTATAAAAAAAAATTTATGAGGTATTTAAGGGGGTCTCCCCATATAGGGGAGTGGCCCCCGAAAAAAAAATTTCATCAAAGGTAGTCAATATGGGTATCATATGAAAGGTCTTAATGAGAACTTTTCAAAACAGGTCCTAAACTGATATTTTTTGCTTCAGAGGTCGCACACGAAGGGGAAATACACGAAAAACTTGGTTCAAAATTGTGTCGATTGTCCGTTTGGAGTTGCACATCATCAAATATTTTTTGTAGATTGCTTTAAACTACTTTAGCTTTTCGGTCTGCCGTGTAAGTTATAAGTGCATCAGCAAACGCTACGAATCGTCGCGTTAGCGACACGGTAAAATCGAATCTATTCAACGGTTTGCAAATGAATATGGACAAGAGCAGAGGCACAATAACTGTTCCATGCTGTAGACCTTCAAATTAAGCATTATTATCAGATTTCCATCCGTTACAAGGAACGATTTCCCGTATAACACATTGCAGATCATGGTGACAAGGTGTCTGGAGAGCTTGTACTGAAAAATTTTAAAAATCTAACCATACTGCATCAGCGGTTGATTCGAACAATGCTTGCTTGACATTACATATGAAAAACAAAAACTGTACCTATTATATATCAGTAACTTTAAAGTAATCTTGAAAATCTAAATAAATCAACAATATCTAAACTTTTGTTACCTTAAACGTATTGAATATTATTAAAAAAGATTAAAAATCTTCTTTTACAAGGATTCCAAAAATATATCATTTGTGTCACATAACTCTTCAACATATCTTACCGTAACACTTTTCTTTTGAAAATTCATACATATTTTAATGGGCTTTTTAGCTAGCGAGAAGCTAAATTGAAACATATAGGCCTTACTATACTACCTACTTTTGTGCTATCGGAGATGTTTTTTCAAAAAAGTATTAATTTTGTCTACCTAGAGGTTTTAAAATAACAAGAAGCTAGTAATACGGAACGTCTGCTTTGACGCCGTATATACGGCGTTTGCCAGTTACGGAAAGGCATTCGTCAGTTCTAGGGTTGATCAACCTTATATTTATACTAATCTTCGCAATGTCTGAAAAGCAAAACATCTATATCTGCTAGTTACTGACCAGTTTCTCTTACAGATTTGGACCAGGAAAGCTCAACTTTTTCCTTGAAATTCTGATTAAGAACAATACTACTTCTGGTACAGAACAGGTGGAATTATGTTCAATTCTAATTTGATTATGATTTTAGCTGACTTGAGAACAGAATTCTTTTACATCTTAAAAGAATAGCTTTGAAACTTCTCGAATGAGCAGGCACCAAACATATGTCGAATTACAAGAATTATCACTTAACTGCACAATTCTAAAGCTGAAATCATGAATTTTCTTACAGAAACTCGTCAGTATACAAAAAATTTTCCTCTTCTAGACGACAGACCAGAAAGCACGCATGGAAAGCCATTGAATAGTATCTTCTTCGTAAGAAGAACTCAACGATTGAAGTAAATTTTATTTTAAAGTATTTTATAGCACTCACCAAAGTTGTCCGAGCGAATAGCCTTTTTAAATCCTGTCAACCAAATAGGAACACAAAATACACACTTTATGTTTACACCGATATTTTTGACGTCGAATTGTTTTGATCAGCTGCTAATATCTTGTCAAATTGAAAGCACGTGGAGTTGAGCTCAGTAGCGTAGATAAACTTCGAGCTTTAGGAATTTGTACATCATGTTCATCAGCTTTCTATACACAATTCTGCGAAAAAATATTCGCCCAATTCAAATGATAATGTGTAACGGATTTGAATTGAAACAATTTCATGCAACTTTGTGCAAAATATTGTATATAAGCCCGATTTATATTAGATCCCGTTTCCATTTAAATAGAAGGGATGCTATGACTATCATATCATATGTGTAGATTCATTCGACACCAAATGTATTGTCATATTAAATTATTTAGGAATACTAAAATTTTCTTTAATAAAATATACAAGCCTCAGTTAAACAAAAATCATTCACTTAACTATGCAGTTTAATCCCCTATTACGATATTAATGAATATTTACGCTATTCATTTACAATGATTTAATCATCTCAATATACTTAACTTTCTACAGAAGCAGAAACACATCAAAAACTACATTTTTTCACTGTTTTGATTGTTAAATTTGCGGCTATTATATCATGCCAACATTTTATATGAACCTTTTGATTGCTTGATTAATAAGGCATTACACATCTTCACCTTCCACCATAAGAAAATTTAAATGCTGTCCTCATAATATATAAAAATTATGCGCATGAAATATAATAATATTGCGTTCGAATATGTCATCGGAAATACAATAGTTGAAACCTCTAGTACCCTATTGTTCAAGTCTACATAATTGGTAGCATATGCTGATGATGTCAATATTATGGCACGGTCAATCTCAGATGCCTTAGTCTGCGTAGTGTAGTAGTTAGAATGCGGCCGAAACCACTTTCTCAAGTGCCGATGTATTCGACCAAGATGAGGATACTCTTACTATCTCAAAGTGAAGGCCCGAAAGAGGTTGTAGTGCTAAAGCAAAAAAACCTCAGATGCCAAAGAAGCACTTCTCTGTCTAGAGTCTGAAGCAAACCGAACTGGCCTACGAGTTAGTGAAGCGAATTCTAAATTCATGACTCAAATGAGGAAGAACGCTCCAGTTCCGCAAAACCTGAATGTAGGGGATGATACCCTTGAAAGTGTGCATAACTTTGTTTATCTTGGCGCCAGCCTGAATTGAAGAGACGCCGAAAAGGACGCGATTGGACGCCATATAAACAACACAAATAAAGCCTATTACTTTGTACTTCACACTCTAAGGTCAAGAGTTGTGCACAGACAAAATGAGCTCCGTATTAACAAGTCACTAGTCAAATCTGTGATGTTATATGGAAGTGAAACGTGGACCCTGACGAGTGTATCCGAAAAGACAGTGGACATATTTAAACTCAAAGTACTCCGAAATATCGATGGCCCAGTGAAACAAGAAACAGAGCGGAGACTACTTTACAATAATGAGTTGTATGAACTTGTTGACGAACCACCTGTATCTGCTTGCATAAAGTTATGCAAATTGCCCATGACCATATAGAAAGAATGGAAGAAAGCCTACTACATATAAGAACATCGAAGGGTAGAGTCTAACGTAGACGCCCAGCGAAAAGATCACGGACTCGATGGGAAGACACGATAGGAGATGAAAACCGATCCTTGCTGGGAGTGATCATCTGGTGAATAAGGTGGCAGAAGCGTGATGGTCAGAGGAGGCTGCGTATAAAAATGTATAAAACGTCTTCTATCAGCACTCCTTAGCATATTAGTTGCATGATTGAACTAAACTGAGTCGGAGATGCAGGACAAATAAGAGTCTCTTACATGTGTTAGTTGAAATTAGGAATCTAGTTAGGTGGCTTCAGCGTAATCATGCTGAGATATGCGTTCGCAAAGCTCATGGAGAAATGCAAGAAAAAGTTGGAATCAGCAAATATTGGGTAACATGAGCGCTTGAAAGGAGTTCAAGTGGAAGAGCTTGATTTTGATCAGACGGGCAAAAGCTTCCCTTTTCATTAGGTGTACGTACATGCAAGCTTAGCACCACGTGGATAGCGCTTTCATATTCTATTTCAAATGCAAACAAGTAATGGTAACGGCACGCTTCATATTGTGCAAGCTTATCGCTTGTTTCATTCGAATATTTAATCTCTTTTTTAATTTGGCCGATCAGCTGGTGAACTTGCTTGTTAGTTTATATGCTCTGGTCAAATGACCTAACCATTTAAGTGATGCCTTTGTAATGCCAGGAGGGCTACAACGCTGCGCTACCCTGTCCCTTCTCTGGCATCACCAGATGTATAATCTGGCATGGCATGACCTTCGTCTAAGGATTATTTTCTGATATAGGATATACATACATATGATCAATCCAATAGGCTGGTGGTTTTGGTATTCTGGACCGAATTGACTTCAATTGTGGTAGCAGCAGAGTGAAATCTGGACTGTGAACGGCTTGGGTTAAGCTAATCTTAGCGGTACTAATGTTGGAAGATTTCAGATAACGCGCTAGGAGTACTCCTCTACTGAACTTGCACGACTAACTTAATAGTAATGAAAACCATTAAGTTAGCCGTGTAAGTTCAGCGGAGAAGAGTACGTCTGATAAGCACCGATTTAGCTCTAAGCACTTCTTCCCATAAGGACTTTTGACAAGTCTCACATGGCTTCCTTGCACTGCATAGACAAGCTTGGGGTCAGTTTGCTGGCTACACATATGAGCTGGTAGAATAGATCTGTGTATGGATCCGACGTACGTTTATTTCAAAAACTAGAAAGCAAGCCAAGATGAGGACAAATTCTAAAAACAATATCATCAAATATTTAGAAGAGGATAGAAAGATTGCGCTGTTGTTAATCTAAAGAAAAGTGACTAAAAAACCTGATCTACTAGCATCTTGCTTGTAACTCTGTCCAGATATTCTGGAGAAGTGACTTTAAGTCCTTCTACAAGTGGCTGTGGAATGTGGTGAGCGGATAAGTAGAGCCTCCTTACGTACCTAGAAACGCCAACTTATAGGATTTGCTTGCCACAGTTTGAACCGTTCAACCTCTTAGGAACAGTATACACCAGAATCAGTATCCGCCCTGCCTTCGTTGAATTGGGGTCACGACGAACGCTTTGTGCCTTCACGGCGCCATATTTGTCTTTCTCTAGAACCTGTGGACATTAAAAGGCCTGTATACATTAGAAGATCGGTGAGCGTTAAACCTCTCTTAATCTCTGAGGGCCTTATAACTTCAGCTCAAACGGAGATCGCTGCAGACTGTGCGTGTGGAGATATTACTGTCCGCATAGCTAGGTAAGTAATGGAATCAAGGTGCTCTAGTGATCACTATACTGACTCAGAATGTAAACAAAGAAGGGCCAAAAAGCCCCAAACAGGATCATAAGGTAAATGAAGTGAAATAAATTTGGGTCACAGCACCGTCAATGGCTTATGAAGTTCTTTCGTAGCTACATGATAGAGTTGCTTATTTTAATAGTTTTCCTGAAAAATTATTAGAGAAGTAGGAAAATTAAAAATAACTCTCTCACCTCTAAGCATGGTGGTCACCATCACCGGTGTATATCTAATAAGAGTGATGGCCCGATGAGAATTAGTACACAGGTCGAAACCACTTTCTTCTAACATTTTTCTTCTCTAATAATTTTTCAGAAAAATTATTAAGACAAGCAACTCAATCATGTAGCTACGAATGAATATCATAAGTTATTTTCAAACTATCGGAGCCGTCCGAACAACGAGATCGATATCCCCACAACGCAATGAAAGCTCACTGTTGAGCAAAAAATTATTGTATAGATTTACATTAAATTGATTGCGTGATCAATTTAAAGTTTAGCAAAGACCGTCGATGGGATTACAGAGGAAGAAAGAGACCGGCTACTTTGATCCCCTGAGAAACATGAGGATACCGGAAATTCAACCACTGGGTGTGGAACTTGAGGATAAATCCATGAATGTTTCCGTGCAACAAATAAGCGCTCAGATACAAACATACTCATGCCTATAAGACAGACATGACTCCAAAGGAGAAGCGGAATCTGACCTGCAATCCAAAGACCGATGCGTGCTGTAGAGCGAAACTGAAGGACTGAGAAGGTTTTGTAAGCAGGGAACTGGAGTTCTGCAACAGAATTGAGGAGTCTTTGGCATCTTCTTGGGGCTCTGCTGGGCCACTACGTCCTTTGCACAAAGATAGTGTCGCACAAGTACAAAGCTGTGCACAAAAGGATCAGCGATGAGCAGCTCAAGTACTCGGGTGACAACATGGGCAAACCTATGCCCACCTTGAATAGAGCCCGGTGAATTCAATACCAGCTTAAAGTTTGGTTGGAGTTAAAGTACGTTGAGGATACCAGGTAATACTTAAGAACGTGTGAAGTTGAAGGTAGCTGATCGAGCCAATATCAAAACCATCTCAAAAGCGAAGGTGACGTTGCCTTTGCTTTGCTTTAGGGTGACCGCAGTAGCAGAAGACTAGAAGGGTTCCAAAGTTAACAAACCAGCAAATGCTAGTAGTGCACCTAAGTTCATTCTTTAGAAAAATAAGGAAGCAGAAGACATTCTCTATCTTTGATTCGGCAAAATCACCTAACGTTGCCAACTCGTCTATCCCCTTCTCAAAAAGTGACGTGAGAAAGACGGCAACGAAAATATACTAGGCCGAAAAGAAGTTCAAAGGGATCTGGTGATTGAAGACTTTTGAAAGCAGCGGAATCTCTATATATAGAGATAGGGGAAACCAAGAATAGTGATGTACCAGCCTTCGATATCACACTCATCCCATCAACGGGGCAGAGCACTGCACTTATCAGCCAAAAAGAAAAGGCGCGCAATCCGATACAGATAAAATCACACCAACTACAACCCTGGTTCTCTTGAGGAGATAACAATGATTTAGCGTCCCGCAGCTATAAAAAATTGCCTCGTAGGTAGAACGTAAGAAAAGGTCTACCATTCTGCAGAAAAACAGTCTTTAACATTTTTTTCAATCTAATTACTGTACCGAAGGTCTCACTGTAATATAGAATGAAAGCAAGAAGGGACACATATTGATCGCTTCTTGCACAGATGAAAGAGCTTCCAGCACTTGTCGAAGGAGCCCAGAAGGAGAGGTACGACTTATGCTAATTGCCATCACCCAATCTTGGGAAGCAGGGACTCCAATGACAAAGATAAGTGTTTACTATCCTACAAACTTAATACCAATCTATTAATAAGAAACAGGGGAATACTTCTATCAATCATGGTCCTAATAGTTGTATTTTGTTACGTTTTTCACTATAGCTGTATTTCAAAGATTGTGCAAATTGAGAATTGGAAGGCCCATAACAAACACTCATTCTCAGACAACAGCAAATATTTTAGGAACTCAGTAAATACCAACTAGGATATGTACTCCATTATTGTTAGGAAATATTTTGAAGAAAGGAGACCAAACAGTATCCGGGAGGCAAAAGAACTGAAACAGGGAGTGAAGCGCCTAACCAACCCGTTCAATATAACCTACGAAGAATCAAACCTGATCTAAAAAACATAAAGAAGGCAAAAACCATTATGGTGGAATAAGAATACGGGAGCTTCTCGTGAAAAAGTCCAAAATAATATATTAGTAAACTTTTTGAAATATTTTAAAAAATGTTAGTAAGTATTTTTTATAAAATAAAACTATATAAAAATACCTACTAACTATTTTTTTTAAATATATCAAAACTTTACTAATACGAGTATATTAATATAACTAACGAAAACTAAAATGACTATTTGAGTCACCGATAGTGGCGAGCTATAAATAACCATGTAAAAAAAGAGAATATAAAAATTGAAGAACTCTTTCCTTTTCAGCAGCGTCGAGTTTCTCATCGGGAAATGAAAGTGGATGGTGACCTGCCGGGAAGATGGTGCTACTGATTGATTTTAAAATTTATCCCACCCCAAGTACATAACAAAACCATTTCTAAACTACGTTAATTGACTCGACGAGATGAGTGATAGCGTTATCGTAACAATTTTGTAAGCGATCAAAATCCCGACACGTGGAAGCATTCCGGGCTTCGCAATTCCAGCATACCCCGCCCAAAGTCGAACAAGAATAACTCATCTATGACGAATAAAAAAGATGTATAGTCCTTTCGCAACATAAAGGCAAGGTAGCGTTCTATTTTCTTGAGAGTCCAGGCAGATAGGAGAAACCCATCTGGCTATATATCACTTTCAAGAAAATAGAAGTTCCACGCAGGTTTACTCTGGGATAACATATCATAAGGAAATCTTTCGCAAAAAACAAAATAAAAACATCTCACGTGAAGTGACTTAGGGTGTGTCTAACACAACTCCACTATTCCTGGCCTTAGGACTCTAGTACCCAGGTACCTTACAGCCTCTGCAAAGAAACAAAATGTCTGAAGACGCAAATATTTCCCCTTATGGATATTTGAGCCCCACGTTGGGCGCCATTTGTATCGATTTAAAACCTGTAATGATTTTTGAAATGCCCGTGTAGGACACGGATGCCGATGGTCTGGCACAAGTGTCAGCGAGCTGAAACAACACTGAGCTCAGCTAACTAGCTTCGCTTAACGACCGTGTACGCGTGCTTGACGACTAGCATTTGCGGGATCATATGAGGCGAGTTCTTGTCGAGCCACGAAGCTACACTACAAAATACTTATCACGCGTACTCTACTCTACAAGACGTACCGATCAATTTTTATTATCTTTAGAAATGTTCTATTAGGTGTTAATTAAGCTACTCTACAGTAATTCAATATTTTTTTTGGCCTCGTTAAAGTTAGCGGACACGGAGGCTTGAGACAAACGCAAACATTACACAAAAAGCAACCGTTCCTTTCTCCGAAGGTCGTTGCATTACAAGGGGAATGTCAAACCTAAAGATGTTGAAGTGGCTGAAGTGAACTACTCATCTCTGCGTAAAGGATGTAAACTTGACGGATGTAGTTTACTTTACTCTAGTAAAACAACAAACTAAGCAGTTTCGACGGGGTGACCACCTTATCTCTTCAGGAGCAGCCACTCCTGATCACCACGGGGCTGCTCGACTGCTTATGTTTATTACAAACGTCTCACCTGTACGCGTCGAGATTTCCCGAAGGAAATCAACAAAGACCTTTCATCGGCTATAAACGTGAAGTCTAGGAATGTGCTCACTGACTGTACCCCATATGTCAACAAGTCCGGACACACTTAGTCTACTCCGAGGTGGCTGCTGGCAGGCTAGCTACTTCAGAGAGGAATTTCGGTCACAAGTCTTCCGCGAGCAAACTAAGTCCGAATACAATTTTATCTGCCACCGAATCAAATGCCCAACTTCCAACCAAACGGCTCTATCTACTCTAGTCTAATTTGTTTCCATTTCTTGCGAACCATGCGGTAAGTTCAAGAGAAAAAGAGCTACAAGAAACTTCCCCAACCAAAAACCACGCATCCCCGAGTATTCACCGACGCGGTGCCAGAAATAAACTACTCGAATCCAAAACCGAATCAATCTACTTTAACTGAAAACGCAAAGCTAAACTACGCCACCGCGTACCGAACCGCAACACGAATCGATCATTCGCGGATTATTGAAACCTTACCCCCTCGGCGGCATACTCACCTTCGCCATCACTTCCCTCTGAAAAAGAACGACTAACTTCTGAAAATGAAAGATGAGTTCATAGTTTTTTTTCATTTGTTGTTTCATTATTTTTTCTCTCTTTTTTTAGTTGTAATAATAAAAGAAAGAACAATAATTTATGATAATCATTTCCAATGAAATTTACTTATAACTGTATCGGACTATGAAAAATCAAGTTAATTTTCTATTTTTATACTATCGTTTCTTCTCTCTTCTGATGGTTCCCTTATAATCTTTGTCAATTTACGTTTGAGTTTATCCCAATGCAATATTGACACAATATTGTTTTCATGTCGATCTTGAAAAAAAGACATATGCGTTCCATTATTCTTATATGCATATTTAGTGTAAATATATTAACAAAATATTAAAATGTATCCTAAAAAATTTGTAGCGAAATGATCAACTCATGACGAAAATAGTGTGCTTGATACAGATTCCAGATTTTGACAATCAAATCCTTTTCCTTTTCATGATTTCATTTATTCTCATACCAGCGACGACTTTCGCAAGACCATACAAAACAATGTCTGAATAGTTCTCACGAAGAGTATTCTCGAAATTGGACTCTACGATTCCTATGGAAATATAAAGACGAGAACCGCCTCCAGATTGCAACACGATTCGAGATCAATACCTGCTACTGAGCACTGACAGAGCTACCAAAATCAAGAGGCCGGACAGCATGAAAGATGGTTCGAAGCTACTAGTCGAACCAAAAGCTGAATGAGATTCTGCAGCTATAGTTGAAAACACTCCGAGACCTTTTTGTTCATAGCAGTGGCATCCTACCTATCCAGCAATTACCATAATTGAAATGACTAGTGGTTATCTCTCCTTTTCTCACCTGTTAGTTGTGTTCAGGTTGATCCCGCTTCGAACTACACTCGAACATTGCTCTAAGCCTCCCGCGCAGTCCAAAAATTTCGCGGGGATCAGCTTTCCAATCAACACAATTAATCACTCAGCCTGGCATTGCGAAGGATGGTGAAACCGCGAGCGAACACCTGCGCTTAACCCTGCTCGCACTAACCATTTGGTTGAAAATAACGAAATAATCGCCCGAGCGCCACACACGGTTGACAGACCGAGATTTGTCATCTGACACTTGTCAACTGTGTAGCAAATTTTACAAGGATGACAGATCTCGTTCGGGTATCGCTCCGAAATGTCGAAGGTTATTACAGAACCCGTTCTGAACTATCCTCACCAGCGATAATGTGGGAATCCGTCCAAATATGTTTCAGATCTTGACTGGCCCCTTGCAGCGTTGCCCGAAAGGAAATTTCGAGTATGTCTTTTCCTGCTGAAACCGATTATATTATCGCCCACTTGTCTATTTAAATTATTTAAAAGTCAAACCCCAAACAACGGCGAATGGCATAACCGGATATCCTCGAAAATAGATACAGTAGAATCATTCACCGATAGCCCTAAACTAGACAATACAATGGGAAGCGATGTAAAGTCAAGCGTCAAGCGTGTGCTGCCGATTGTTGAAGCGGCCAACTCGCTGTTATGTAAACAGCTATTCGGAGTGAATATAGCCAAGCACCTATAAATGAATATAGCCAAGCAGTTATAAATGAATATAGCTAAGCAGCTTTAAGGTTCGTACCAAGCGGCTATAAAGTTCCTGCTTAAAACTACACCTCCTCGAAGCTTCCAGTCAAGTGCCGTACATTTCTCAACAAAATGCCGAATCGAGATATTGGAAGCTCCAGAAGAACTAGCAAAAGCAGGTGGGCTCTCGCCGTAGGGTTCTATTGTTTTCCAATTGGTATTCCCGTGGCCCCATTGAAGCTGGCCACAAATCCAAAATACTTAATGGACGCGAGAAAGTCCGCAATGGACGAAACTACCTGTAGGATTGCAAGCATCTGTGGACGACTTCTAAAACTTGGAAGGTAGTCCTTCCATATAACAGGCTTAAACGGGCATTACCCATTTGGTACGCATGCAATCCCTGCAGCGACTTTTGCAAGAGCTGCAGATGCAAGGAGGAGGAAAAAGTTCTCCAACTTTTATGGGAATTACCAGCCTTTGTCAGAAGAATACAGTCTCTCGGCTCCTACTTCCTCAGCAGCATAGCCGAAGTATCTTCGGTCACTTAGTTTATCAAAAACTCAAGGTGGTTCTCATGATAAAAAAGGACCCTTATGTTGTATAACATCGGGCCCTTATGTGCCTAAGTGAGCCTTTTCCGGAGCGTATCACCGGAAGCTGCCGCGAAACGTGCCTACCTACCTAGGGGATGGGCATCGATGGGCAATGTTTAATCTCGGTGGTTAGCAAAATCTTCATGGCTAAGATGGAATAGAGGTTAACAACGAAAAATAGTCGGAGATTTAGGAAGAGAGGACTAAGATTCTATCTAAAATTTACTCATTGTATTTTTCGAGAACTTTTGCTGCACTAACAAGAGAGAACTTATTACGTATAGGGAACAAACGGATCAGTATGGCAACAACAAAATGCGAGGCTGAAAAGATACGTCATACGAATATGCGAGAAGACTTTGTAACAGAGAGCGAGTAACAAGTCCTGCAGAAGATAATGAGGATAGGGATAAGAGGAAATATCTAGTTTAGTTTAATAGTGTTATTTTGTTTATTTGATATCCGCAGGCCAATTCTCTTTTTTCTTGAAAATACATATCCATTATATTCGCAGCATATATTGCAAACTGTTAACAGACAGAATTAATAAAGCATATTATTCATTCATTAAATGAAAATGTTAATGTGATCTCTGGATTGCAGGAGAATTATGAAAATCGTAAATTTCATAAAATCATGAAGGCGGAACTAATGCACGCACGTTTTGCAGGTCAGTTAGCGCGATTCATATATGATAATGTTCTTTACAAGTGGAAATAAATAAAAGATTTTAAATTTTAAAGTAAAAACTGCAAGAGTTTATTTAAATAGAATATATTTATATCATAGTTCATATTGCATAATTTTAACCGAAATATTTTAAAGACATTTTCAAATGTCTGCCCAATGTTTATAAATAGATGTAAGCCCTTAATCAAAAATTTTATTTATGAATTTATTCAGTATATCATAGGAAAGTAAAATATACAGCAATCAAATCAAGCCATAAAAAGTATATTAAATTTTTATAAGTGGGGATTTTCAAGGCAAACATTAATTAATTATATTTTCAAAAGGATCAAACACAAAACAAAACAAATTATTTAAAGTTCCTCGTTTATATTGGCAACTAAAATCAAACAAAAAACAACTGAATTAAGTTCAATAAAACGAGTAGGATTACATTCTATGCATTTGTATATCTGAAGTTATAAAAACCGATCCTTATTACGATTTTCTTTATCTTAAAATATTGGTTATCATTATCGCATTTTTCGTTTCTTTTTTATCGAGCTTTCTCCATTACCACCGAGCATCTGAAAATTTTCTCTTTTATCTAGATTCTAGCAAGTCCATCTAATTAAACTTCAACGTTTACAACATATTCTTCTAAAACCTTTTGACATAAACACGCCATCTTTTTATTTTATATTTCAAAGTTTAATTGGTTATATCATATTAGTTGTACTGATATTTACATTTTATCGATCGTGAATAAGAAATTTTTGATTTTTTAAAATGATTTGATTTGATAGTTTTGTTAGATTCCAAAGGATCACGAAGAGGAAAAATATTTTTAAGGAATAAGGTTGCAAGTAATAACTTGTTCCTGGAAAAGTACAGGTATCGTAACCAGATTTCGAAAGTTGAGAAACAATTTATTACGTTTACAGAAACACTCTTAAAAATTAAGTGCAAGTTAAATAGAATGTAGGTTCATTGATCTATCAGCGATCCAAAGGGAAACTAATACAGATAAACCCAAGATTAATTTGAATTGGGAATTTAAGAATCAGGTGTAATTTTATAGAGCAGGCTAATGTAATTTCATCCTTTTTGTTTGCCTTTTTCGATAAGTTTATTATATTTAAGTTCTGATCTGATTTACTAAATTGGAAAGAATAAAGTCGGACCTTTCAAATAAACGACAATTGGATTGTCATAAATGAAAACATCGAAACTTTCCGAACTAATTAATGCTTAATTATTCTTTAATTTCAATAATAGTATACTTCAAAATTTTACCGTTGCTGTTGATATATTGGAATGTTAGTTTTTGAATCATTTTGCCCAAGTAAACTATGTGTTATGGGTTGGTTTATCGCAGACATCTGGTGCACCATTTGCATCTGAGCATTATGGCTAATCTGTGGCATCGATTGAGGTGGTTGATGCTGTTGTTGTTGAGGTGGCATCATGTTACCCATCATCGAATTATTTTGCATCATTGCAGGGTGCGGTGGCATAGCATAGCTTCCAGCATTATGAATGGGAACAAAACTATTTGGCTGCTGTGAATAAACAGCACCCATCGACGTCTGTGGCACTGGATGAAAAGCTGAAACTGGTGGTTGTTGATTAATATTGCTGCTAGGTTGTTGTTGCTGTGGCTGCTGTTGCTGCATTAGTTGTGGATTAGCTGAGGGTGGTGATGTTGTTGATTGCATTGATGTAGGAGGCAATGAATTATGCATTTGCTGTTGTTGTGGGGGTGGAGAAATAGGATGTTGATTCTGCATTGGGACGGGTGGTTGTTGTTGTTGTGGAGGATGTCCATTTTGATACTGCACTGGTATCATTTGTTGATTTGGAAACGCCCCTTGATTGACTGAATTGCCCATCATTGGAATTTGTTGCATTTGTTGATTCATTTGTGGCTGTTGCGACGCGGAAACTTGCGGTTGCTGACCAGGACCCGGCATCATATGCATCATAGGTGGCATGGATGGCATTGAATTCGGTAGTGCTGTTGTCGGCATGGTCCCTGGATGGTACATGCTGGGTGGCATGGCATACATTGAATTATGAGCATACGCACTGTGTTGTGGGTTGAAATTACTAGGCAAATAACCCATCGGCCCCGGGATAGCTCCGCTGGTAGGTGGCAGCGCTGTTCGATCTGGTTCCCGCATTAATGTGTGGTATAAATTTATAGCATCCACTAAATCGCTAGAAAGTTGTGTCAGTTGTGCATGCTTCCTATCAACTCTTTCTAATTCGGCGTCTATCAATGGACCCATTTTGTTCACCTCAATTTCCAGACGTAGCATTTCTTCACTGTCTTGGGAAGAATCCTCTGGATTAGCCTCATGTAGCAGATGTAGTAAACGATCTATTTTTTCTTCATTGATTTCAGGGACATAATCATTGTCCTCCTCTAATTTACTATCAGTCTTTTCTCCTTGTTTTGCTTCGCCATCATTTTTATTTGACTTTGAATTCAAATCTAAGCGTTCAGGTTCTACACTTAAATCAGCTGTAACGAAGTTGGATGGAAAAAGACCTTCGCCTCGTTGATTGTAGCCCTTCCACCAATTTGGATCAGAATCATCTAGCACATGAATGATGTCTCCAGCCACAAAAGTAAGTTCATTATCTTCAGCTGCTTCAAAATCATAGAGGGCTCGAACCTTTCTTGGTTCAGGTTGAGAAACGGACGAGGCGGTAGCCCCGGGTGGTGCAGTGCCTCCAAGCCACGGATATAGTGACGGCTGAAATAAATCGTTTACCATTAAAAGAAAATCTATATAAAAGTAACTTTAAAGACCATTCTCAAATAACAGTTTGTTTATATCAAGTACTTACATAGGGAGAACTACTGCTGGTCGTCTGTTGTTTCTTAGGGCTGTCTTTAGCTTCTTTTAAGGACAATTCAATCGCTTTGGCGATATCATCTTCCTCTTGTTGACTAGTAACTACATTAGGATCTTTGATGACTGCCGCTGGTATCGCGCTTTTAGGTGTTTTCTGAGTATCCGTAAAATCATGGCCTTCACTTTTCAATCTTTGATAAAGTGATGGAATTAAGTTTAATTGAGGGTCTGCTTTGAAATCATTTTCGGCCCACTTTTTCAACAACAATCGCATTTTCTAGTATGAATAAAAATATTTTAAACATATCACGTATATTGAGCACTATATAAAAACAATGTTAATTTACCGTTGCTACTTGAGGCTGAGCTTTAGATAATAAGCGTGTAAATTCATTTTCAAAATCTCTTGAAGCGACTTCTAAATGGAAATTTTTTCCACAATTGTTTACACACGCATCGAGTAGGGTAATAGCTTGAATAACAACATGTGGATCATTATGCCCCATTCGACGCATTATCGATTTAAGGCAATCTTTTGCATTTCGTGAATTTGTTCCGACCTTGTCGCAAATGTCGATTATAACACCCCATGGTTCGGACGTATTTTTTTCGCTTGTTGCTTTTTCTGTTAAGAAAGAATTAAATTTGAGTGATAACTATTAACCAATTTAATTGAATAAATTAAAATATGGTCTGATGATTTTCAAACTGAGTACAATCATTTATCTACAAAAAAGTGTTCATATTTTCTATTGGTTAGAAAGTATGTTCAATATTTCAGAAGATGTCTTAATATAACATTCGTTCTAGCGAAAGATTATTATGGGCTACCATTAAATAATAAAAGCAGAAAATGAGAAACATTTTTTTCCCATATTTTTTTTTCTTTTCTAAACTACAACTCATACTCGTAATATATCTTTTTAAGTAAGTAGTAATATAAAATACAATAGGTTTGGTCAGAAGGACATAATAATAACATATTATTTGGTTTTAGAGCATTGCCGTTGATTGCTATGGGTGTGAGTTTACTAAAGTTTTCCTGGCCACTATCTGATTTAGTGATTCTAGATTGAATCTTCTTGTGGCTCTACAACAACATAATGAAATTCGTTTGTGCATGCGTCAGGATTCAGGTAATCGTTATCTTCTTAGAAAACTCGTTGTGCATCTCTGACAGTAGACATGGATTTTTGCTCACATGTTATTTCTGTAGATTCAGTAAAAGCGATGAGCGCGTATTTGACTCTGATCATTTACTCTCATAAAGACTTCTGTGAATCTTTGGATGTTCGTATTTCTTTTTATCATAACCGTGAGCTAAGAATAATTGTTCAAAATTCGAAAAAAATTGTATTGGTTAGTCTGTCTTTCTTGTCATTTTTCGATTGAATATTTCTTTTATTTAAAATGGCTTTTATTTAAGTCCATATTGTCCACTATTATATTATCTATGACCTTTTGTCATTTTATGGGTAGAGCCATTATTGGCCAAGTAATTTTCACAGTCCATTTTTGAAGTGAATTTCTTTTCATTAATGAAGTTTTGGAGAGACCGAAACAAATGGTAGTCTGATGGGGCAAGGTCTGGACTATACGATGGATGCAACAAAACTTCCCAGCCAAGCTCTGTCAATTTTTGCCGGGTCATCAAAGATGTGTGTGGTCAACAATGCCAGATGGAAGACAACGCCCTTTCTTTTGACCGACTCTGGTCGTTTTTTTTTGAATTGGTTGTTGCAATCTGGTTAACTGCTGACAGTACAAAGCCGAATGATAAACAATTCCCTTCCAATCCCACCATGCACACAGCATAGTCTTATGTGGTGTCAATCCTGGCTTTGAAGTCGTTTGTGATGATTCAACTTTTTTTGACCATGATCTTTTTCGAACAACATTCTCGTAGCTTACCCATTTTTCATCGCCCGTAATGATTTTCTTCAAAAATGGCTCAATTTCGTTGCGTTTTATTAGCATTTTGCAAGTGGAAATTCGGTTGATCAAATATTTTTGTGTTAATTCATGCGGCACCCAAACATCGAGCTTCTTTGTGTAACCAGCCTTACGCAAATGATTCAAAACTGGTTGATGATGGATATTCAGTTCCTTAGCAATGTTATGGCTGCTTATGTGACGGTCTTCAATTTTTTGTAAGATTTGACTTTTTCAGTGATTGGTCTACCTGAGCGAGGTGCATCTTTGGCATCAAAATTTACAGAACGAAAGCGAGCGAACCATCTCCTGGCTGTGGCTTTTGATAAAGTATCTTGATCGTAGACACCACAAATTTTTTCACAGCCTGCGATGCATTCTCACCTTGATCGTAGTGATATTGTTAAATATAACGAATTTTTTCAGAAATTTCACTCATTTTTAAATAAGTACAACTTTTGACACGAATGACGAAATACAAAACTCAATATGAAAATTGTAGACTGGAATGTCACCTTTCAAACGCATGTCAGTTTGACTCAATCTGATGAGTATTGCCCGATATATGATAACGAACACCATCTAATGAAAAAAAGGCTCAATACTTTTTAGACTATCCAATAAAATAAAAGCAAACACGAAACACTAAACTTATCAGGCAGAAGTCTGACTTGCTCAACCCAATCTTATATCCCAATACAAAAGTTAAAAGCAAAAATTATGATATAGACACGTATAGTAGGCTAACAAGATTGTTCCGAAGAAAAGTAGCCGGGAAACTTGCTTTAGGAAAGTCCGGCTAGCGGGACTAATTATGGAAAATTGCATGGATTGTTGCCCTACTTTACTTTTAAAGGGGTCGACTGATATCCCAAAATTGTAATTACGTCGCTTCCTTCTTTTTCCCGAACTGCAAAGGCAAGTGCGCTACGAACAGCGGTATTCGTACCCGCTGAAAACCCACAAAAAGTTTTAACATCTGCTTAGACATGTTTCGGCATCCAAACATGGATTATTTTTTCAAGTACGCAACCTTTAATCGTACTCTAATCAACCTTAGTATATTTAGTCGACCGCCTTACGAATTTCAGAAAGATTTAAAAACTTCTTCAGTGACCAAATTTTCGATATTGTATTCGCTAAGTGTAATTGTAATAACTTGATCTCGGAGAGGGACCTGGCATTCGGAACTATGGCAGCCCCAATCAGACGGTGACAAGTGTCAGAATGGCAGATCTCTTTTCGGGATCCAGTCAGGGGCAGTTGCAGACAGCAAAGGCAAAATATTCAGTAGACTGCGTAACTTGGCACATTAGCATAGGAATCCATACGAAGCGTGGCAATTTGCATTTGGCCGCTCCGGCAGGACCTTAAGAACCAGGTGTTGGCGCTAAATAACGTCCCGCGCCCAATCCCAATCGGGAATTAGATGAATTTGAATTTCCGTAGCTGGGCTGCACTTGCTCATTGGCCGTCAGCTCGTCAGAAGACGTTGAAGGTGATGAAACTTGCTTAGACGTTGGAGTCAATGAGTCGATTAACATGAGCTTAATAATTTCGTACAAGAAGAACAAGAATTTTGACGGGTTTAATACGCGATGGCCATATATATTATTATCGCATGGAGTTTGTAGAAAAATACCTGATTGGAATGATCACAAGGTGTCTTAAGACTCGTTGTTGAAACATTTAGCGAACGCAATTTGGCAAAGTCTGGAATGCAAAAGTTGAATATTTGAAATTGTTCGAGTGCATAGGATATTTGATGGTTGCTGTATGTATGCGGAGAGATTGGTAAAGTATCTGGGTCCGGACCAGGTAATGAAATTATGCGTGTGGATCCGCCAGCGACACAGGTTATGTTTTGGAAGAAATACTAAGTCAATCGACATCAAATTTCGGAAGACGAGACCACTAAACATCGATATGCTATACGCGGATCCCAATAAATAAGAGAGATTGTTTTTATTTTACAATAGTTTATGAGAAAGGCAAAAAATAACTTAATTCATACTCAAAACCCGTCGAAAATAGATTAGATACTCAGTTATTACTTGTAAAAATATTTTTAAATCATATTTAAGTTAACATGTAAGTAGCCACTTATATCCCTGGCTAGCAAATCAATTTATCATTGACATACGAGTACTCAAAACGTTATATACAACAATAAGTTGGGTAGATAGACCTACGCGCATATCCGAAGGGTTTTGTACTCATCTTACGAAATGTAACAAATAAAATCAATAAACATGTGAAAGAGATGTGCACGTTTCAAAGAAAGTCCATTGTTTCTCCATTTTCAACGGTCGCCATTTTGTTGCAAACTAAGAAAAATCACTCAAATCATGAATTCCAAAAAAAAAACGTTTATGTTGTCGATCTTATCTGAAGATTTTAAGAAGATCAAATCAAAACTGCAGTGTCTGATTCGATGGAAAGTCCATAAAACACCAAAATCAGAACTTCAAATGGCTAGAACTTCCGTAAACATGATTAGATTTTCATAAAAATTATAGTGTTAGGACCTTTGGTATGACTGCTTAAATTTAAGGGTATCCATGCAATTTTATTGGGGAAAATGTGAAATTCGAAGATCATACTATTATTTTGACTCTTGAGGTATTTGTTGTTGTTGTACTCATAAACATGTGTCTCCATAATTTTTTTCCAATTTTTCAGATCACAGGTCACACAAATTGTTCGTGTATTTCCCCTCCCGTTGTGTCCCATGAAGCAAAAAATGTCAAGTTAGGAACTATTTTGAAAAGCTCTTACCTTAGATTTGATACCCATATCGGCTGCAGAAGAGGGAACACTTATTCTCGATAGAAAAAATCAAGCGAAATTTATAAGATTGTTAAAATCGATCAACTCATACAAGGATTCAACTCTTTCGTTTGCATCGGAACGTAGTACGAAGCGATCCAGGTAGGTCTAAGCATTGCATCGGCAACAACAGCAACGTTGTCCATGAAACATTGTTGAGGGTTTTGAAAACAGCGGTCTCGATTGTCTTTCTAATAAAAATGCAGACTCTTAGTTTGATTCAAGTGGTCAATGTGCAATCTACGAATTCAGACTCTCATGGCTGAGAACTATCTCCTCTCTGTTCTTAGATCGAGGAGGACATAATCTGCCGATATAGAGTGATGAAGATTTGAAAAACTTTCATCCATGTTTAAGATGTTAGTTTTTCAGATCCACCTTGTCGGATTTTATATCCATCTTGTCATCCTCATCTGATGTAATATTTAGAAGATCAAGGCAGCAACCTAACTCTGAGGTCGTGACAGAACTATTGTAATCCTCTGAAGTAGTTTTTTTAATTTCGTTTTTGACCGGATAAATATTCCTGTCGATAAATTGGCATGGGCAAAAATAAAGGGCATTGCCCGCGGATTTGATATTTAGAAGTGATAGTAATTTGTGTATGTCTCATTGACGTGAGACTGATAGGTAAAATTGTCCCTTAAGGAATGGTTAGTTGAACTAATTAGGTGAGAAAGGGTTAGTACTATGATTTGAGGATAATTGATAGAGAGGGACCACGTGACCCTCTTTAAGTATTGTAAAATATTTATAGCGTAATTTTAATCAACCGATCATCGTTGTGATATGTCAGCAGTTTCTCAAGATATATTAAGGTGTAATTAAAAATGAATAAAATTCGGAATTAAATCGTATATCGTTTAAGAGTACCCTAATTACATTTGTGAAGGATGTAATTTAGATTATTTTGCTGTTACTGATGTTTGGTAAAAAACACTTGAAAGTTAATTTTTCGATGCACATGAAGTGTTCGGTTGTGGTTCTTTAGTAGCCTTTATATTCTTTGGATTTTGACCTGGGTAAGGTATTTGAATAAGCTTTCTTGTAAGTTCATGTCGATTTCTTGAAAATGACGATTGGTTTCTTTGTAATTCGTATATTAATTTTCCAGCATCTGTTGTTTTGTGGGTATTTATGGTTATAGGCCTCCACTGTTGGAAAACCATTTGGTTTCGTTTGGTTGCTTCTAATGGTGATTTTCTCACGAGAGGCCACCACGTGAGCATACGTGTGTTTCATTAAAACTTTTCTAACATCCCCTACCACGTTTCTTTTATTCGTAAATTTGTCCCTCTTTAATTGAGGAAATCCATTTGAGCTATGTCTTCAAAGTCAAGCCCTTCACATCTGTTTTTATTGATAATCGCCTGTGCTTCTCTATTGGTGACATTTAATATCGAGCTAGCTTTTATTATTTAATGCTTATATTTAACCCATTGAGGCCATATTTGGTCCGTAGCTACATGCTCCTTGCCGTTGCATAGCAGACATTTTCTGTTGTTGCAAGTTCCAATGCTTACGGTTAAACTGCATTTAAGACATCTAGGTGTTTTGTCTTGACAGATAGTGGTGGAGTGAGTCAACTCACAACAGTTCCTACACTATCTGGGTCGTAATTTGAAATATCCGAATTTAGCATTGAAGTATGCGATTTTTAGATAGTCTGGGAGGGTATTGCCCGAGACCATTCTCTTGACTGATATGTCGGAATGAAGTTGACAGCATTCTCAGGATATCCCCTTAATGTCATTAAGTAGCATTCCCATCTTGTTGCAAAACCTTGCCATTTCAATTAGCTTTTTCACAGGGTGAACCTGCCCAGAATGAAGCCATTTATGTTCTTTCCTTGAGCACGCCATTTTTCGTCGCGTCGTTAGCTTCCTTAGGTGTATGAAAGAAAGAAAACTTAAATCTTAATCCATTTGCTTGACGTTCGGGGCATTGCATTTGGCTTCTTTATTGAGCATAAAGAATCTCATAGGCGTCAACCTGATTAGTTTGCCGTTGATTCATTCCGTGATAACCGGGAAGATTTTTGCTGTTAGATTTGCCCTGGACAGGTGGACTTGTCTCGATATTGCTAGATACGTTATTGTTTTTAACCATTGACACAGGTGGTGTAAAATTAAAGATTAGGCCAGTCGCTATAGTGTTGATTCTAAAACCTTTTTTCCCCTTTGCTCAGAACTCGATGGTGCCCAGCATTTGTCCTTTTGCTTTTTTCCTCATTTACACTAATTGCACTATCACTGACACTAAATTCATTTCTTATTCCGGGGTCAGGAGGGCGACCCCCTGCACTCTGTTCCATTTTGGAACATGTTTTAGTTCACACCAAATTTTAACTTTCCAATTACACCAATTCGTAAAATGAATGAGAGTACTCACCTGTTTCTATTAGCACTTGTGAGAAAGAACTTAGGAAACACTGACACTATTCCGATGGAAACGATGTCTTCGGATTTAACTTCATCAAAACTACGTTTTATGATAGGCGAATATGGCGGGCAGAAACACCTTAATGAAAACCACTCTGGTCTAAGAAGGAATGTGACCTCTAGAGCGTCTGGTATAGAAAGCAAAAAAAATTATTTGCTCTGAAGTAAATGCTCCTGAGCAGACCTGGGAATGGCTTTTCTGAGTGACATGGCTAGAAGCTGGATTCTCTCGTGTGGAGATTCGAAATTTATCTATATGGACATTTAATCGTATTCGGTCACCGGATATCTCACTGAGCTGTCCACTTTCCTTCCGCCTATGGAAGATCATAGTTACTCAGACTAATGAGCTCCAGGATTTTCAAGTGATGAAGGTTCAGCCGGAATCCATGCTCGGGACCTTGACCTCCTTGGAATTTCATGCTTTTGCACCAAACCCAATTTAGCGACTGTCCATACTTCACTCAGCTTGTCTACTCCTAGCTTATATAGATGCGCAGAGCGTTGTTTTTGACAAGCTATCAGTATCACTTGGCGGTGATGCCAAGCGGCATCCTGGAGATGATCCAGAATTTTCTTTTAACAAGTCGCTGAAGCCCGACAAATGTGCTTTCTGCACCAACTTCCAGTTTTCCAGTAAGATTATGTCGCTTTTGCTTCTATTTAGGACAGCTCTTATCAAACACGCTTTAGCCATTTGATTGGATAGCTGGGGGAGCAATGTTACGTTTACCGGCTCTTGCTAACAAGGTTGGTTTATTGAAAAATTTATAAGAAGCTAACATTGAGGAAGAAATGGTTTCTTTCCATACACGTGTGTGACCAAAATAAAATATTTGCCCGATTAAAGGAAAGTTTTTACATTTATTATCGTTAGCTTAGTTGTTCAGCCGAGATCAGCCGTTTCTGAATTGCAATTTTACTGGAGAATGAGTTTTAGGACGATTCTCTATATTTTGCTCAATAAAGGACATTTTTGGCCTTACTAGATATTATCGCCCTCAAATCTCTTTAGAATCCAATAAGCATTTTACCAGCCTGAATAGTTGATTATAAGAGTTGTGTGTCCAAAGTTGAAGCGGCGCCTGGGGTACATGCCATATAATATTGAGTCACTCAGATTATATCCGAGTTTTTTCCTCTCTGGAGTATTCATTATTTCAGGGATCAAACTAGGGGATGATCTAGTATTCCAGATGCACATGAAGTGGACTTAAAAGCTACTTCTCCAGAATCTTTTTATAGTCTAAGTTAATTTTGTATGGATATTGTTTATAAAGCAAATTCGTCAATCAATCAACTTGTTGCTTATAAGGCAGAAAAAATAC
This sequence comes from Odontomyia ornata, assembly GCA_963969285.1. Taxonomy (NCBI): domain Eukaryota; kingdom Metazoa; phylum Arthropoda; class Insecta; order Diptera; family Stratiomyidae; genus Odontomyia; species Odontomyia ornata. Next base: position 138,356,792 of record OZ017740.1, read on the forward strand.
AAATTTCTATCTTAAATCATATCGTTTGAATTTCGGTTTTGCTCCAAAAATCCAAATTTAAGATATCAACAACATAAAGTTTTGAGGATTAGCGATGCCATTTGTTGGACTTGAAGCTTTCATTGTAATTGAGATGCGATTTGTTTGTAAACACAAGGAAGAATTGACGAAAAGAGAGCACAATGAAGGTTGGAGGAGTCATTCAAGTCCAAGAATTGCGAAAGAGTTCTTTGGAGCCTACTTGAAAAAGAATTGCATCACTTGCCTTAATCATGTAAAAAAATAAACTTTCGATTTCCTCAGGGTTTCTAAATGAGGCATTGCAATTCCATACGAGACCTTACGGAAAAGATTCTTACTTAAATACAAGTCGTGCCGTCAGGCACTTTTTGGAAGCCGGCAGAACAATCTGGTTGCTTATTATCTAGCTGAGATGCGACTTGCGTGCCTGGAGCCAAATCAGTGCATTGTCTTTTCAGACAAAGAAAGAAGAAGCTCTTACCACATGAAGACATGAGGTAACGTAAATCGATGTAGATTAAAGTGTTTCATAGACAATGCTAAGAATCTAGAATGTAAGTTACGTTATTACAACAGCCAAAATATTGTTCGACACAATTGTTAGCTCTCTTAGATACATGTCTCTTTTTATTCTTGACAATAATAATAGTTTTTGAAATCTTCATCGGTAATTACTTTTAAGATAAACTTTCTAAATAAATAACCTATGAATTTTCACCAACTGGTGAAAAGCCTGATTTAAATGTGGAAATCGATGAAAACTGATGAAAAGTCTAATTTAAATCTGGTAATCGGCAATTTAAAAGGAGATGGAAAATTGCATTGCTCTGCTTCTCCACCCAGATATATCAGCAATGCAAATACATATGTCTTGATCTGGCAATGGGTACGAGGTTGCATTTTTAAAATAAGAAGTATAAGTTTGGGAGAGGCACACAACATAATTAAAATGAATGTGTGAAAACTTCGGATCAAATCACTAGAAGCACTGTTGGAAAATTGACGTTCAACAAAGCAAAAGAAATCAGCAAGAAAGAAAAAGAGGTAAATTCAAAAACGACTGAAGATCAGAAATCTAAGAAACCGAAAGAAGAAACTGATCAAGATGATGTCCTCAGCGCAGGCGGAGCAAACGCCAGCACGAATTATTATGCAGCGCTAGCTGGACTAGAAGATACCATGAGTATGGAAGAGGATACAGGTAATAAAACTTCTGATTATTGTACTGCTAAGCCAGATAATGGATTTATTGGAAACTTAAAAATTAAAAATAGGGAGAAAAAACCAAAAGTTTTGTCTGCTGATCCGTCCGTCAAGATTAATCAAAAGAAAGAAAAAGTCCCACCAATCAATGTATTTGGGCAAACGGGCAAAGATATGGTTCGGCTTTTGGCAGCCGAAAATAAGCTAAATGATTTTGAGATCAAAAGAGTCAATGCCAATAAACTGACAATTAGAACTAAGTCGCTGGTTGATTTCCAGGCAGCAAAAAGTGCGTTAAGTTCTGGAGATGTTCCGCATTTTACATGTACCCCCAAAAGCGAAGAAACCAGACCTTTTTATTGAAGGGCCTGGACTGCGGAGAGGACACAGTCGATCTCCTTCAGGTGCTGCAAGAAGTTGCACCAGAAATAGAATTTATTTCCGTTAAAGACTTTGCAACAAGGAGATCAATTGTCGAGCTTAAAAACTTGCCTTATTACTTAGTCCAGATTTCCAGCAAAAGCAGTTCAAGTGCCCTACAAAAAATAAGGTTCTTGAACTTCCGTGTAGTGAGGTGGGAACGCCTCCAGAAAAGTGAGGTCAACCAGTGCTACAAGTGCCAAAGATTCGGGCATTCGGCTATCAATTGCGCCATAAAATATAGGTGTGTTAAATGCAAAGATATCCATGCTTCCGGCGAGTGCAAATTGGCCCAGGCGGAGCCAAAGGAAAAATTATATTGTGTGAACTGCGGTGTCTTTGGTCATCCAGCATCATATCGAGGATGCCCCCGGTATCAAGATGCAAAGGTAAAATTCACTCCAAAACAAATTCAAGCACACCGCAGTGTGATACCTATCAACTTCGTCAAGCCCGGGGTGTCATTTGAACTTGCTGCGAGAGGACCAGCAGACAATGTAAATAAAAATAAATAATGTAAGTGGCAATAATGAGCTGCTTCTTAAAATTTATCAGCAATTAAATTCCTTATCGGAAAGAATCGATACAAAAGATTCAATTAACATTGTTTTTCAGGATTCAGGGCTTTCAAATGCCTCAAAATAAATTGTCATCCAGTCACATTCCCACGGATAGGATTCATCTCATCTCGATCAACGTCAACTCCATTGTGAGTCTACATCAACGTGACTGTCTCCTGGAGTTCCTTGTCAAGCAAAAGCCTGACATCATGCTTCTTACTGAAACCCTTCTCAATTTATGGCACTCCATGACATTCAAGGATTTTGAATTCATAAGAAATGATAGAGTAATAGGTGATGGGGAAGGTGGCACCGGGATATTAGTGAGAAGGCCCTATTGTTTCCAAAATATTGAGAAAGTTGAATTCAAAAGCTTTGAATCTGTTGAAGTGTCCGATATTAAAATCTCTGACTATGCAACTGGTGGAACTGTTCTCAAGCTCAAAGAGGAGATCAATTCCTTGTTTGAAGTACTCGAATTGAACAGGCTGCATAGTTATTATATTCTTGCTGAACGCCAAGCATGCATCATTGGCTGAACGCCACCAATAATCCAAGAGGTGTATTCCTGAAATCGTGAATAACAGAGAACCAAATTGAATACAGGTGCAATCTATATGGGTCGGAGTTCCCAACATACCCTAGGACAAATTCATATTTGGACCTCTGCATTGCTGACGCAAGACTTGAATTCAGCTTTAATAATCCTCAACGGAAACTGCAAGTGCTTCCTTACGATAGCGACCATAACGCAATCGTAATGGAAATTAATCATCACAGGGATGATTTCTTCCTCATTCCAGTTCAACATGAAAATCATCGGTTGAATTTCAAAAAAACAGACTGGGGAAAGTTTCAAAAGAAGTTTAATTGGGAGTACCAGAAGCAATGCCTTCCTTCTGATTATGGCAACTCTTGCTCAATGGTTCCTAATGACAGGAATCTAACTAACGATGGAATAGATCTCTATTTGTGGAAGTTAGAGAAGCTGACGTTGGAAATAGTTCCCAAGATTACACATCGAAACAATACAGAAGGATATGAAACACCAACCATTGCAAGGTTGAAAAGCCTTCTTCTCGCACGCATCAACAATATTTATTGGCGGTTTTTGGACTACAACCATCCCTCGTTGGCTTTGTTGAAATTACACCTGAAGAATGTCCGGAACTTAATCCGTTCATACTTCAGGAGTGAGGTCAGCATTCAATGGGCGGAAAAATTGAGGGGTATTAGCCCCCAGGACCCAGATGGCGTTTTCGCGAAAGTGAATAGCATATTCCGTAAGAAGTCTCGAGCGAAGGTATCGAATATTGAAGTCACTAGTGATGAGATAAATCTTCTCGATAGGGCTGGTATCGAAATTGATAGTACGACTCCGGATAGAAATGGAAACAGGATTATTTGTGAGGGATTGGATAAACTTGCCCTGATTCGAGCACATTTTAAATAGGTTCATCTATCAAACCCTGAGAGAGGGAATGAAATATTTTCAGAGGTCATTGAAGCAAAAGTTTCCGACTTCAAATCAAGCCTGAACGGCCAATCAATTCTTCATTTCAATGAAACATTAACATCTGACCTCATACCATGCTTGAATCTTATTGATTATTTTGTCAGCTATGAAGACTTGTGTTTCATATTTCGCAGGATAAACAACAAGAAATCATGTGGTACTGATGGTATTCCAAATGTAGTTCTCCGACATTTGCCTGAAGTTGCTATTAGGAATTATTGCATATTGTTCAACAACATGTTGAGCAATTCATATTTCCCAAATGAGTGGAAAAAGGCTAAGGTATTTCCGATCTTGAAGAAAGGAAAAGAATCTTCATGCCCTCAAAGCTATCGCCCAATCAGCTTGCTGCCTAACATCAGCAAGATGTTTGAAGTGATACTCAACAGAGCATTAAACGCCCACATTGAGAAATATAAGTTGATGCCGGATTGCCAATTTGGTTTTCGTGCCAGGCATTCGAGAACACATGCAATAAAGAAAGTAACCTCAGACATCTGTTAGAAACTAAACAACAGAAAATGTGCTCGAGCGTGGCTCATTGATTTGGAGAAAGCCTTCGAAACGGTGTGGTTAGATGGACTAGTTTTTAAACTCCTTCAGGACAAGTTGGTAGCGTTTGCTGATGATCTGATCATCTATACGGCAGGCCGAAAAGCTACAATAGTTCAGAGCAATCTCCAAAAAATGTTCAATGATGTGCAGCTGTACACCGACAATTGGCGAATGAAAATCAATGCGCAGAAGTGCGAAACAATTTTGTTTTGGACAACGCTGCAGGGGGTCAGTCAAGAGCTGAAACGTAATTGGAAGGTTTTCCACATCATGGCTGGCGAGAGTAGTTCAGAACGAGTTCACATAAATCCTATGTTCGATACCTCGGTGTTCATCTCGATCAGTATCTGTACTGTACTGAACATGTCAAAATCATGCTCAGTAAGGCACTAAAAGTAGTCATGGCCTTACGAAGACTCTTTCATTCCAAACACATTGATCAAAAGGTCAAAATTATCTGTTACAAGACCCTGGTTAGACCAGTTTTGACATATGGGAGTCAGATCTGGTACAACTAAAGTGCTAGTACTATGGAAAAATTAAGAATTTTCGAAAGGAAATGACTTGTTGCATGTACTGGTTTGTACAGAAAGCCTGAGACGGATTGGAGACATTATATATCGAATAGAAGAATTTATCAAACTGCTCAAGTGACAAGAGTCGATATCTTCATATTGAAACTTCTTCGGAATCATGTCGCAAGATCTGTAACTGTGAGTGAAAACCCTTGAATTTCACAGTCGTTCCACCCTACAGACGGGTATATTGCGACTTGCCTCGCTACTGGCTTCGTTCCTCCAGAAGCATTCGTGTATTTGGACATGAATCGATATGTTTTTGATTCTAACGGCGTCCCAGTCATATATCACATATATCGACGGGCCACCGGTAAGAAGATAAAATATCCTCCGAATTTGAGTTCACGAGACCAACAATTCTATTGCTAGATTCGTTGTAGGTGATCGAGCTGAGACGGAACAATCTAGGTATTGGTGGCTGAATGACAATGTCTAAATTATTCGTGTTTATTTTCTGTTTTTGTGTTTTTCGCTACTTAGTTTTTGAGTTTCAGCTCATTATTGCTACTTTAGTATTGTTGTTTATTTTGTGTTAAAAATTAGTGATAGGTAAGGTATATGTTATGTTTATTATATTAGGTTTAGAGATATGGTTAAACGCGTAGGTTAGGAATAATGTGATAGAATTTTTTAGTATAAGATAAAGTTTTTGATTGAATTTTATTAGAATTAGGTTATAACATATTAGGTGTAGGATCAAAGTTCACTGTTGTGTTAAAATGAGAAATAATTTTAGGATAGTGTAGGTTGGTTTTTTTTTTCCTTTTTCCAATCAAATCATAATATATTGTAATGATTTTCAACATTTTCAAGTTCGAACGCGGAACCGACCTCTCATCGGTTCTACACGTTAAGTCTGAGTAGTGCCAACGGATGGTACCAACAGGTCAACCAATCCGTGCACCGTAACCCATTCACGCGGTGGCTGCTTGTCGGCCAGCTAGTTCGGAGAGGATTTCGGTCGCGGGTCTCCGAATGGGTTACGCTCAATTACAATATTTTCAGCCACCTGAACATGCCCGTTTTCCAAACGCGTTACAAAACAAAACCATACGGAGAAGAAACCTACTTTACGTTACTCCGTATTTCTTCTTATAACCAGTCAAGAATACAAAAGCTAATTTTTATTTCGCGTTCCCGAAGTTTCGACGCGGTACCGAAAAGTATGCTACTCTAACTCAACCCGACGAAAACTACTCTAAATAAAATAACAAAACAACAAAGGTACCGCGCGCGACGCGAAACCGATCTCAGCGGATTTGGCGAAACCCTATCCTCGCGACGGCATACCTACCATGCACTCACCCTCCTGCTGAAACAGAAAGAACCACTGAAAAGGAAAGTCTTGTTTACAATTAGCAAACTATCATCGCCGATTAACTTTTGATACAAAATTATGCCTGATGTATGAATGTGTTTGTTATTGTTATTCTTTTATTCCTACACATACTCCTACGTGCGTGTATGTATTCAATTGAAAATTAAGCAAGGTACTGGTATATAAAATTAATCAACATATTCATACTTAATACTTGAAAACATTGTTCAATATATTGTTTTGTTTTCTAGGTTATGCGGACATGCAAATAAGGAACAATTTTTTTAATGTTTCAACTCGTAATTAATTAATCTTAATGATGAAAATAAATAGAATAAACCGTAGGGTGTATATTATAATATGAATTTTAAATGTATCCGAAATTATGACCAAATTTCAACTAGATTAGTTTATACTAGTTACTAAAATAGTGGATCTAAATTTTCAACGATTTTGTTTTCCGATTTTCAAAAGTATGCTGATAATAACCTGATCTCCATCATCGCGTTTGTTTTGATTTGTTCTATTTCTAAGAACTTATATTTTTAATAGTTGAGTATTAATTTAATAGTATAAAATAGAGTAATATGCAGTTCGTAAATTCTTATTACAAAAGTGGGTGTGCTTTCATATTCAAAAAGTTTCCTTGTGTATATATTTTTTTTTAAACCGTATTCAATGCCGGTAAAATAATCAATTTTTGAAAGCGGAATTCGAAAACAAAAGATTAACATCAATGAATCGAGAGATAGAAAATTTTCTCTCAATAGTTAACGACCGCGTTCGATTGTATATTCTTCTATATATATTTATCCTAGTTGTTGTTAAACTTCAGTAGAAAGAACTAAGGGAATTTGTGTGCACTCATGTTTCAAATTTCTCGACTTCCTAAAGATTGTTGTTTTCTTACAAATATTAACGTTTTTTTTCTTTATTTTAAATCATATGTTCATTACTTAACTCTTCTTCGCCCAGGAATACAAATATCAAACAAATTAAATTAATATTTTATCAACACTATACCGAAAGCTGTATTTATTTTTCATTTTCTGTCTATGAAATTGATTCCTTCGTGCTATGCTTAGCAATATAATTTAATGGGGTCAATTGTAGAAACATAAAAAAAAAACAATAAGGTGTAGCTCAGTTTTAATCTCATTGTCCTGTTTTGTGTATGCCTTTCCAAAAGAATGAATTCAAAGGCAAGAAACCCAGTATATTTCTAGAAACGCAGGTGACTTCGATCATAATGTATGCCTTCGCAGATGGCTTTAGTGAAATGTAGCTAAAAGTAAGGGTCAATCATAACACTAAAGGCACAAAGCCTTTCAATGGTATCCACTTTGAAGTATAAATGATTGCTTTAAGTTCTTCACAACTGTCAACTTTCCGTTGAAGTAATCTTTAATGAAACAATTATACTGAACCAAACCTGAATTAAAAACATAATAATTAAATAGCTTTCCCAAGCAAATATGCTTCCAAAAGTTGAAATACTGCCCATACAAAAATAAAAGATGATGAATCGTCGCCAGATTCCTGTTTTGCAGCATTATAAAAGAAATTTTTTTGCATTCATCTTTGTTTTTGTTACTAAGATTTGATTATGAACTAACCCCTTGTTTGTTTTAAAAATATTTTGGAACAATTGGGGTTGGTCTTAGGTTATGTAATGGTATTTAATGGAAATAATCTAAAAGCAGATCAACACGCTAATATTCCTAGCTAGCTAATATTCTACCTAGCTACCTACTATCTTGTCAGTGTGATTCATATCCTACATCTACAGGAGCGAAGTTTTAGATCAATGACTTATTTGACATTCGAATAGATTAATTAATGAAATCAATTTGTAACTTGCATATTTGAGCACATCAGAGTTGAAATTTCGAGAAAGTGAAGCAACAAGTGGTTTCTATATGTTTTAATTTGACTGATTGTTTTATTATGTACCACATTTCACCAAGCCAAAAGACCTCTACAGGTGTATTCGGTGTTCTAAACGTTGAAGATCTGAAACATAAAATTGGGTAGATACGATTCCGAATCCAGGGCATGCGACCGACATGTACTTAAGCGCGCCTATCAGTTAAAGTCTAGTACATACTAGCTTACCAACTGCATATTCTGGGAAATTCTCTCAAGGTAACTATTTCACAATGATTAATATACGCGACCCTTCCCGGTGAAGACTATAGTAGCATTTACTATTAAAAACATTCCCTTTCTTCCGCATGTCCTAGAGTGAGACTCAGCTAAATATATTTTCATAATATTCCATTCACGATCAAAGGAATAACCGCAAAATGTTCAAACCATTATTCCCTTAAATGATAAACAACAAAAACGAAAATTGCTCAAGCTAAATGAGTCCTTCGCATCCCGGAAATCAACGGATATTTTCCTTCAAAACGGATATTGAACGATGTCAGGCATTACAACATCTAAAAATCTTTGACTAGGATATAATACTCAACAAATATTAAGCCAAATCAATACATTATATAACAATCGTTCTATATCGGACCTAAATAGTATGGCGAAGTGCGCGTGACAAGGAAATTAAACCAGAAAATATTTTCTGACATATCTTTCCTTTTACATTCTTTCCTTCAAACAACAGTCGACCCGTCATAACTAATAATACTTAGTCAAACGTTAATAATAAATGCATGAACATTTACTACTGTTTCATTATATACATAAATTTTCTTACTTTCTCCTTTTTTTGACAAGTAACATTTACACTCGTTTCTAAGAACGGCGGTACCTTGCTTTCCATCAAACAGAACGTTCTCTACATCCTTGAATCCTATATTAAAGGAGTTGGCGAAACAGTAATGCAGTTGTAAAGCATTTCACATCTTAATTCGCAACGCGCTCTCTAGCTTAATATACATATATGTATACATCCTTCAATCAGGCTTATGCGGAGCAACAGTACAAAAGATCCTCGGAGCGATCCAACGCAACGCCACCTGTCAAAGATTCCAACTGTTAAAAACAAACGGTACCGTCATTTTTTGTTCGCACCTACGTTTCGCCACGAAGCGCACTCAGCGCTTTCCGGCCCAGGGTTTTATTTATCGACATTTATTAGCACCCTCGCGATGTCCAGAATGTCCATTTCCTTTCGTTTTTAAGGTCGTCCAATTTGCATTTCAATCTCGAAATTATCGAACACCGCTCCAACTTCTTAGGCACAAGACCAGATGATGGCCAACTTTCCGGGATTTGCAATTTTCTCCAAACGATTTATTATTCACAAAAACACCTCGGAATTTTAATTACTTTTTTTTTTAAACAGTCAATCGTACAAAAATATAATTTTTCGTTGACAACTAAAAATCTGTTATTTCCCGCCGTTTCTTTTTCCTCGTGGCGCCGGACTGTCAATCCGACAACCACCGACAAAACAGATGTGTGTGGAATGGAACGCCACATGGCGGCAATGTGCATCTCCATTTGTCGCCAGTGGCATAGTTTTTCGATGGCCACGGTGGAGGGGGCATTCCCAAATGGATATGTCTCGAAATGCGTCGGGGTTTTGATTAATATTCTGTTTCAAATATTTAAATCCACAGATCTAAATATTTGGAGATAAAAAAAATATTTTCTGCGCAACGATATCCGCACGAAAGATGAAGTCCGCTTGCATTTCGAGGTCATACCCATCTGGCCGAGTGCAAGGGTTCGGGATCGGAATCACTTCAATTCCCGGGCGTAGGCGTCACATTACAATATGTAATAATTTTAATTAATTTGAATTTGCTATAGTGTTTTTGATGAAATGTGTTTAACTGATAAGGTATAAATTTAGAGAGCCATTAAGTTTTTGTATTGTTATTGTTTGGAATTTGCTTTATATTCTTTTAAAATTTATAACGATTAGTATTGAATAAAGCGCTTTTGAATTTGACTTTATGAAAGTGTGAACTTTACTTGATTTCCACTACTTCCACAATCATTAGAAACCTTTCATTATTTAGCGCAAACCCAAATCCTTTTATTACGACTCTAAAACAACGATATCAGAGCTTCTAATGTCAACTCTTCAATAACTTGATAGCTTATCTACTGAATATTTTATTATCGAAAAACATCAATCTTAAACTAACTGGCTACGTAATTCGTAGCATAAATATGCATATTTGCGGTGCATATTTTTGATTTATGGGCATTATGTTTCCGGAAAAGAAGCAATCTACGTTTTAAAAATAATGACTGACAAATCAAGACTTCCTATATTTGACCCGAATAACAATCGCCCGGTTGCGCTACTGCCGGGATTTAGTAAGATATATGAAATAATACTAAACAATCGTTAGACATCATTCTTAGTTAAATACTCGATCTTAAGCCAAAATCAGTTTGGTTTTCAAAAGAACAAGAGTACTTTTGATGCCCTACATTCTGTCACACGTTTCATCAATCTAGGATTTGACAGAGGTGTTATGTCATCGCGATTTTTCTGGATTTGAAATAAGCATTTGGCACGGTTGATCATGACCTCTTGCTTCGTAAACTTGAATCGCACGGTACTCAGGGTAGTCCTAAGCAGTTGTATAAAAGTTACTTGGAGGGAAGATCGCAGAGAACAACAATGTCCTGAGCGATCGAGGCTCAATACTTGGCCCAAATTTGTTCCTGCTACACACAAATAATCTAAATACATGTGGGCTGACGGGAAATCACACATTATATGCTAATGACACAGTTCTACTTTATTCAGGACGAGACACAACTGCCATTAAGTTTTTGTATTGTTATTGTTTTATATTCTTTTAAAATTTATAAAGTATTGAATAAAGCGCTTTTGACTTGACTTGACGAGACAAAACTGCCATTGAGAACAATATCAACGAGGATCTAGAAAAATTCCACCAGTGGTTAATCGAAATCAAACTAGTATTGAACACTAAAAAGACAAAATATATTGTATTTAAGCAATAGAACAAAGGAGACATAGATGTCGAACTAAATATCAAAGGCGATTAAATATCATAGACCATCGTATGACCTGGTTGCCACACATAAATAGCTTAAGGAGACAATTAGCCCCAATAATAGGATAGTTAAGAAGATATGATTTTCCAATGCACATCAAGAAACTTGTTCTAAAGGCATTTGTGCTGACGAAATTAAATTACGGAGTACTTATTTGGAATCAATCGGCAAAGCAACATCTAAATAGTATATCCAGGCTGCTGACCAAAGCGTATAAAAACATGCTGAAATTGCCAATGCTTACTCAAACTAGTTTGGTTTACCAATTACCAAAATCATTACCTTTAGTCAAATTATTATAATGGAGAAAGCTAAGTTTATCTACAAAAATTTAAAAACTAATGGATCAAAACGAACACCGTTAATTAAGGTATCATAGATCAACCCATATAATGCGAGGAATACAGATCAATTCGTAATACCTTTTGCCAGAACGGATCGTCTAAAGCACGATGCAACGCTCTGCGTATATAAAAGAATCTACCAGAAATGGTTAAGAAAGCAAACTCACTTTTGGTATTTAAGAAAAGACTAAGGGAGCATTTAATGAACACTGATTAACGCGTGGACCTGAAGTTCTGTTTTTATGAGCTCAGTTTCTTAGGGCATTTTTGAACCTATCCGCGAGATACTGAAGACATAGCGTTTTTTCTTTATGCGTCGTATTATATTGAATTTTTTTATATCTGAGAGCTGATCATGAATTTGGACTAGATATTCATGAAAAGGATTAGTTCACATTATTTTGTGTGCCCCCTTATACCGAAGTGTTAAACATTGTCTGGGTGGCACAAAGACCGAAGCGACGTGATGTAAATGCAGATCGCACGAGCGTTATGCGACGAAGAAAGAGTGATGGAGAAAGGGGTAGGGAATGTATTTATAAAAAAAAGAAGCCAACAATTAAATAAAATGCTGGAATCATTCATCATCCTTATGAAAATTATTACAGACGGGCGTAAAGGAAAACTTTTTGCATTGATTCTAGTTCCGTTTATTACAATCATTTTTATGATGCTAAACTCGGTCGTTGAAAAAAATATCAACTGATAACATTTGGGCAAATTTACGATTACAGCTGTTTACGCATGTAAAACAAATTTATTAGCAATCAGCTATCTCATGGGCTTGTGAATCATTTTCACGACGCGCAAATGTTATCAAACTTTAATAACTTCCACCACCATTGATTTTATGATAAGCAATACCAAATATGATGGAAAGAAATAGCAAAAAATGCTAGCTTGAATTTAATTTAATTAAAAAACAAAGCCAAGAGAGAACGTAGACGCGCTGCAGCAGATTCATTTTTTGCGCTTCAATTGTAGCAAACGTTCCCAAAAGAATTGTGCATGTGATGCTATTAATTTTGACAATCAAAAATAAGCACAAGCCCGGCTACATCAACAACATACAAAGTGATCTGAAATTACATTTTTTGTCAATTCTACAGCAATCACAAGATTAAGTCGCGACACTTTGACCCCCGGATTTTCTGTCCAGGGCTCTTTGTCTAGACCAGAGCCTAGAATCATACGTTTCGAAAAAAATATGAACTTTTCGTTCTGCACTATCAATAAAGTCAACTAACTTTTTATCTTGCTTAGGCTACATTTAGAATGTATACAGATAAATAGTTTAAATTCTCCGGCGCTACTCTAGCGAGACAAACTGTCATAATTGTTGCCGATTAGTGTTACGCCTGCCGTGTCCGCATTTGCATTGAATCCGTACAATTTCATGGGTCAATTAATTATCTATGCAAAATATAATTACCAACATCTGCATCAAATGGTGAAGATTGTGCGAACAGTCCCATGTTTTTTGAGTCGTATTCGAACGAGAAATATATTTGACTATTGCTCCAAAATCTTCACATCCACTGCTGTCGCCTCAACTTTCTATTTGGCTGCAATTTCATTCGCACTCACACACCGAATTTTCGAAAAAGCTAATTTAAGATGGACACCGAAGGATATCAAAGGAATTCCGGACGTTTGTTTTGTCTGGAGATGAGACGACAAAGGATTCAAGCGATATACTTCTTCTATTTTTCAATTTTTCTGGACCGACTGTGACTAATGACTTATTGGCTGTCAGTTTGGTGATATTCCAGTTTTCCAATCGAATGAATATGTACGCGACAATTGCAGTGCATAGTTTTGCTGGACGACAGTTAGTGTCACCACATGTGGAGAATTATATGGAGGGAAAATATATTTGAATAAAGTTAAGAGCTAATTTTTATCAGAATACCTCAGATAAGCGATACCCTCGAGCCCCTTCTGGAAGTAGAGAAATTACATTTTCCAATCCCGTTGCACACTATACTTAAAATATCGATGTTTACTGTTTCACAATAGTTTAAAATTCAATCCGCAAGTTCGATCAGCTAGTGTAAAAGCCACCCAAGCATCGATGGTCCTTGTCCCAATTCTGTACAGTAAAGCTGCCAACACAAATTCAGTAGTTCTTATGTACAAAACCCTCATCAGACCAATCATATCTTACTGCTTTCCGATATGGCTCAGCATCTCACCTAGTGTAGTAGAGGAACTTCAAATATTCGAAAAACATAAACATCAAAAGTGCATCTTAAAATACCAGCCAAAAAATATCACAAAAATATCTGACTTTACAAAGAAACGAATATCACCTCTTAATCGAGTCTGACAGGAGATGCTTAAATTACTGAGCCTTATACCCAGAGAAAATTATCAGGAACCTAATTTCTCGTAACATTAACTTCTCAACATCCCATATTACAATATATCTTTCCCATCAATATGCTCTGCTCAAATAACAGTCTTATCATCCCATTGGGCGTCAATTCTTCAAAAACCACCCTTTTACGTGTAAGCAGTTCATGGTGACCGAGGATAAATTTTCAAACTTATATGTCACAAATATTTTAAACATAAAGTTTGTCTCACTAAGGAATTGGTCAGACTAATACATGGTCGGGTAGCGTTATTCCGCATTCCTAGCTAGCTTCTTCTCCTTCCCCACCCACCTTCCGCCCACCTCAACAAACATTTATATACAGAGTTTAGGTTAAGTAAGTTATCCTAGTTTTAAGTAGCTTTAAGTTGTGTTTAAGGTTCTTCTTTTCATACATAAGTCGTGTGAACTAAGGTAGATTAAAATCGTTTCCTTATAATTTCTTATTTCAACATTTGCTTAGAATTCATATAAGATCATAGATCTTTGTATTTGCTACTGTCAATTAATTTGTCATTTCATAGTAAGTCACCTACATGTAATAAAGGCTCAATAAATCAAACTGAAATAGAGTTGTGTAAATTTCATTTTGGTCATTCCTACAGAGAAGATCCTATGGAGTGCTCAAAATTCAAGGAAATATAATAATTAAATTGTTAAAATGTTTTATTAGACAATCAGGAAAAAAATCTGGTATTTCCTGATTCGACGAAGGGAGAAATTTGTGCAAATATTGCATGGCTAGGAATTTGTCTTTTGCGATTGAGGGCAACGATTTCATTGTCCTTTTATGGAAGAAAATATTCACGTGCCAAAATTTTCAAATAGAAATTCGAGAACATTGTGATCGAGCACAACAATTATTTTCAAATAAAAATTCGAGAACACTGTGATCGAGGACAACAATTATTTTCAAATAGAAATTCGAGAACATTGCGATCGAGGACAACGATTCCATTTTACTTGTGTGGAAGAAAATATTCACGTGTCAAAAATTTTCAAATAGGAATTCCAGAACATTGTGAAAAAATTGGAATCAGCCAAAATTGCGGCACAAGCTGTAATCGGCAAAATCAAGACCCGAGAATGCAAGATTCTCACAAATAGATGTTACAAGAAATTCATCGATCAGGAACTTCAAGAAATAACCACAGATGAGAAGTTAGTTACAATGTCAGTTGCAGATCATTGTATACCTAAAAACTCGTCGAATGAAGTCATCATGTCATAAATGGAAAGCTTTTCAAAGCAAGACTTAGACAAAGCGATTGAACAGGACATTTGAACATCCAAAAAAGCAACGGGTAAATTAATTTTTAAACTATTAAATAACGATAAATTTGATCTTAATAGTAAATTTACTTCTAATAATATTTCCATACAAAATAATTTCTGACCCTTAGTAAGTGGTAACGTTATTCAGGATAATCCTGATATCGCTAACAAATCTCATGGGTTCCACTTCAAAACTGAAAGTGCTTCCCAATCCATTTTTGTTTTTAGAAAATATACAAAAATTTTCTTCCATTTGTCATCAACAAATGTTATAAAATAACGACTTCCACCAAGCGAACTTGTTCCATGGGTCCACATTTGTCAATGTGCACTAATTCAAGCAGCTCATTAGCTTTGTTGCCGCACTTACTGAATGGCAACCATTGTTGTTTGCCAATGGCGCACACCTTGTAGTCTTTGTCAATTTTGTTGGTGAGATATATTCCAGTTGCCAGTCCACTGCATAGTTTGTATAAACTTTCGTTAATGTATTTTGAACTACGCGCAAATGCAACATTTTTTGAAGATTTCGTGTCCAATTCTAACAAGTCGTAAACGTTTATGCCTGTTACAATTAATAATTTTTTGATTTTATAACTATGATATATTTGTTGTTGAACTCTACGGTTTGAACTTGTGTTGCGATTTGACCAGCAGATAAAAGATTGACGGATAAATCAGCAATTAACTTCACACCATCGACTTTAAGTGCAGACGTATTGCATGCTGGTCTTATTGTTGCCATTCCACGCCCGTTTACCTGCAACTTGCTTTTGTTTGCAGCAATCACTATGCCAACATCTTCAGATAAACAATCCAGCATGTTTTTGTTAAAACTTATGTGCGATGTGGCCCCTGAGTCAACGTACTATGCGTCTTTGTTTCTTGGACTATGTATTGTAGACAAAACATAACTGAGCGCGTCAAAATTTTTGCTTTTATTTGTGTTGCTGTAACTTCTTGATCGGCAGGTTTTTGCAATATGGCCCAAAATTGTTACATATTCTGCACCTGGGTCATTTTCATGACTTTTTTGACGACGTTTGGCGTGTGTTTGTGTGGAATACTGAATTTTCACTGCCGGGATGCTATAACTTTGTTTTTATCTTGGGATGCAATAACTTTGTTTTATCTGTCTTGCAATAACTTTGTTTTTATGACATTACGATTAATTCTTGTGCCTGAATTCCCCAAAGCCATTATCAGAAGGCAGTAATCATCTGGAAGTCCAGCAAGCAGTAAGGAGCCAACCCATTCCTCACTTATAGAAAATCCAATTCCGTTTAAAGATTGAGCTGTGATAATGTTTTGTTATATATGTCCATGGAACCGCAATTTGCAAGTGACCTTGTAATGAGCTTACGCAACAGTGCAACTCGACGTGTTAACCCACTACCTTCGTACGCATTTGCTAGCTGCTGCCTCAACTCCTTGGCTGATTTTTCACCCTGTATAGGGTTATCCATTTTACGCTTGGGGAAGTAAAGCTAAAGAAAACTGCTAAAGACACTGAAGATGACTCAAAGTAGTCGAAACGCGTCTGCTCACACAACTAAGCAAGGCCCGACGGCTTTTAAAGAAAAAAAAAAAACTAAAGAAAATACATCAAATATTCAGATGGAAACAAAATTTTTTATTCAATATAAAGATTAAACCTTGCCATTATACGTGAAATGCAACATCTTTCAAATGTCCTCCACGGGACCTCTTATAGGCCTCAATCCTTTTGAGTTAATTTTCAATAACTTTTCGGCACGTTTCCGACAATATCTCGGCCACAACTTCACGAATATTGGGTTTCGATTGCTCAAGATTTTGAAGATTGTTCGCGTAAACATGCATAGCATAACTTCGCATAGCCCGATAAAAAGAAATCCAAAGGTGTTAGGTCACAGGATCTTGCTGGCCAATTGACATCACTCAATCTCGAAATTACGCGTCCTGGAAATTTCTCTTGCAAAAGTGCTCGATTAGCCTGTGTTGTGTGGCTTGTGGCTCCGTCCTGTTGGAACCACATGTTCTCCAGATCAAAATCTTCGATTTCTCTCCAAAAATAATCGGTTAACATCCGTCCATAGCGGTCAGAATTGACTGTAATGGCTCTTCCTTGATTGTTTTCAAAAAATACGGGCCAATAACACCATCAGACCATAATGTACACCAAACGGTCACTTTTCCCGATGCAAAGGCTTTTCTGCGATCACCTGAGGATGTTGAGAGCCCCATATGCGGCATTTCTGTTTATTTACGTAACCACTGAGTGAAAAATAAGCCTCATCACTAGAGAAAATTTTGTTCGAAAAATCGTTATCAATGGCTTGTTGTTCAATTACCCAATTCGCATACATTCTGCGTTGTGTATGGTCTTAAGGCTTAAGTTCTTCTTTGTACGGATGGAGATGCAAATCCAAATGCAAAATCCGCCACAATGAGCCATAAGACAAGCCCAAATGTGGAGCACGTCGAGGAATCGACAAATTTGGGTCCTCCACACTTTGAGCAACGACAGCGATATTTTCAGCAGAACGAATGTTGCGATGATGCACAGGCCTTGCATTATCGATAACCGATCCAGTCTCTTCAAATTTTCTCACTGTATTCGAAATTGTTTGCTGTGTAGGTCGATTATGTCGACCGTAATCGGCTCGTAAAGCCCTAAATGTTGATACAGCAGAATCACCATTTTTATAATAAAATTTAATAATTTTAACGCGTTTTTCGACTGTTAAACGATCCATGTTTCTAAGTGGCAAACCTTCAGCTAAAAAAAACACGCTTTGGGACATTTAATTTTGACAAATGTCAAATGGCTGGGTCATACTTTCCCAGCCACGAAATGGATAACCCAGTATATGAACATAATACGTAGGGTTAATCATTAAAGTTGTAATGAATCAGCCCTATGCCACTGAAAATAATCCGCCAGTCGTTATTGACGTCAATGGTTCGGAACACTCCCTTTAACCACTCGCTGTCACTGAATTGCGTTTGGGCGACTGGCAGGAAAAAGAAATGCAGTGAGTGTGTCCATCTATCAAAGTGTCCACAAAAGTCTAAATCGAATAGTCATATTCGGGCTTCTTTCGTGTTCTGTTTGCGTTTGTCGGTACGCAGTGGCAGAGTGAATCGTGTGAGGAGATCCAAATTGGATCTCAAACGCTAAATTTTGAAAGTGAAGTTTAGAAACGCGAAAGAGGTTTTTCGAATTGTGAAATTTATCACGTCCTAATTTTTAAGGCTTCTCACCAGTAAATTAAGGGGATATCATTATCTGGAAATTTTATCGGTCTGGAAACTATTCGGCGGGCAGTGCACGTGTTTGAATGGTAAGGTAAGCCCATTTCATTACATCATAAGTATATTAATGGAGCATTTCCACCATTTTCCACGTAGCGGGAAAGAAGTGTGGTTTAAAGGTTCAATCGGCCTAATGTGATGCAGACTACGGATAAGAGAGTGAATACCAACGCCACAAAGAGAGACAAGATATTGTCCGAAGGGAATGTCATGTAAGTGTGTTCTTGGAATTTGCACCTAGCTAGAATGTTTCGTTATTTGCATCGTACGATGAAAATTAACTGCGTACTTTCTTTAAGACTCTATCAGAGCCAATGAACTAACAGCAGACGAAGATGGAAAATGGATCACCCAATCCTGTGACAAAATTTTGAAGGATGCCTTGCCGAGGGAGGTGACATAGTGATGGATAAAGATATAGAGGATACTTGGAGGTTAGCAAGGAAGTTTCACAATTAATTATCGGCAGTGCCCCCGTCATTCATTCGACGGAATTAGTCCCGGGGCAAAATATGACTTGTCTACAATCTCGCCATCAAGGTCGTGCGAGATTACATGTAATATCTGGTCCACGAGCATTTAAAATAGTCTTATTTACACTTCTTACATCACTACCATCCAGCTTGCGAAAAAATCTTTGGGATAAGTTCTGTGACGCCATAAGCTACCGTTTAGGGTCAACATTGCGATCAATGCATGATGTGCTCAATGATCATAAAACAATTCGGCCTAACCGTGATGTAAATATGGTGTTATCTCGTGGATTTGTTTGATAAGACAACGAACCGCGATTTGCACGAAAAGAAAAATGTGCCAGAACACTATATCATGTATACAGAGTATTCCGTTTTGTAATTTAAAAAAAAGAAAGACCATACTTGTTTCCCATCGACAGTGCGTTAAAAAAAATCAAAAAATTAACTTTCTACAGATTTACATTTAATGTTAACGTTTTATATTTTAAAGAATATGCAAGTTTCCATATTTTAACATTGCACAAGTGTTAATTAAATGCCCTCCAATTTTGTAACGGTTTCCGATTGTAGATAAGATAAGTTACACAATCAAGTACCTCAGTGAGTTTTGATGCCTTCTAGTTGACTAAATTGATAAGTTCAAAAAAACGTTGGAACACTCTCCGAATATTTGTAAAAATCATCAGCATTCAGTTAATTATGCATTACACTTTTTGACTTGAAGCTCTGGGTAATTATGCACTCAGAATTTTGCAAAGAGTTAAGCATTTTGAATGTAGGTATATTGAAATCTGCGTCAGCAGAGAACCGCAGAGATTTTAACAAAGCCTCCAAGCGTAGAGAGATTGAAAACAAAATCAAAAATTAACTACAATTTCAACAACGTTTTCCAAATTTTTCGAATTATGACCACTTTTAAATAGTTTTATACATTTTTAATATCTTATATCCGATGCAATGTTAAAGACCATCTTCAAAATTCGATTGGTCGATCAATCTAAACAAAAAAATCAATGCTAATAAAATCTCAAATAGATTGATCGATTTCAATATAAATCTGCCTATACCTTTTGACAATGGCCCCTCATTCAGGCCTAGAATCTGTTGCACGACCTCACAACAGAGACTTGGTTTTTAGATCACTTGAGTTGTCTTATACCTATTAATCAATTGTGGTTGGTTCCTACTATGACGTAATGTAGGTTGATTGCCTCGTTCTTGGGTCTGAGTAAGCTGGCAGTGCTTTTGATTCCTCGCAAATAACGAATTATTAAATTAAAACTTAAATGTGCTTAGCCAATTGTGCCTTCGAATAACATGAAAGGCGGCCTTAAAAACAAAATAAGCTCGATTCACGGAAACAAAACTATTAAATAGCGATTAAATGGTTGCTGTGAAAAAAATATTCAAGCGTATAAACTGTTTTCAGATATTTTATTAACGAAAAACCATCAAAATAATTTATACGTTCTGTTATATATAGAAGACATAAGCCCAGTCCAAAGACAAAAATTCTTGTATAAGTAACAATCATTAAGAAAGAAGAGATTAATATAAATGACTAGTTGCTATGTTTATACCTATACCATTTATGTGGGACCAATCAAAATGGTTAAAACTGTTTAAGATTTTGCAGAATTAAAACCTATTATTTTTTGAGAGAAATAAACTTTTGACATTAAAAAAAACAAAAGAAAAAGGAAAGAAAACCGAATTTAACTTGAATACGAGTTAAACCTTTATAACGTGCCTATCTATGTATACATTTGCTACTGGCTGTTGATTTCATAGATCGATAATTCAATACAAGCAATATTGGTATACCAAAATGTAAGAAATGTAATGTTATATGATAAATACCTTTTAATCGTACATATAGTAGTAAGTAGATTAATCAAAATCTAAAAAGGATGGATAGAAGTTGAAACAAAAGAAAAAAAGAGGAACTTTTTGGAAAAAACTTGACTGCCAAAACAAAAACATACATTTAACTATAAAGAGTCGACTCGGCAGTGCTATTATCCTATAGTTGAGTTTACATTGTACTAATTTAGCATATCCATAGCTCTTAAATTGGCATTTTCTAATAGTTTACGATGATCCAATTGTATATTATGGCAATTTGAACAACGATATAGAGTAAAGAAAATGGAATATATGAAGTCGATTTAGTCCTTAAACAATCCTTTACCACATTTCGATACGTTACCGGACCCAAAAAAAGGGAACAAAAACGTCAAACAAATGATAACGTAGGAAATTTATTATGAACTCTTTATTATGTTTAAGCCTTAAAAATTCTTTTTAATTAACGTACACAGCAAAAAATAACACATATTTCCATACCTTTTTGTATTAAGCTAAAATAATCTTAAAGTAAAATTTCGCTCCGCACATATTAGTGCATAATCAGTTAGTATTTCGGTTTCGGTTCGTGTAGGATTCGATGACAGAAGTGCCATATTATTTAAAATAGTTTATGAAGCACATATAAGATAAATAATATTGTGAAAATGAACATTCGGATTTTAGGGTGACTCTAACAAGTTAACATCTACGAGGAATTCATTCAAATCAAACATAAATTTTCCAAGAGCGCTGTAATTTTAATAATTAAAAAAAATATTCAAGCTTTTATTACATTCTAATCTATTTGCAATTTAATTTGACTTACCTCTTTCCACTAAGTGATAAAGAAAATATTAGAGGTCAATCCATCTTATTATTCAACCCTCTATAAATTAAATTCATATTCGTATTCAATGTATGACACCAGTTCATAAGTCTTAGAAGCAAAAGTATGCCTATAATACAACAAATTTAAGGCCTGATATCTAAACTTATGTAGTTTATATTTCTGAACAAAGAAATTTTATTTAGATTTTATGGTTCGTTTGTTTCTGTAACACGAGTATTTTAATGAAGAAACATTTCATTGATAAATTGCTTTTTTTTTATCTATAAACATAACCTTTTTAATGAATTACCTAAAATTTAAGCACAATTCATGATCAAATTATTATTAATTTACTATCCAAGACCACGTACAAATGAATCAGAGTATAGTAAAAAATTGTCATCAGTATAAATTATACATATATATATAAATGTGTAATGCCACTCAAAACGGACATTGTCCTAAAGGGATATTGTTCTGTTATTTAGTAAACTTAAAGTTTACTTGAATCATGAGTCCAAAGAATATATACACCTAGAAGGAAACGTTCAAAAAAATTCATTCAGCTGGCCCAGAGACTTTGAAATACGTCAGGGAGTATGGTCTCATGTAAAAATTAGTTATGAGTGATAACTTAACAAGCAATTGAAAATATACGAACCGGCATGGTGAAGTTTGGTGAAATGCGAAGCTTGCCTTCTATGTGTATCTATTGTACGCATGAGTCTTTAGTGATATGTTAATTAAAACACTTTAGCGCAATATGGCCAGAAGATAGTTGCCATATTCCAGATCGTCGAGTAACAACGCATCCATGATAATAGAATTTATACTTCTTTTAGAACGAGGCCATTTTATTGAGATAACATTGTAAAGTGTCATTAATTAATTCTTGTTTCAAAAATTGATTACATTATTATGTTCAAAGACAGAAAATGTCATAGAATCAAACTATCAGACAATCGAACTCCTAGAATTTTTCAGCGAAATGTTTACAATTTTGTTTTGAAATTCAAGGTTTCCGTTATCGTGTATTGTGTATTTTAGGATAAATTCTAAAATCATTATAGTGTTCTACTAAATAAAACCATACAGATATGTAGTAAGTTAACGACTGTGAAATTTATGTGGCATATTCATGAAGTTGTTTGCTGTGCTTCAAAGATGTATATTTGATAAGCGATATGGCATAAAAGCTATTTGATAAAGTAAGGCATACTAATCTGACCATTTCTTGCTGTGATTGTTTCATTTACTTTATAGACAGATTCTACAGTAACAAATGTAATCCATAAGGTGAAGTTGAAATATATGAAAAATAACAAAATTTAGCCGAGGACTTAATTTATATACATAATATTTAAAACCAAAGAATAAAAAACAATATCTTTTTTGTCAATTGACTTTATTTATTGTCACTATCTGTAATAATTCATATTGGACTAAATCATATTTAGATCTCGTTATTGGTCAATATGTAGGCACAATAACTAATTGAGGAACTTACAAAGATTACTTTTATTAATCATGTACTCCGACCCTTAATTCTATTGACCTTTTAAACTCTCCACGTTTAATTCATAAACATTCCAATCAGAAAGTCATTCAACTTCCAATCAGCTATTCTCACTTCCATCAGCTTCCTGACCGATCGAAATCGACTTCATTGACGTTTCGAATTGTCAAACATAAAAGGTTTTGGCAAGTGGATTCGCGAAGTTAAGATGTCGTCCAATCGAGTCTCAATCGCATAAAAACTATCAAATATTCGGATAAAATTGATATTTGTGAATCCACGCATTGCCGAAAGTGTCCAGCTTAACGTTCTTAATGGCGAATATGACTTTCATTCGTGATCCGTGTGGGATTGTTTGTCTTTTGGTAACTTATGGGGCAGTGTTCTATGCCGATTATGTGGTGACGCGATGGATTATCCTGCAAACAATGGAGACAAGGTAAGTAGGAGTGCTTGCAACCAGCTAACCCCAACCCATTCACCCAAGACAGGTGTAAATAAACATTTGCTTTTCTATTTCAGCCTGTGGGCGCCGCTACATGTTGTGCTTTTCAATACAGTTGTATTTCTACTATCAATGTCGCACTTGAAGGCTGTCCTCTCTGATCCGGGCACTGTCCCTTTACCACAAAATCGATTAGACTTCTCCGACTTGCATTCCGGACAAAAAAACGGTCACGGTCATGGCGAGTGGACAGTGTGCACTCGATGTGAGACGTACAGGCCACCGCGAGCTCATCATTGTCGAATATGCAAACGTTGTATTCGTCGAATGGATCATCATTGTCCTTGGATTAATAACTGTGTGGGTGAAAGGAATCAAAAGTATTTCTTACAATTCCTTGTGTATGTTGGAATTTTGGCGCTTTATTCTGTGGCTTTGGTATTAGGATCGTGGATTTATCCGTGCGAACATTGCAATTCAAATATAGCTGATTCGCAAGCAAGAATGTAAGTAGTTCATAATGTGACTTTAGAAATTGTATATTGAAAGCACTGTAAATTTTTCATAAGTAAATTATAGAATTGATTTCAACTTTTTAAAAGAAGGTAACAATTGTGAATGAGTTTTACAACAAGTTTTATTACACTTGTTACCAAACATTTTTTAAGCTTCAATCAGATATTAAAATAAATCTCAATATGTGATCGCTCAACCCATTTTTATGCTGATATGTTAATGGTGGGAAAGATTCGGTCCAACCTAATTTAGGTCATTGTAGAATTATTAAATATGCAAAATCTTCCAAGCAATTTGTGATGTGTAAAGATCCTATCACGGATATAGCCGAAAAGGTGTTCGAACTGCGATTTAAAATTTTAGAATGATTGGTTCGATAATTGTCACGGCAGATTAAATAATAGTAATAAGTGCTAATAATGTCTAACCGGCCACCTCATGCAAAAATGTGATAATAAGTGAT
Source organism: Odontomyia ornata (assembly GCA_963969285.1). Lineage (NCBI taxonomy): Eukaryota > Metazoa > Arthropoda > Insecta > Diptera > Stratiomyidae > Odontomyia > Odontomyia ornata. Next base: position 138,381,356 of record OZ017740.1, read on the forward strand.
TGGCTATAAGCATCATGTAAATGCATGAACTTATGACGCTAAACAAAGCCAGTTTCATGGGTTCTTCAATTAAAAGCTAGAACTTGCTAGCGCGTATTCCTTGTCATGAATTTTGATTTGATTTTATCGCCTCTAAATACTAATTGGAAGTTCTGGTCTATAAAGGCTACTTTAGTACCTGTTATTTTAACGACCAGGGTACTACATAGACCAATAAGTGAATTGCACCTTTTTTTGTGAAGTAATAATAAGTCACGTGTATAGTTAGTTGGGGAGGGCTGATATGAAAATAGTTTTCCTTTTCACGACTCCAGAGAGGTCATCAACTTCTGTCCAAGGCGTTCGTAACCATATATTGAGGCTTTCGTGTCTTTTTGTCGATTATTGCTCTAGTATTTCATTATCGATAATTAACAAGGCACAATGTGTTACCCTGGAAGTAAAAGCAGTAAACTCAAAGACGAAATTCAAACTGAGAAAATAATTATCGAATGAAAAGCAATACTCACCGATCATGCAACACCTGAGAAAGTCTTCGGGCTCATTTGGAAGCAACATAAAGACACTTCTTCTTCTTAGCACTACAGCCCCTCTCGGGCTTTCGCTTCCTGCAAATAGCGCCTCAAACTGTCTCGGTCCATTGACCGCGTCCTAAAATTTCGAAATCCGAGCAGCGATGAACTGTCTTCGACGACCGAGTCAGACCAGCGTTTCTTCGGTTTCCCCACTGGTCTCCGGCCTTCAGTTCTCCCAATGAATACCTTTTTGGGTATCCTTTGTTCGTCCATACGATTCATGTACCCAGCCCATTGCAGCTTCCCCAGTCGTACAATCGTTGAGACCTCCAGCTCGTCAAAAATTTCAAACAGCTCATGGTTGTATCGAATTCGTCAATGGTCCCCGTCTAGCTTCGCTCCGATTATTCGCCTGAGGAACCGTCGCTCAAAGGCGTTCAATTTATTTGCGGATGCTTGGGTTAGGGTCCATGTTTCACACTCATAGCATAACACAAGTCTTATCACAGATTTGTATACTTGGAGTTTTCTTTTCCTGTATATGCATTTGGGCTGCAAGATCGTCAATGCTTAATAAAATATTTTATTTGCGAGCTGTTTTCTTCGGCGTATTTCGTCTCTTTCATTGCCCGTTTTCGTTATTTTGGCGCCTAAATACACAAATTCGCTAACATTTTCGATACTGTATTCGCCAAGTGTGATATTTTGTGTACTTGCGATATTTTTCCTCGAGTGCGTATTGAGCTTTGTTTTATTTTCGTTGATTTGTAGCCCTACTAGTTTTGCTTCGCTGTCGAGTTTCAGGAAGAGTTCTTCGGCAGTTGTTAATGACCGTGACAAAATGTTGATGTCGTCCGCATAGGCTACTACTTGGCTCGACTTGAATTGTAATGTACCAGAGCCAAATTGAATAGCAATGGGGTCAGCCCATCTCCCTGCATTAGTCCGATATTTGTGTCAAAGGCATCGGTGAGTTGGTTATTGATGCGGACTTGGGAGGTCGTCGACGACATTGTCGTTTTGGTAAGACGGACTAATTTGGCTGGGATGCCAAAGCAAAGCATAATTTGGTACAGTACGTCACGATCAATACTGTCGTATGCTTGCTTAAAGTCGACGAAAATTTGGTGAACGTCAATGTTGAACTCCGAGCACTTTTCAAGTACCTGCCTGACTGTAAACAATTGGTCTATCGTCGATCTGCCTGCTCTAAAACCATCTTTATACTCCCCAGTAGTACTGTTGGTATATGATCCGATTTTATTTTCTAAGATCTTTGAAAATATTTTGTACGCCGTACAAAGTAGTGATATACCTGTACAATTTTCGCACTGTAGCTTGTCACCTTTTTTGTGAATAGGGAATATAATTGATTGGCTCCACTCTTTCGGCATGTGTTCTTGTTGCCAAATGTGCTGGATGACTTTGTGAATAGCTTGATGAACACTACTGCCATATTTGATGAGCACCACTGGAATCTCATCGATGCCCGGCGCTTTATTATTCTTTTGGGCTTTGATGGTGGAACAAACGGACGAAATGGACGCTCTCCGCAGACATCTATAGAATCCGATGCTGTGGAGCTGTGCGGAGGATTAAGGAGGTTCTTGAAATATGATGCCCATCTTTCCTTAGTCTTCGTTTCATCAGCGATGATATTGCCGATGTCATCACGACAGTGCGTGGTTTTGGGCTGGTAACCACGTTTCAGGCTTTTCACTACTTTGTATGCTTGTCTTGTGTTGTTGCTCGCTAAACTTACCTCTATACTTCTCAATTGATCGTCATAGTATTTTCTTTTCTTAATCCTAATTATCTTATTCGCTACTCTTCTGAGATTTTTATAGTGTTCTATTTTCATCCTGCTTTTCCTACCTACGTATTCTTTGTACGCCTGATTCTTTTTGTCTAACGCATTCTGGCACTCATCATCGAACCAATCATTCTTCTTGCGCCGGGCTTGATGTCCGATCGTCTGTTCTGTCACGGTCCTAATAGCCGCTTTCACTTCCACCCAGAGTTGGTTGCTCGTTTTTAACGATGCGTCTGATAAGATGGGAGCCAGCTGATTGTCGAGGGTCTCCGTGAAATGTTTGGCCACAGACGCCGTTTGGAGCCTTTAGATGCCAAATTTTTGCAGCGGGCTGATCTTCGCCGAATATGCCTTTGACATACGACATCGATAGGTTAATTTAGTAGTCCGCGTGGCTTAGTGGTTAGAGCATTAAGCCCATAAGCCGAAGGTCTCTGGTTCAAGTTTCGTTGGCGTCAACGAGATTTAGTTCGAGTGGTTCTTCGGAGGGACTATAAGCCGGTTCAGTTATGATACGTTCTGGTTTAAAAATCATCAGCGATGATATTGCCGATGTCATCACGACAGTGCGTGGTTTTGGGCTGGTAACCACGTTTCAGGCTTTTCACTACTTTGTATGCTTGTCTTGTGTTGTTGCTCGCTAAACTTACCTCTATACTTCTCAATTGATCGTCATAGTATTTTCTTTTCTTAATCCTAATTATCTTATTCGCTACTCTTCTTAGATTTTTATAGTGTTCTATTTTCATCCTGCTTTTCCTACCTACGTATTCTTTGTACGCCTGATTCTTTTTGTCTAACGCATTCTGGCACTCATCATCGAACCAATCATTCTTCTTGCGCCGGGCTTGATGTCCGATCGTCTGTTCTGTCACGGTCCTAATAGCCGCTTTCACTTCCACCCAGAGTTGGTTGCTCGTTTTTAACGATGCGTCTGATAAGATGGGAGCCAGCTGATTGTCGAGGGTCTCCGTGAAATGTTTGGCCACAGACGCCGTTTGGAGCCTTTAGATGCCAAATTTTTGCAGCGGGCTGATCTTCGCCGAATATGCCTTTGACATACGACATCGATAGGTTAATTTAGTAGTCCGCGTGGCTTAGTGGTTAGAGCATTAAGCCCATAAGCCGAAGGTCTCTGGTTCAAGTTTCGTTGGCGTCAACGAGATTTAGTTCGAGTGGTTCTTCGGAGGGACTATAAGCCGGTTCAGTTATGATACGTTCTGGTTTAAAAATCAGAACGTATCATAGCTGGGTGGACGGACACACGGCTAAAGCGTGATAATGATCATATCACCTTGTAGAGTGCCGATACAGTAGATCATGATAATAAGATACTCTAACTATCTCTAAGCGAAGGCCCGAAAGGGGCTGTAGGGCTACGAAGAGGAAGAAGGTTAATTTGATCAAGTAATGATCTGAGTTACAATTGGCTCCTCGGTATGTACGGACGTCAAGTATACTCGAGGCCCAACGTTGTTAGATCAGAACATGATCGATCTGGTTTTGTGTGTTGCCATCCGGTGATACCCAGGTCATTTTATGAATGCGTCGATGTGGGAAGCAAGTCGAACGTATGACTAGATTTCTGCTACATGCAAAGTCAATCAGGGGCTGGCCGTTGACATTTGTTTCATCGTGGAGGCTATATCCTCCATCATTCCCCGATGAGATAGCTCATTGCCAACCATAGCGTTGAAATCACCCAGAATTATTTTTGTGTCGTTTGCAGGCAATGAGTCGACTAGTCTTTCCAGGTGATTGGAGAACGTTTCCTTCCTTTCTTTGTCCTTTTCTTCGGTTGGGGTGTAAACATTAATCAGTCAGATTTTAAAGAATTTCGCTTTTATACGGATCGCACACAACCGTTCATTTATTGCCTTAAAATCAATAACGTGCAATTTGAACTCCCTATCCACAATGAAGGCCACTCCGAATTCTCGTTTTCCAGTAGGCTTCCCACTTTTGAATATTGTGTGCGATCTCATGTCTTGAATGTCGTTTTCAGTCCAGTTCGTTGAATCGAACATTTTGAATAATACACCAGGATGAAATGATATTTTTAAATTTGTGATTTAATTGTAAGTGCAAAGAAAACAACCAAATAAAGCATGTAACCTAGGGGTCACCTATCGAGCGCGTTTTTCAAAAGTAATGCCAATACATTTCTTTTATTAGTTAGGATTAAATTTGATTACAAATTAGTTCACCACTTTACACCCACCTACAAAATTTCATGTTCTTATCTAATGTGGTTTGGGAGAAAAATTGCTGTGACGCACGGGCGGACAGGCACCGATGTTACTAGGGCATTGTAAAATTGGTTCACAATGCTCTAAAAATAAAGTTAACCTCCGGAAAAAAGAAATAATTGACTATTCTCACAATAATTCAGCCCCTTTTTTCCTCCCCTGACAGAGATAATTCAATGGTACGTCACTACTTCATTTTTTTCACCCAACAGATGCACTTATTTTTATAGTAATTATTTTTATTTTAAAAGTAAATTATGCTTTAAAGTGTGATGTGCCACATAATAAGGGAGGACACATTACAGTTTATTGACCGTGATTTCTAATAATCAAAAAAAAATCTTCTCCCACACATTTTCTGAGCAATTAATAGTCATTAAAAATTTACCAAATCCTGGTCTGTTATCTGAAAATTTATCAATCAGTGGTCTTCATACCGCGTTTTTAATTTGCTTGTGTACACTTTAAACAAATTTTAAGAATTCTTATTACAGCTTCAAACTCTTTCTCAACTACAAGTTCTTTATCAGAAAAATGTGACTTTAAGTGGTTTTTGCTCTAATTTTGTAACTCCCTAACGCGCTTCAAATAAAAACTCCGAAGAAGCTGATTGAAAAGCGTTACTAATAAATCTCATAAATATCACTCAGTACAAGTTGTTCGTAACTTCAGCAACGATTTTGCGCATGATTCCTTTTGCTGTTTAAATATAATGTCACTAACGATGCAACTCGGCACGGCGTTTCTATATGGACCGCCTGACACATGGCCCGTGGCAGAGAAAGAAGGCAAGGAAAACATTGAAAAATAACGCACTTACGGCACAAAAATGACAGATGTAAAACTTTAACAGACACACATCATAGCACGACTTTTTGAGCTGAACTCCTAATCATGCCACTTACCAGAGAAACAAATTCTGTGTGGCAAAATACCGGAAATTGTTGACCTAACAAGCCGTTGAAGATACGCCGCAGTATCCTCATCTCCAACTGGCGACTAATCCATTCGCCACCTGGCTTACCGAAACACCTGTTCATAATTGACATAAAAAGGAGGTAGGTAGGTAGTTTTATCGCCAGCCTGTAGTGATTTTAAGATGTTACAAGTATCCATTCAGGACTGCAGCGGTGTTCTGCTGCCTCAGCGAGCGAAAAATCAGTGCTCAGCTGGATTGGCCTTGTCTGGGAACGCGTGAATTCACTGGCAAGCTAGCGTTGCGGTGTCGCAGGGCGGGTTCTTTTCCCACAGCGCAAAGGCCACCTACTCATTATTTTCACACTCACGAATTAAAAGGTGACCTAAGTCAAAAGCGGAACCGATTGGCTGGTGTTCGAGGTGCCAATGGCCTAAGAATCTACCGAAGGGGATTACGAACGGAAAAGCGACGACGAAATCAATTTTACGTTGACTTGATACTTGTTCTTATATTTATAGGGCTTCGATACATTGGTTGGCATGTCGGTATCAAACACTGAACAAAAATCATATGTTTCCAAATCATATAAACCCAGTTTTCCGAGAAATCGTTCATTACTTCCTTGTTACCTTCTGTTAGTGTTGAGGTCAATCCATTTAAGATGGTGATAATAATTTTATAAATACCGATTAAATTCGGTCGAAAATCCACAAGCATGACAATAAACACGCTCAAAATTTACGTTGTCGCACGAACTGATAAGCAACTTGATCTCCACTCTTTCGTTATGGAATTATGTGTCTTCATTCGAGGTGAGGGGTCCAAAATAATTCGAAGCAGAAGAGATAAGCCAGCTATCAAATGCTTTTTCAAGATTTTCAATGACAAAATCCAAAAATTCGCACAAAATTACAACTTTTTTGCCGGCCACGGACATTTTGTTCAGATCTGAATGAGAACGTTTGTAGCGAATTGCACCATGGTTATTGCAAATGATTTTATTCATCCACTAGGAGCTGTATCGCGCAACCACGTTATTCTTCTCCTCAGTAAACTCGGCCAAGGGATAATAACGAACCCACCCCTACAAACACTCAAAACAACTGCACACCATATGGCAGCACAATTTTGAAGCACTTAGGACCTTTGTCTTTTTCCCTTTTTATTGCCGATACTGCTCGTGATTCAAAAGAACTTAACAAACTCAATGTACCTATGGTGTATCTATGAGCACTTTATCTTAGTTTTCAAAGATTATCTTCGATTCACTTCACACTTAATCAAAAAATGAAAGTGAAATATCAAACAAATCCTTTCCGAACAGATTAAAAATAATATTACTCGTATATGAATCAAATCTAAAAGTACACACTTAAGGAAGTATCAACAACTAGTAGCTTCTCTGAGCTCTAGACCAATATTCGATTATATATTTCACGATCCACGAGCACGAAGCAATGATAATGTTAATCTTCGTTCTAATTTCACGGAAGTTAAAACTATTTTCATGTATAAAGTATGCACAGTATGAACAGGGGCGCCCTTTTAAGGTGTATTATTGTTTTTCCGATATGGGATATCTTAGATAGTTTCGAACTCAAGGCACTGTGAGTTTTGTGCATCCATCCATCTGCACGCTATGAAATACACCTATTCACATCATTAGTGACAGCTTATTAATGCTAACTGACACTAAACTCGAACGGAAATTCTTGAAATGCGCACATTCCGCGTCGTATCACAATCTTTAAAACTGTTTCATTCCCACATTATCCCCAGGGACGGGAAATAATAATCAAGCAAATTTATATGGGATATGCGCACAACTAAAACCATTCTGCAGGCATTGCTCCGATCTTCTTGCGCTGGCGTTTTCCGTTCGACTCCCCGTTGTTGCCCAGCGCACAGCTAACCGTTGTCAACAAGATCAGCTTTTCCGTTTTTTTATCTTCTCGCGGTGCAACGGGATCTCGTGCAAGTGCAATTCAAAAAGTGTTATCAAATTTTCTGGATGTGGGGACGTTACGCATACATTTACGTAACCAAATGAAATAGCTGCTGCTATAAAAAAATCCCATAGCAGCAGATCTGCCTCGTGCAGTTAAAGCTGCTCCCAGATGATAGATCACTTATTTGCTGTTCTGTTTGCTAACTGCGGGAGTCTTTGACCATTGTAGGTAACTGGGACATAAATCTTGCGCTTGCATATGATGCATTTTATGCCTTTGTTAAATTTACCTAAAGTATTTGCATATTGCGATTGCTTGTTGTTTTCCGTTGCACTCAACGAATTATCGAATAGAATTTAATTTTTTGATGTATCTAAATAGTTTACTTTCTCCGTTCTGCGTTCATATGTATTATAGATTTTCGCTGTACAGGCTAACGGATGAAGAAACTTCTTCAGAGATAATTGGTTTTTCACAATCCTCTTTATTCATTTTTCCTGTTTTTTTTAACCGTGATAATTTTAGCAGTACTGAAAACAATATGAACATTCAACTTATAAACAATGAAATCTTTAAATAATTTCAGTTCGGTCATTCGATTTAGATGGTTTGTTGCCGTGATGATTTGGATGATGTTAATTAAGATGTTGTAGCTAATTTTTGATTAGAAGAGGAAGATGATGATTGGGTTGACTTCTTGGGTAGTTTCTTCTTTTTGCTTGGTGGAGTGCTATCTGATTTGTTGCTGTTGTGTGGCCGCTTTTGGTTCGAATTGTGATGATTGGATGGCTTTGTGGATGTGACGTCTGTGCTTTGATTTGACTTTGCATAGTCCATGTCATAAAAAAAACTTGATTTAAAGTTTTCTAGGTCTAGCTAATCGAACTTATTTCTATGCAGGCTTCTTTCGTGAAGATCCCTCGAACAGTTTACCTAGGCGTACTGCTCGATTACTACAAGCCTTCGCAGGATATGAAGTCCACTTCCTACTTACTACAAGCCTTCGCAGAATATGAAGTCCTCTTCCTACTTACATGTACAGCTCTGGCAAAATTCGTTATGTAGGATACTCATCTGCATTGCATGCCAGCTAAACGGATAATCTTCAGTTAGAACAGAAATCTGTGAAGATCACATCAACTTGCAGTTGAGTATCCAAAGCTCTTGCAATACTATTTGTGCACTCCATTAAATTAGGAGTAGTGGAGTATCCTTTGAGAAAGCCATGCTGCTATGGAGTAATAATAGGGGCTAATGAATTTGAGAGTCGATTATGTACCAATCGTTCAAGTAACTTTGGAAAAAAGGAAATTAAGGAAATAGGGCGATAATTGGCAACTGACGTAGGATCACCACTTTTAAAAATAGGTACAATATTAGCTGTTTTCCAAGAGTTAGGGAAATTACCAATAGAGACAAAGAAAAACAGCGGTGAGGCTAACGACCACAAATATGTTTGGCAAACCATTCGGTCCAGGGCTGATATAAGAATCAAGAGCATTGATCAAAGATTCGAGTTCAGATACATCTGTACAAAAATAGGAAGTTGGGAAAGGAAGGCAATTAGGTAAGACAACAGGATGCACAGCCAAAACGGGAGGAGAAAAAGTCGAAGGGAAAATGAGCAAATGAGTCAGTAATTTCTTGAAGAGAAAAATATTCTGCACCATTCCAATAGACCTTACTAGGACTAGAAGGAGAGGATTTTAGCGACCTAATAAAATGCCAAAAAGGCTTTGTATTATTAGTCACAAAAGAACTATCCAGACTACTGAAATAAGTCTTCAGAGCATATTTGATCTGTTTCTTGGCAATGCCACGCAGCCTGCTAAAATTAGAACTAGCTTCAATAGTGCCGAGTGTTTTGAAGAAATGATGTGACTAAGCTTTTGCTCGTAGGGCACTAAGCACTCGCTTTGTAAACCAAGGTTTTTGGTTTACTTTACGGGACGTCTGGTGAGGTGTAAAACAGCGAATAAGGTGATAAATACAAATGTAAAATTTATCTAAATCAGCCTCACAATTTAGGCCTCTAAAGAAATGTAGCCAGTTGACTAAAAGTAGTTCTGTATTAATAGCTTCATAGTTAGCTTTAAAAAGTTAAATTTTGGAGCAGCATGAGGTTTGTTATATTTAATTTCATCGACCATAAGATCTATAACTAAAGGAGGATGATGCCGATCAGGAGGAACATACGGATATAAGGCTTGAGATATAAATAAACAGCTAACTAGTACATTTGATAGAACAAAGTCAAGGAGACGACCATTAGGATTGCGGATATGATTAAATTTGGAAAAGGAGCAATGAGATAGAACAGATGACAGGGTTATAGAAAAAAGATTAGCTGACGAGATAAAAGTAGTAGGATAATTCTTCCACTCTACGGATGGTAAGTTAAAATCTCTGCAAACCAACACTTTGGCGTGAGGGTGTCGCAAAACTATATAAGAGGATAGATCATCAAAAAACGTTTCATAAACTGTTAACGGTGAATTACAGGGGATATAAATAGACGTATTCTAAAACTCTGTATTATGAGGGAGAGAAAGTTTGAAAATAACACATTCTAAAGTATGGGAAAAATAGAAATCAGAACAAAGAGAACCAGTTAGAGTTTTGCTAACTGTAACCAAAAGTCCACTACCATCAGCCTTATTAGTAGCAATTAGGTCGTGGTCACATCTATATACAATATGATCAGGAAATATTTCACTATTCAAAATGTTTACATTCAGCCAAGTCTGGGAGAAGCAAATAATAGAATCATTACTAAGTTGGTAGGAGATAAAGAGTGCCTCAAGCTTGGCCCTTAATCCTCGTACATTTTGGTAAAAAATAGAGATACACATTTTACTAGGAGAAGAGAAGTTAAGTTGAACAGTATTAAGGTCTGAAAGAGATTTATTGAGATTTGAAGAGGATACAGTGCGATAAACATTATGATTATAAGAACGACGAAAGTTTCCTCGTCTCTTTGCAAACGCCTTAACAAGTACACCAGCAGGCCTTAGTCAATTTATGACAACTAAAAACTTTAACGGATGAGTCAAACTTTTTGGTGACATAACGCTTAAAGTCTTCAACAGATGTTTCGTATGCCACTCTAGAGATGAAGATATGCTTCAAAGGTATGAAGCACGAATGACAGAAGAATCGAGATCTGTTGAAGGAACGTGGTCGCTCGATTTCTGATGTTGAATTGGAGGAGGTATTTTCTTTGGAATCGCTCCCCGGCTGTTGGACGAAGAACCAGATGTGCTGATGATAAGTAAATCAGATTCTGAGATCGCTATTTGTTGACTAATAGAAAGCGGCTTCGAGTTGCTCCTAGTGACCATTGATTGACCAGAACTGTAGAACTAACGCTGGCTGTAGCTGCATATCTTCTTGAGCAGTTAATTGGAATTGTCAGCTTCCGAAACCGATGTTTGTTGTTTAAAAGGTAGCGGCTTCAACAACGACTTACTCCTAGTTACCATTGAGAGACTAGGTTCAATTATTCCTGCAGAATTGTGGCAATCTGGCTGTGATACGAACGCTGGTTGATGCTGCATTTCCTGTTGAGCATTCACGTTTAAGCTGTCGCTGAAGGACCAGGCGGGTAGTTCACCTTGAGAGGAGACATTCGATGATTTTACCTGCGGTCTACTTTTTGTCAGTATTGATAAAGCTGGATCCAATACTGAACACACAGCCTTTTTGATTGAATTAGACGATTCTATCTAAGGTGACCCCAAGATATTTGCATCTGATAGCAGTTTAATGTGACCGCCATCCAAATTTGGCTAAATTTTCATTTTCTCGTGAAGAGATTTTGTATGAATTACTGGCAGCACGTAAACCTGTGCGGCCGCTGCAGCGTGTCTAAAGCTCTTTGCATCTTCCTGTAAAAGCCCTAAGATGCTTGCCTGTGCCAGCAAGACTATGTCATCCGCATATGCTTGCGAATAGACGTCGTACTCCTCTAGTCCAATTAAGAGAGGGTTGACAAAATTGCTAAATAGCTGTGGTGGAAGTATGTCCTTGACGGCATACTTCCTCCGCCTTAGCTAGAACACAGTGTCTACCCTCTTTCGTTGCGGAGAGCAGCCTGTGTTTAAGCATGTTGCTGATCCAACTAACAGTCTCTGGTTCAACCCCATGAGCTCTTCTCAGAACTTCGCTGGAAATCTCGAGAAAGCAATGGACCTCTACCTAGAACTAGACATTGTCAGAAGGGTAAAATTCAAAAACAATTCAAAATTTGCGGTAGCAACGGTGATCGGAGAAACTGCTGCACCACATGTCGAAGCTGTCTGATGAATCCAGCTGGGAAATGTTACACTCAGCCATATGCTTCTGGTTACAGATGCAACGGACAGAAGTATCCTTCAAATGTGTTTCCTGAAATTCATGAATTTATCCTAGACTTAAATCAAAGGATATTGGAATGGCGCACCATAGAGATAGTCAAAAAAATGCCTAATATTGAAATGCCAAAGCCAAATTCTTTATAACAGAGGATGCATCTCGGAAATCGTACCACAAGCTAACCTTGATGGGGATCCTGGAGTTAGAGACCTTATTTATAGTACGAAGTCAAGACAAACCATGCTTGGCAAAGTTTGATGGATGTTTCGAATTAAATAAGAAAAGTGACTTGCTGGACAACTGTCAATAAATTGCTTCTATTACAGTGATATACATTCTGAATGAATTAGGATACTATGCATCTGCAAAAATTGCAATTAAGAAGAATTTTGCTAAAGCAATAACAAAAGCGAGCAACTTTTCGCCGGAAAAACCATCTTATGGTGTGCGATTAATCAATTAGCTTAGAGAATTCTAAAATAAATGCAAGAGAAAAAAGATCAAACAAAGAATCAACTCAATGGGTGTTAAACCACGCAGGCAAAGCCTAAATGGTTACCAGCAAATAATTCATGGATATTCTCTGTAGTCCTCGTGAAGAAATTAGACAGGAGCACATGCTTCTGCGTTCATTACACGTAGCTAAATAATGAGACAAAACTAAATTTTTACTTGCTGGGTCAATTGATGAGATCATGGGCACGCAGTCAAGAAAATATCCAAAATGTAACACATGAAGGAAGTGGAAAACGAGACCAAATTTTTGTGATGAGGCACCTAATTGACGAAAGTCAGCGACAAGTTGCCGTACAAAGTATCACGGGTCAAAAATATTTCGTACAGTTCTAACAACCCGTAGAAAAACAAGACAAAGCATAAAAGTAAGCAACAAAGCCTAGTTTATGCTGCAGTTACAAAGCGTGAACCGCTATTCAACTAATCATAAATCCAAAGGATAAGTCCTGATGCAAATTATTGGAGCCTAAACTAAAAACTGATAGCGAATGATAAACAACAATGATGCGTATGAGGTTTTTAATTAACGTAAGGCTTGTATGGTAATGCTGTAACAAAATGGCCATGCACCACTAATAGACGAATAAGCGGTAATTAAGATAGTATTGATTGGAAAAATTCAAACGGCAAGAATAAGGAAACGTTAGCCCGGATCTGTGAACGAAGACAGTTCGTCATCGCTCGGGCATAGAAAGTATATTCGATAAATAGAAACAACTGCAGAAGCCAAAGCCCCAAAAGAAGTGAAAAATACTACTTTGTCACATTGTTATGGGTAAAGTTCTTTGAAAATATTAACAACAACATTTGTCCCAAATTATACCTCTTTCTCCATCTTCTAGGCTCAGTAGTTTCGTTAAAAAACATGTTGATAGACAAGGGTATTCTGAAAAATGCCTTACAGCATAACAAAACGTAGCCCGAAGTAATTTGTTAAACGGTTTCAGGCCAGGTTCTCGGCTGATAGATGAGGCGTGTAGTGGATAGTCCAGACATCTTGCTTGCATTGGAGCGCTACACTCAGGGCGTAAAGAGCCTTCATCTTCCAACCACAAATGCTTCGTTTTGTCACGCTGTAACGTGCCTTCAAGTTGGGGGATCCCTCCTCTAGCGGAAGGAGGAGAGGAAGAGGGATTGCCAGAAAAGTGATCCCCCAGCTCCGAAGTCGCCGGATGCTGTGAGCCCTTTTTATCTTTTAGCACTGCCGGAACATAATATGCCACATGGTTCCATTTATCAACCGATCCAAGCATCGTTCTCAGATCTGGGATGAGGTGCTGTTCACCCAGGACTGCTGCCAATCATTGAGTGAGCATAATGGGCGGTATGCAGACGACAATCCGGGATTCTCCTTTTCCATGCTTCTAACGTTCCGGAAAGCCCACATTCGGCACCCGTTGAATGTACTGTGCAGTAAAATGGTTATAGACGAGCTGCAACGCCTCAGCTACCATCTGGACCTTGAACTTTCCTTGCTTTCAATGATGGAACAGCCCTTTTCGGGCCTACGCTTCCTGCAACAAGCGCCCCAACTGTCTCGGTCCATTGACCACGTCCAATAATAGAGCTGCTTCTTCTAGCTCTAGCCCCGTAAAGATTGGACATTAAACTCCTACTTCGTCGTGGAAAGGGTCAACACGGTGGGATGGGCGGGGACAAGTTTTCCGCTCTATCTCGTCTATCTTTTCTGCTTCATATATGCAACGCGTGCATAGGACACCAAGCTTCCGTATAGCTAGCTAGTAGCCAAGGCCCCACGGAACCCTGTTTACATTGTCCACTAGATCTTGACAGAAGTGAGCCTGATTGCTACTAATCATTTTGCGAAAGTATTTCTTGGCCGAGTTATATGCTGCTAACCAATTGCATGCTTCGTCCCGATCCCGTGCCTGTTGAGCTTCACGACCAAGCTCATACACTCCTTTCGCTTATCAGCAATTTCAGTCGACCCTAAGTATACTGGGGGCTTGCCATGCTGGTGTTTCCTACGGAGCATGAAAGTGCTGCAAGCAGACGTGATTATGCTCATAGTTGAGTTCACCACCTCTTGAACTGCTAGTCCTTCAGTACCCTGCGAATCTTGCAGCGTTCGGGCAGCTGCCGTGAGAACCTCGATGAACCTGTCAATATTCCACCAAATAGTAGAAGGTCGAAAGCATGGGCGATGGTAGGCAGCATCGCGAGTCTCATGTAGAATGTACTGATAATCACGGACTGAGTAGTCCTCTAATACACTCCAATTGTTTACCCTCCGTAGTAGGCACTCCGATGTGAATGTCACATCGGGTAAGGTTCCTTCACAGCCCATACGGTGGAAAGTCAGAGTATCACTGGTGTTCAACACGATGAGCCCTCTTCTGGCCGCCATCTCTAGGACTCGTTTCCCCGCGATCAGTTTGAGGCATCCCCCATTCGCCAACGAGTGCGTGGCCATCTGCGTTCGAGTCAGCGTCCTCCAAAGCATTACTCTTGGCTTGGAAAGATGATATCGGGCCGTTCAGCGTTAGGTACACACTAAAGAATGTACTCCCTGAACACCGAATGCGCATGAAATCACCCTTCCGTCCAAAGCCATCCTAGGAAATCAGCACTATTCCGAACCCAGATGGTGGCAGTACCAGTTTCGGCAAGGTACCATGATGACGAGCTTTTGCTCTGGCGTTGCTCACTGAGCAGCAAAAAGCCGGCTGTTATGTCCCTAGCAAACTGCTCAAGCAGGCTTTTGTCGATTTACCTGCATACGGGTCATCGAAGTTCTGCTTTTATCTTGGCTACTGCCTCCTCAAACCCACGATACTTTCCTGATCCTAAGACGTGCTTAAAATCCGGCCTTAGATCAGCATCCTTGCAAAGGATACAGTATGCCTTTGTTTTATAGGAAACTTTTAGCGACTCTCTTGCATCCTTGTGCGACATAACCATAACCAAGGCACTTAAAGCAGTGGGGAGGTAATGCTCTTCGCCGTACGCTGCAGGTGACTAACCCTATTCTTACTTTGCCCTTACTCGGAAGTTATTCGGCTTCCTTCTCGGTCCGGTCGATGATGCCCATACGTTGTCCCCTATTGTTTTCTGGTGTCAGCCTCGCTTTAACTCTGCTTACGCTAACGAGCTCCTTTTTTATGGTAAAGTATTAGTAATAACGTATTTAATGTCTGTCGATGTTTTTGGTGAGTTCAGAGATGTCATATCTGTCGCGTCCCCTCTTGGAGCCGCTATCTGTCGCGTTATTGCTCCCATGGTTATCTTTGTAGAACAGAGAGACCATGCGAGGGTTGGCACCAGCCCTTATGGGGACAGGTGCTGAGGCCCATACCACCGCTAAACGGGAGTCGGTCTGAACCGAACCCAAAGCACCAACTAAACGGTGCAAACTTCGAACGTACTTCGAGGCCTGCCAAGGTTTTAACGAGAGGGCGACGGTATGATACTTAGATTGGAGCCGTTCATGCGCGAGTGTCGCCTCGGCGGTACCGTGCTATGCAACTGGACCCAAAATATCATATCAACCAGCCCAAAATGTCAGTTCCAATTCAATATCCTATTCGTAGTCCAGCAATCGTTGCCACGTCGTAGTCTGCGGAAGAACCTTACGGAAACCTCTACTTCCTCCGGCACGTAGAAGTAGCATTTCCCAAAGAATGCTAGATTCCAACCAGCACTCCCCCTGCGGATAATACTCAACCTTCATTTAAAGAACTAGGCCCAAACTTTCTATCAAAGGTCGTCTTCTTCACCTCTTACATAGGTTGGTTCGGTGGACAAGTATGCTCTAAAAGACTTCCTGTTCGTATAACAAGGATTATCTAATGGATTTTAAACGACTCTTGGAAATCGCGACAAGTTTTTCGAAGTTGGTTTCAAAATATGTTCTCTAAAACCATTGTTTCTTGTAACGTTAATGCCATTTTACTTTTTTTTTACTTTAGCACTACAGCCCCTTTCGGGCCTTCGCTTAGAGATAGATAGAGTATCTCATTATCTTGATTGGGAAAGTGATATGGTCAGTACCACGCTTTGGTGGTGTGTCCGTCCACCCAGCTGCTATATGCTTAATGCCATTTTGCGTCATCAATTTAAGTCATATTGAGTTCTTTGTCAACTTTTGCTGAAAATTTGATATTTCACTATCACTCCGAATTGCAGCAAATTTAATTTAACTTGCAACTCTAATGTTAAGTAATAAAATATATACTTTGTCAAATTTTTCAGGTTGCATAGTGTTATTTTACTCTTGGAATCGGCCCTTTTTGGACTTTTTGTACTTGCAATTATGGTGGATCAAATGCATGCAATTTTATATGATGAAACAGCCGTAGAAGCTGTACAACAAAAAGGAACATATCGACCGCATCGTCGTAAACTCGCTTTGCTTGCCGACGTTTTTGGACGCAGTCATCCAGCACTCTGGCTTCTTCCATGCACAGGACTCAACACAAAACGCTACGATACTCCACTGCTTAGTCATGATGTGTGAGAAAATCATTTCTTGCTTGCTTTCAATTTTACTACCATATGTGTATTGTTTCACGTTCCAATAATGTGAACGTGCAGCTTTCCATTTATTTTTATTTTTCAGTGATAACGTTATAATTTTAGTACAATTACGTATGAAAGTGTGTAAATATATTTCAGTTGCTATTTATATTTATCAATCAGTTTATTTACATGTTTATTTTTTGTTATGTATATACATCATTTTATAAAGACGGGCAATGTATGTCCATGCAACTATTAATTCCATGAGCTTCGTAAAATTTATATAGAAACGTGTATAGGATAATTGCTTTAAGAAATTCGAGGCGTATTCGCTTTTAGTAGTAAGCTAAATAATGCCATTTGAAAATTTCACCCTAAATAATCCTAATTATCTTAAATGAATGGCAAAACTAAACTTTTTCCACGATTTTCTCGAAAATTTAGCTATTAACAAGAATGATGTGAGTTAATTAAAACGAAATGAATTCGCAAAGGGTTAATTTTACCCAATTAGTTCAACCACAAAGGAATAATTATTAGAATTGTCCTCCAAAACAAGCTCAATGCAAGCACAGCCTTATGCGTTTTCCGCAATTGATTAGAGATTCCTGGTAAACATACTGAAAAACTCCAACCTTTTCATTTATTTGTTATTAAACTTTACATTAGGTTCACAATGCCGTTTTTAGACGTCAAATCAAAAATAAATTAAATTTTTAATATTAAAAAAAACATTTCTATATGAATTTTACTTAGCTTAAAAAACTCATGCAAACTCAACATTCACGTATTGAACAATTTAAAATATAAATTCTGATCAAAATTAGTTTTGCAATATTCGCATATAAGAATAATAAGAGAAGTAATAAAATTTTCAAAAATCTATTTTTAAAGAATAGCGGAATTTGATAAAAATAAAAGGCTGTGGTTTTTGTCTTAAAAAAACAAAACAAAATTTCGCTAAACTCGTTTCAATGTTCTACAACATCTTATTGAAGAAAATAATTCGACATATTTGTGCACCTTAGGTGAAATTAGTGAAAAAAAAACGTAAAACAAGAAGGCACAATAAATATATTCATTCCTAGTATAGAATGAAAGTCTTACTAAAACAACTCGGCGATTTCAAACTTAAATTCCCAAACTTGAATAAAAGATGCACTTTGAAATTTCGAAATGATCATTCATCTAATAAATAAGACATTTTGATACTGTTTTACTGCATACGTGCAAATGAGCAAGACAAAGCAGAACACCTAAAAAATCATAGCATTTACAATAAAAGTCAACAATGACACGATATTACCTATGATATTGCATAACATGTAGTTTTTCGATTCTAAAATATAACTTTCCGTGTGTTGATGAAATAAAGAATGAAATAATATTGTAAAATTACCACAATGATGGTGGGGTAACAATTAAGCTAGTCTGATGTCTACCACAAATATACAATTTTAAATTTTAAAAAACTATTCACTAGATATAAAACTTCTCCAATGATAAAAAATGAAGATGTCAATCGAGTGGAATATTTTCCTCCAAATGTCTGTTCGTGTACACTAACTATATATTTAAATGGCAGTTAATTTTACCAATAATGTAAATGTGCAAATGTGTAAATCTGATAAGATGAATGTATAAAAGTTTTCCTTCTGAAAATGTGTCGTATTTAAATATTAAATATGATTTTTAAGTCAAAAATGCATTTCATTAAATCACTACGCCGTTTAATGAACTAACATAAACAAAACAGATTTCAGCCGTATATTTCTTCTTTAGATGATTTTTTTCACTTGTGTTATTGACTGATTCTAAAAACACTTTAGCTTTCGAGATTATTAATCCTATTCTTTATGAACTAATCACGAAAAAATAAGTTAGATTGGAGGCAACATAGCTAGCTCATAGTCTAGCGATCGATGAAAAATAGACTTCACTTACTTGGAATTAAAACTATAGTAGTTAAAAATTTTGCGGTTAAATTCTGAAAGCTTTTGGCTTAGTTGTGAAATTATCATAAAGTTTCCGCCGAAAATATATAAAAAGTGAAATCTACTAGTCAACCAATTTTGTACAATTTAGCGTTTAGAAATGCCTTCTGAGGAATCCATTTACAGCTGTAGTTGATTCGTGCCTAGTTTTATTGAAATTTAAAATTTTCTAATCGAACATGCCTCCTTCCTTCCTTGATAGCACTACATCCCCTGACAGCCGTCGCTTCCTGCAACAAGCGTCGCCAACGGTCGTGGTGCATTGACCGCGTCTTCCAATTTCAATCTCCGAGCAGCGATGAACTGTCTTCCTCGACCGAGTCAGACCCGTATTTCCTCGGTTTCCCCACTGGTCTTCGCGTTTCAGTTCTCGCAACGCATACCTTTTTTGGATATCCGCTGTTCGTCCATACGACCCAACCCATTGCAGCCTCCGCAGTCTTACAATTGTTGGGACCTCCGGCTCGCCAAAAATTTCATATAGCTCATGACTATCGAATTCGCCATTGGCCCCCATCTAGTTTCGCTCGAAATATCCGCCTCAAGATCCGTCTTTCGAACGCGTTCAATATGTTTGCGGGTGCTTGGGGTAGGGTCCATATTTCACACTCATAGCATAGCGGTCTTATCATATATATATATATATATATATATATATATATATATATATATATATATATACATATTTATTTATATAAATATATATATATATATATATATATATATATATATATATATATATATATATATATATGTATACACATATTTATTTATATATATATATATATATATATATATATATATATATATATATATATATATATATATGTATACACATATTTATTTATATATATATAAATATATATATATATATATATATATATATATATATACACATATATATATATATATTTTTTTTTTATTATATATATTCATAAGCGGTTCCGTTATGTTAGCGCCTAAATACAAAAATTCGCCAAGTGTCATATTTTGGGTATTAGAGGTATTTTTCTTTGACTGTATCATGAGCTTTATTTTATTCTCATTGATTTGTAGTCCTACGAGTACTAGTTTTGCTTCACTGTCGAGTTTCAGGAAAAGTTCTTTGGTGGTTATTAGTGACCGTGACAAAATGTTGATGTCATCCTCATAGGCTACCACTTGACTTAAATTGTAGAATAACATACCTCTTGTATCGACAGGTAGCTTTCTGATGACATATTCCAGAGCCAAATTGAATGGCAATAGGGCAAGTCCAATCTCCCTGCTTCAGTCCGATATTTATGTCGAAGGCTTGCGTAAAGTCAACGAAAATTCGGTGTACGGATATGTTGACCTCCAAGCATTTCTCAAGAACTTGCTTGACTGTAAACAATTCGTCCATCGTGGATCTACCTGCTCTAAACCCACCTTAATACTCCCCAATAATACTGTTCATGTATAATATGATTTTATTTTCTAAGATTTTTGGAAATATTTTATACGCCGTACAAAGCAGTGATATGCCTCTAAAGTTTTCGCACTGTAGCTTGTCACCTTTTATGCGGATAGGGAATATAATTGATAAGCTCCTCTCGTTCAGCATATGTTCTTGTTGCCAAATGTGTTGGATGACTTTGTGGATGGCTTTCTGAACACCGCTGCCACCACCATATTTTGTAAGCTCCACTCGAATCTGATCGATGTCCGGCGCTTTATTATTCTTTTGGGCTTTGATGGCGGAACAAACTTCATCCAGAGTTGGTGGGGCCAATGCAAGTTCTCCGGGAATATCTATAGGCGATGATGCTCTGGAGTTGTGCGGAGGATTTAGGATGATGTTGCCGACGTCATCGCGAAAGAGCGTGGTCTTGGGCTGATAACCTCGTTTCAAGCTTTTCATGACTTTGTATGCTTGTCTTGTGTTTTTGCTCACTAGACTTATTTCGATACTTCTCAATTGGTCATCATAATATTTTCTTTTCTTAATTCTAATTATCTTTCGCTATTCGTCTGAGATTTTCACAATGTTCTTTCTTCGTATTGGTTTTCCTACCTGAATATTTTTTGTACGCCACGGTCTTAACTGCCGCTTTCACTTCCATCCATAGCTCGTTGCTTGTTTCAGCGATGTGCCTGATAAGATGGCAGCTAGCTGGTTGTCGAGGGTCTCCATTAAATTTTTCGCCACAGACACCGTTTGGAGCCTTCCGATGTCGAATTTTCGTAGAGGGCTGGTATTCCCCGAATACGCTTTTGACATACGACATCGATAGGTTAGTTTGATCAAATAATGATCTGAGTAACAATTGGCTCCTCGGTATGTACGGACGTCAAGTATGCTGAGGCCCAACGTTGTTGGATCAGAACATAGTCGATCTGGTTTTGTGTTGCCATCTGGCGATATTTTATGAATGCGTCGATGTGGGAAGCAAGTCGAAAATATGACTCGATTTTTGCTATATGCAGAGACAGTCAGGCGCTGGCCGTTGTCTTTTGTTTCATCGTAGAGGCTATATCCTCCAGTTCCGCGATGAGATAGCTCATTGCCGACCTTGGTGTTGAAATCACCTAGAATTATTTGTGTGTCGTTTGTAGGCAATGCGTCGACTAGTCTCTTCTGGTTATTGTAGAACGTTTTCTTCGTCCTGCACACAATCGTTCATTAACGGCCTTTCCGAACTCTCGATTTCCAGCAGGCTTCCCACTTTTGAATACTGTGTGCAATCTCATATCTTGAATATCATTTCCATTTCGTTTCCTGGATTGCCATTATGTTTAATTTATATTGACTGGCCTATTATAAAAGGTCCTTAAAGCGCCAGTCTAGTGAAGAACGTATATTATAAATGTCCGTAAAGGACTGCAGAGTGGTCTGCTGCCTCAGCGAAAGAGGATGGTGTTATTCGCCGAGATTGGCCTTGTCTGAGGACGTGTGAATGCGCTGGCAGGCAAGCATTGCGGTGTCAAGGGATGGGTTCTTTTCCCCAGCAGAAGGACCCCCGACAAAAGAAATTTCGCATCCAAGAATTTCGAGGTTCAAACGAATATCGACCGAAGTCGAGAATGAGGTAAGCTACTAAGGGTCAAAAATTGCTGACTCCGAGGACAAACCGGGCCTGGAGAAAACACACGGACTTAAGGGGACTTATGGCCCCTAAATAAGAGTGGGGCATCCAGGTGGGAGCGGTGCCCCCTCGCACCCCCCCAACCGGATCAAGATCCAAATGTAAGCGTGGCCATATTTTCCATTTAAGTGAAAAACGCATACAAATATAATTTGAATGAATTTTTCCTTGAAATGAAAAAAATAAACGTGGCAAATTTATGTCATAGTATTATGTGAGGGAATCACATAACCCTATGCCATAAATAGGCATGCGACCGGAAGGCCACCTTACCCTGCAAGAGCACCTGTGAACACATAGAAAGGGGTGAGCTCACCGGATGGCTAGCTCATTATAGTGGAGGGGCCAGCCAACGTGGCCGGTCCCATACCCGGTCAGGTTTCATGAAAAGAATGACCGAGTTTCGAATTTAACAATTCATTTTTTTAATTTTTACTTCTTACATGTCCATTGGTTTCGTTTCATTTCAAATCGTAATGTTTTTCGCTATAAGTTATGTATTTGAAAGATGTTTTGCCTGTGCTTGGTCGAAAATAGAAATAATCAAATTTTGATGCTCTATATTTGTTTACGAAATTGTATCCTGTTTGACGTATTGATATTACCTAGCAATTTAAGGGAGATAAAACAATCAATCCAGCAACTAGATACAT
Organism: Odontomyia ornata; assembly: GCA_963969285.1. Classification (NCBI taxonomy): domain Eukaryota; kingdom Metazoa; phylum Arthropoda; class Insecta; order Diptera; family Stratiomyidae; genus Odontomyia; species Odontomyia ornata. Next base: position 138,403,903 of record OZ017740.1, read on the forward strand.
GAACCGTTTGATCTCACATTTATTTCTTTCATTTTTTTGCGTATTTTTTTCTTTTAATCAATATATTTAAATATATAATTATCAAAATATATACATATAAATATTTAATATAATATAAAAAAAAGAAACAAAATGAATATACACAAAAATTCATAAGCAAAGAAACTAGAAGAAATATTCATAAAAAAATGATATGCAAAAAAAACCACAAGGGTACTCACCCTACATACTCGCCGGGCGCCCGCTCAAAATTTGGATGATGCTTGAAATTTTTTTATAGAATACTCGTATATAACATTATGCACACTAAAAATGATTAAATTCAAACACAATAGTATATGCGCGTTAGTCAGATGGAATGATTAATTTGATGTTTTGTTTCAGAGCTCCATGCAATTCAAATTATTTACGTGCATGTTTTCATGTTGCTTCACATCGTGGAACTCACCTAATGATCTACAACATTTATGTTGTCCTTTAAAAAAAAACACTTTCCACCTTCATCGCATTTATACAAATCTGGTTTCAAACGTAACTTTTCTTGTCTCTTAGTATTGTGGGCATCTTCAAATGATTTACCGCAGAAGTTGCACTTGAACCTATTAGGATCGGTATGTACGATACGATGTTTCTTTAAACTTTTTGATGTTTTATAATATCTGCCAGTCATTGCACTCACACTTGAGTGCTTCAGTATGTAGGAGTTAGTGTTCTATCAAATACTTTATTCTGGGAAATGATTTCCCACCTTCATTGCATGCTCATTCAACGCGCAATCATTCGAGTGCAAAGCCACATATCTCACATTTATATTTATCTGTATGTAATACTCAAAGTCTTCTCAAATCATCTGCCCTAGCAAATGATTTGCCGCAATTCCGGCACTAATATAATTTGCTGTCCGAATGAATAAGCATATGTCTTGTCAAAGCAGGTCGATGCATATACGATTTGTAGCAAATTTCACATTTATATAAACCGTTCAAGTGTATATTGGTATGTTCTTTTAATGCGCGTGAATCACTAAATCACATCACATATATCGCAAGAATATGCATTGGGATCAGAATGTACAATCTGATGTTCTTCCAAAGTTCTTGTTCTTTTAAAACACTGTATCCTTCCGCACTTTCTAATATGTTCAGATCAACATCGTCCGCAGTGTAGGAGCCTATATATCACAGATCCAGGATACTCAGCAGATTTTCAATGTACAGTTTCCATTCAATTGAAAAATTCTTGCGAAACAAAAAATGCTCGGTTAGATATGAGTATATACTTGTTTTAGACTGAAAAATTTTGTTTTGCTTTAAGAACTTCAATAATAACTTACCTTTTATTGAATGTGGAAAAAGAGGCCATCGTCAGAAACCCATTAACGAAAGAAAATGTTATGACAGCTCTGCCAAAACGAGATTTGTATTTTGTCACCATATCCGCCGAGGAATGCAGAATTGCCCAGGCATCTCTTCTACAAGAAAGACTTGATTAGCTGACAGAACTTAGATGGAATTGGAATTGAAACGGAAGAACAACTCCCTGTACGTGAAACTTACATCAAGGAGGAGCAGACAAGTCATATTCGAGGTCAAAACCCCAGACCGAAGAAATCATCGAACTAGTCCACACCTATATTTGTGAACCCGTGCGCACTGAACCTCTCGCTGCTTCGTCACGTTCATTGACAAGAAGTCCAAGTGGTGCCAAGTTTATTTCAAGAAGAAAAACGAAATCCTCTTGTCGATGACTTCGTTTTTCTTACCAGGAATACAAGGCTGTGTTCGAGAAGAACATGGAACGAAAAAACAAGAAAATTATCTTGCAGAATGATTTAGTATATTCCAGCAAATACATGGACGATTAGAAGAAGGCATTAAATATGAGCTCTCAGTTTCACATACGCCCCAACAGAACGGCATAGGTGAAAGGAAAAACGGCATATTGGGCGAGGCGGATCAGTGCATGATGATTCAGTTCGGACTCTGTCCAAGTTTTTGGACCGAAGCAATCCTTACGACGAATCACTTTTGAAATTGCTGCCCACCAAGAAGTCTCGACGCCGAAGTACCGTTCAAAATTTGGACCGGAAGAGCTCCTACTGTGAATTACTTTCAATGGTTTGGCACAATGATTTACGTACTCGATAGATGAAATGGAAAAGAAAAATTCGGTTCCAGATCGAAAATATGTGTTGTTTTTCTATATTCAATCTAGCCCAAAGATCCAGAGTCCAGGAAAATCATCTGCAGCAAAGACGTGACTTTTACTGCTTCTTTTCAAATGGAAAGCAGTTTCTCCGAATTCCTCGACGACGAAATTTTGAAACAAGTGCCCGAATTTTCAATAGAAATGTCTTCATCGTCATCCCAGAAGCTTGAAGAAGAAAAAAATAGTGAAATACGAAAGTTTGAGTCGAAAAATGAGGACGAAACCCCAGTAACTTCGAAAAGAAGACCAAGTTGACCGAAGAAATATTTAATGGGAAAAGGAGGAAGGCCGAAGAAGCTGTTCTGACAGATCTTCCTGAAAGATGAAGAGCACAAAACACGGTGAAGCTTTATCGAATTCGCGGACCCAAAACAGCAACGGAAGCCTTTTCCAGCTCCAAAGCCGAAGAATAGAAGGAAGCGATGCTCAAGGAGTACGATCCGCTGGAGAAAACAAAACATGGGTCATCGCAGATCGCCCTGAATCAAAGAAGATCGTCGAATCGAGATGAGTTCTGCTGACGAAGCTCAAAGCGAATCGATGTCGAATGTCGAAAAGCCAGACTGGTAGCTAAGGGTTTCACCTAGAGATCAGGAATTGACTTCTATGAATCGATTGCCCCTGTGGCATGTATCGGGTCGATCCGCCTACTCAGGGCACTGGCCGTTCAATTGGAACTCGAAATGCACCAGCTCGATGTCATCAGCGCATACCTGCATGGGGATTTTAAGGGAGAGATCCTTATGGAAATCCCCACCGAATTTGATCGAATACTTCAACAAGAAGAAAAAGAAAAATTTATTGGCTAAAAAGCGTGTCTCATAAAAAAGACAATCTATGACCTTAAACAGTCTGGTCGCCAGTGGTTCAAGAAATTCGACGATAAACTAAAACAGGACTTAGCGCCGCTAAGCGCGGACTCTTGCGGTTACTTGCATCGAAACCAGGGGAAGTGTTATAAAGAATGACATCCTCCCACTCACTCTATTGGAATAACATCGAGTCACATTCCATGGTCTCTCTCTCTCTCTCTCTCTCTCTCTTCTGGAAAAGTATTGCAATTACAACTGTACCAACACTCTAAAACTTTTGCTTGCTGTAATATTTATTCTTTTTGTATCATTGGACCCCTCAATAAAACAACATTCTCAAATAGGGGTCTGACAAAATCAAATATTATGCTTCTTGAGTGCGCAGAATTGTTGTTTGATGGACTGAAGTCCATTTTAAACTACTTTAAATAAAAAGGCCAAGTTACGGTCAGTTGCGAACGGGACACACAATCTGCTTCTACTTACTTGGATAGTGTTGTTTAGAGTGATTTATTTGCAAACCCCATGTTAAAACTATGTAGATTTATTTTTTCTGTCCCAGAGACCCTTGTATTCATCAAACGGTAGATGAGTCCTAGACAACTGAGAAGAGGTGCTTAGGAACCACTCATCATATTCGAATCTTTCTCCACAAAGTTTAGAACGCCAAAATACAATTGGACTGTTAACAAGGCACAATCTGTATGGGTTATATTTATGAACCAAATAAGTCATTTCTAGCGCCCCTTTTGTTACTTATCTTGAAAACCATCGACATCCAACATTTATTTTCTAAATATCCTTATTTAAGGCCCAACGGCTATGGAAAAACAAGCATTGCATCATTTTTAAACTTTAGATTTAAGCGAAGGTTATTGAGAGTTCCTTATAATAGAATAACTTTTGTTTTTAATGGGTAAGCAATAAAAATTCAAACTTGAATCTAAATTAAGTGTAATGGAAATTGTTATCTGAATATTATATTTTATTAACTAAAAAAAATTAAAACATTTAATCATCGTAGAGATAAAAAACAGTAAAACAAATCATACATCATCGTCACTCTCCTCGTCCATTGTATCCCGTTTTCTTTCAAGCTCACGCTTATATAGTTCTTTGAATGCTTCAAATTCAACTAATGTAACAAGTGCAACTTTGCTTGCAAACTTAGTCTCCGACGAATCCATAATTTGATGTAGTCTAGGATTCTTCGATATTTCTCCAGGTGGAGCTTTCGGAGAACGTGGTTTGAACAATCCCAACCGCTCTAGAAAAACATGTCGTGTCTTGATTTCATCTAGTGAGAATGAAAAAACTTCTGATTTGACTATTTCCGGCACTTCTAAACGCATAACATTTTGTAAATAATCCAATTTTGCTTCAATGCTCTTGATATCCTCTTGAAGTAAATTTGGCGAGTTCATCAGTAATACCCAAACATTTTTCGATGTTTGAAAGAAAGATTTTAATGTGTGTATTTTTAGTTGTATTTTTCTATCAGCCGGAATATCTAGCAAGGAAGGGTATCGGAAAATTAATTGCTCTACACGTGTTTCTCCAAACTGATATCCACGCCAGTGTTCTAGACCTTCTTGAATTTTATTTGTCGGACGTGTTAATAGCCTGGGATTTTTAGCAATAATATCTAAAATATTTTTTGTTTTAAAGCCGTATTCAGTGAATACGTTATGCGTGTTCTGCCAGTTAGTTAGCGGTATACTTGCTAATTCAGGATGTGCTTTTGCGATTTCATTGATCTGTGTTTGATCTAAAGTGTATTGTGATGTGAGATCCTGAAAATAATTTAATGCATTAAATATCGCAGCTTATATTTTACTAAGAACATTTTTTACCTCATCCGCAATACCTATTGAATTTTTTGCGATAGTGGAATTGAATCGAATGGCGTGAAAAATTGTGGGCAAGCGTCTCAACATTGTTGCATTGATACCAAATTATGCTGAAAAATAAAACAATTATTGCATGCATACAGCTTAGATGATCACAATTTATTGTTGATTTAATAGAGTTACTTTGTTAAAGAAGTTCATGCTGTGATTTCGTTTTTCGAAGTTAGCCAAGCAAGGATTTTTGCCAATCCCTGAATGGTTTCAGCTAAACGCCCTCAAGTTTAAGGCAAAACATCATGCAAATGCTCGCATTTACTATGTATATGTTCGAAGAAAGCAAGTTCTTAGTATTTATAAGTTCTTGCCTGTGAAGCAGCTTCGCGATTGCCAGATGGAGGATGAGGAGTTGGTTTTCTCCCTTTTTATTTTGAATTCAAAAGTATTTGGTCCTTCTCCATATATCGAAAGGCTCAGGCTCAAGGTTGTACAAAAAATGTGTCAAAGTAGCAAGAGAGTGCTCTTGCCAAAAGGGTTTCGTAGAGCAACACTGTGTTACAAATCTTCAGAAAATTTAAGTACCGACTTCAAACTTTTCTGGTTATTTTTCCAACACATGCTGTTTTCCAGGTGTCGGTACAAAAAGTTATTTGTTAAAAAATAATAAAATAAACACTAAATAAACATATAGGTATCGGTACCAACAGTTATTTGTTAAAAACATAATAAAATAAACACCAAATAAATATATATTTAATTTTATTAATGATCATCAAGGAAAATCACTGATAAAACCTCTTATCAATACACTTGAAACATAAAAACATAAAATGTATTGCTAAAAACATAAAATCTACATAAAATCATTAAAATAATCAACTTTTCTTTACATGCTGAGAAGTACCTTGACGTTTTAAACGTTAACAGTAATTGCCTAGAGTCAAAGTCAAAAGCGCTTTATTCAATACTAATCGTTATAAATTTTAAAAGAGTATAAAGCAAATTCAAAAAATAACAATACAAAAACTGAATGGCCCAAATGGCTCTCTAAATTTATACGTTATCAGTTAAACACATTTCATCAAAAAAACTATAGCAAATTCAAATTAATTAAGATTATTACACATTTTATGATTTGATTGGAAAAAGGAGAAAAAACCAACCTACACTACCCTCAAATTATTTATAATTTTAACAGAACAGTGAACTTTGATCCTACACCTAATATGTTATAACCTAATTCTAATAAAATTCAATCAAAAACCTTATCTTATACTAAAAGATGCTATCACAAAATGCCTAACCTACGCGTTTAACCTTATTCTTAAACCTAATATAATAAACATAATATAAACCTAACCTATCCCTAATTTTTAAACAGATAAACAACAACACTGTAGCAATAATGAGCTGAAATTCAAAAACTAAGTAACGAAAAACACAAAAACTGAAAATAAACACGAATAATTTAGACATTGTCATTCAGCCGCCAATACCTAGATTCCGCTGTCTCAGAACTCAAACTCGGAGGATATTTTATCTTCTTATCGGCGGTCCGTCCATATATGTGATATAGGATTGGGACGCCGTCAGAATCAAAAACATATCGATGCATGTCCAAATACACGAATGCTTCTGGAGGAACGAAGCCAGTAGCGAGGCAAGTCTCGCAATATACCCGTCTGTAGGGTGGAACGACTGACAGTTGCAATACAGATCTTGCGATATGATTCCGAAGAAGTTTCAATATGAAGATATCGACTCTCGTTACTTGAGCAGTTTGATAAATTCTTCTATTCGATATATAATGCTTCCAATCCGTCTCAGGATTTCTGTACAAACCAGTACATACACGAAGACATTTCCTTTCGAAAACTCTTATTCTTTCCATAGTACTAGCACTCTGGTTGTACCAGATCTGACATCCATATATCAAAACTGGTCTAACCAGGGTCTTGTCACAGATATTTTGACCTTTTCATCAATGTATCTGGAATGAAAGAGTCTTCGTAGGGCCATGACTACTTTAAGTGCCTTACTGAGTATGATTTTGACATGTTCAGTATAGTACAGATACTGATCGAGATGAACACCGAGGTATCGAACACAGGATTTATGTGGAACCCGTTCTGAATTACCCTCGCCAGCCATGATGTGAGAATCCTTCCAATTAAGTTTCAGGTCTTCACTGACCCCCTCGGCGTTGTCTGAAAAAAAAATAGTTTCGTACTTCTGCGCACTGATTTTCATTCGCCAATTGTTAGTGTACAGCTGCATATAATTGAACAATTTTTGGAGATTGCTTGGAACTATTGTAGCTTTTCGGTCTGCCGTTTAGATGATCAAATCATCACCAAACGCTACCAATGATTGCGTTGGCTCCAACACATTGTCTATTATTTAGTTTCCAACAGATGTCTGAGGTTGCTTTCGTTATTGCATGTGTGGTCGAATGCCTGGCCCGAAAGCCAAATTGACAATTCGGCATCAACTCATATTCCTCAATGTGGGCGTTTAATGCTCTGTTGAGTATCCCTTCAAACACCTTGCTGATGTTAGGCAGCAAGCTGATTGGGCGATAGCTTTTAGGGCACGAACATTCTTTTCCTTTCTTCAAGATCGGAAATACCTTAGCCTTTTTCCACTCATTTGGGAAATATGAATTGCTCAACATGTTGTTGAACAATATGCAATAATTCCTTATAGCAACCTCAGGCAAATGTCGGAGAACTACATTTGGAATACCATCAGTACCACATGATTTCTTGTTGTTTATCCTGCGAAATATGAAACACAAGTCTTCTTAGCTGACAAAATAATCAATAAGATTCAAGCTCGGTATGAGGTCAGATGTCAATGTTTCATTGAAATGAAGAATTGATTGGCCGTTCAGGCTTGATTTGAAGTCGGAAACTTTTGCTTCAGCGACCTCTGAAAATATTTCATTCCCTCTCTCAGGGTTTGGTAGATGAACCAATTCAAAATGTCTCCCAATCAGGGCAAGTTTATGCAATCCCTCACAAACAATCCTGATTACATTTTTATCCGGAGACGTACTATCAATTTCGATACCAGCCCTATCGAGAAGATTTATCTCGTCACTAGTGAATTCAAGATTCGATACCTTCACTCGAGACTTCTTGCGGAATATGCTATTCACTTTCGCGAAAACGCCATCTGGGTCCTGCGGGCTAATACCCCTCAATTTTTCCGCTCACTCCTGAAGTATGAACGGATTGAGTTCCGGACATTCCTCAGGTGTAATTTCAACAAAGCCAACGAGGGATGGTTCTAGTCCGAAAATCGTCGATAAATATCGTTGACGCGTGTGAGAAGAAGGCTTTCCAATCTTTTCAACCTTGCAATGGTTGGTGTTTCATATCCTTCTATATTGTTTCGATGTTTAATCTTGGGAACTACTTTCTCAATTGTTTCCAACGTCAGCTTCTCTAACTTCGACAAAAAGAGATCTATTTCATCGTTAGTTAGATTCCTGTCAGGAACCAAGAGTTGCCATCATCAAAAGGAGGGCATTGCTTCTGGTACTCTCGGTTAAACTTCTTTTGAAACTTTCCCCAGTCTGTTTTTTGAAATTCAACCGATGATTTTCGTGTTGAACTGGAATGAGGAAGAGATCGTCCCTTTGAAAATTGATTTCTATTACGATTGCGTTATGGTCGCTATCATAAGGAAGCGCCTGCAGTTTCCGTTGAGGACTATTAAAGTTGAATTTAAGTCTTGCGTCAGCAATGCAGAGGTGCAACATGGCATTGAGCTCCTCCTTGAGCTTGAGAACAGTTCCACCAGTTGCAAAGGTAGAGATAACGAAGATGTTATCCCCACCTGGCAGTGAGACTTTGATAACGGACATTTCAGGAGATTCAAAGCTTTTGAATTCGACTTTTTCAATATTTTGGAAATAATAGGGTCTTCGAACCAATATCCCGGTGCCACCTCCCCCATCACCTATTACCCTATCGTTTCTTACGAATTCGAAATCCTTGAATGTCATGGAGTGCCATGAATTGAGGAGGGTTTCAGTGAGAAGCATGATGTCAGGCTTTTGCTTAACAATGAATTCAAAGAGATAATCACGCCGATGTATAGTAACAATAGAGTTGGCGTTGATCGAGATGAGACGAATCCTATCCATGGGAATGTGACTGAATGACAAATTATTTTGAGGCATTTGAAACCCCTAAACGATGAAAAACAAGATTAATTTTCGTATCTTGTTTATCGATTCTCTCCGATCAAGAATTTAGTTGCTGGTAGATTTCGAGAAGCAGCTCATTATTGCCACTTACATTATTTACCGCATTTTCTGTCGGTCCCCTAACGGCGGGTGCAAATGATACTCCGGGCTTGACGAAGTTCGGAGCTAAGACACTGCGGTATAGTTGTGTTTGCTTTGGGACAAATTTTACTCTCGCATCTTGATATCGGGAGCATCCTCGATATGATGCCGGATGACCAAAAATACCACAGTTAACACAGTATAATTTCTCTTTTGGCTCTGTCTGAGCCAATTTTCACTCACCGGGAGCATGTACGTCCTTGCATTTGACGCATCGGTAATGCATGGCGCAGTTGGCAGCCGAATAACCGAGTCGTTGACAGCGATAACACTGATTGACTTCTCTTTTTTGGAGGCGTTCCCACCTCACCACCCGGAAGTTCAGGTATCTTATTTGTTGAAGAGCACTTGGACTGCTCTCGTTTGAAATATACACTAAATAAAATGGTCAATTTTTTTTCTACTATCGACCTTCTTGTCGCGAATGTTTTAACGGAGATAAATTCAATTTCTGGTGCTGCTTCCTTGAGCACCTGAAGAAGATCGATGGTATCTTCTCCGCAGCCCAAGCCCTTCAACAAAACGGTCTGGTTCTTCTCACTTTTCGGGGTATACGTGAATTGTGGAACCTCGCCAGAATTTAGAGCATTTTTAAGTTGATTTGAAATCAACCAGATATTTCGTTCTGATAGTTAATTTTTCGGCGTTGATTCTTTTAATCTCGAAATTAGTCGATTTATTTTCGGCTGCCAATAGCCGAACCATATCCTTTCCGCTTTGACCGAACACATTAATTGGCGGACCTTTCTCTGTAACTGCGAGCTGATTTCTTCTCGTTATTTTTTAATTTTTGAATAAAGGATGAAATTATCATTGTTAGTTTGATTAACATTATCTTCAGTACTTTCGTCAACACCCATTTCTTGTCGGAGTCCGTCCAGCGCTGCATAGTAGTTCTGGCTGTCGCCTCCAGCACTTAGTATATCTTCTGGGGTGAGTTGTTTGACAGCTTTTTTCGCCTTAGTTTCCGTATTTATTGGCTCTACCGGCTCTGCATCATGAGTTTTCTTCGCTCTCTTGTACATATCTTCGAACGTTTTCAGTCCTAGTTTCAATTCCTGTATTTCAGCTTGAAGTCACCATCTGCGGAGTCCTGGTTACTCGTGTGTCTTCATTTATTAACGCTTGCCGCCAATTTCGTATTGCTACTCTCCCCGGGGCACCCCAACGGAGGGAAGCCGTCGGGCTCCTCCATACAGCAGTCCCGAGTTAGTCTTCGGTTTATTTGCTTTTGTCGATTTATGGATTCCGTGGGTCGATGCCTTCGACGATAAATGCGTTTTCCAATAAAATCAAAATTTGCTTTTGACCGACTTGTAAAAAAATTAATTTAGTTTTTTGGAAGTGACTTTTGCAAAATTTATTTTTAAAATTGATGACAGGAGTGATTAAAAACACATCTATGTATATGCAACAAGTGCTAGACGTAAAATATTCACAGTAATTGCCTAGCATAGCTACATCCCAACGATTTTGAAATCTCTCCTCAAGCCTTTTCACATCATGATGAAACTTTTTTCCCCGTTAATCACTTACGGCTCCAAGATATGATGGAAGAAATGAGAAATGCGAATGAAGAAAAAGAAATTTTTAATGACATTCGACAGATTATCTTTTTATACGCATTTAATAAATTGTTTACTAACATATCTGCATTTTCTGCTCTTTGATTTCCTAAAAATCCTTCAACAACAGCTTTAAATGATGTCCTTGCTCTATGTCATTAAGTTTTTTATCGATATCTTGATTTTTATTAATTTTCGTATGTGGTTCGATAAATATCCTTTCTTTCAACTTTGTGTCATTAAGTTTGACTTACATAAATTGACTTCAAATACAAAAATCCATCACCATTTTTATTCATTGCTTTTACAATGTTTTTCATTAAGCCGAGCTTGATATGCAACGTAGGTATAATAATATGTTCAGGATTAATTAATGGCAAATATTTCACATTAGATTCACCGCACTTGAATTTCGTTCGTTTTGGCCAATCTTTTATAAGATAGTGCGTATCAGTGGCTCTACTATCCCACATATGTTATAAAGGAAATAACAAAATTTGGTGAATCCACCTCACAGTAACATAGCTATTACCTTTAGGTCTGAATACAGTTTCCATTTAAATTTTTTATGTGCTATTAAATTCAATAAGGATTTCATATTTTTATGTTTCTTTTAAAGGTTTTATCGGAGAGTACCTCAAAAATTATACATGGTAGAAACAAAATACATTCACTTCCTACATACTCGTACCGTAACTAACAGAAAAATTGCAGCTATCGATTTTCCGGGTGCTGAAATTGTGTCACGCGGTGTAACTCAACGTCTTCTGAATATCAAAAGTAGACTCATACTCGTACATATTGTATATTCCATAAATTGAGATCGGAAAACTAATATATGGTTATTTTGTATGTATTTCAATTTGCCGCCATTTTATTTTCATTCATTGTTTGAGTTATCATGATAATAACAGGCCAATTGAAAAGTCCCCGGTCTACCATAGTAAAACAACGATTATATTTATTGCAGCAATCTTCCAATTTTTCGATACCATTTTTGTAGTTCGATTTGTCTTTCGCTTCAAAATACGCCTCAGTTTCGGCGATTACTTCTTCATTGGCGCTAAATTTCTTTCCAGCGAGCATTCTTTTGAGATCTGAGAACAAGAAAAAGTCGCTGGGGTCCAGATCTGGCGAATACGGTGGATGCAGAAGCAATTCGAAGCCCAATTCATGCGATTTTGCCATTGTTTTCATTGATTTGTGACACGGTGCATTGTCTCGATGAAACAGCATGTTTTTTCTTCAAATGGGGCCGTTTTTTAACAATTTCATCCTTTAAACGATCCAATAACGCTATATAATAATCGCTGTTGATGGTCTGGCCCTTTTGGAGGTAATCAATGAATATTGTACCTTGCGCATCCCAGAATGCTGATGCCATAACCTTGCCAACTGACTGTTGTGTTTCTCCTCGCTTTGGATTCGGTTCATCGTGTGCAGTCCACTCAGCTGACTGTCGATTTGACTCCGGAATGAAATGATGGAGCCATGCTTCATCCATTGTCACATATCGATGCAAAAATTCAGGTTTATTGCGCTTAAACAGCTTCAAACACTGCTCAGAATCATTAACACGTTGTAGCTTTTGATCGCTCGCGCGGCACCCATTTTGCACACAGCTTTCTCATGTACAAATATTCGTAAATTATATGATGTACACGTTCAGATGATATCCTCACAATGTCTGCTATCTCGATCAACTTCACTTTACGGTCATTCAAAATTATTTTGTGAACTTTTTTGGTATTTTCGTCGGGGACAGCCTCTTTTGGGCGTCCACTGCGTTCGCCGTCTTCAGTGCTCATTTCACCACGTTTAAACTTAGCATACGAATCAATGATGGTTGATTCTCCTGGTGCAGACTCCGGAAACTCTTTATCAAGCCAAGATTTAGCTTCAACTGTATTTTTTCCTTTCAAAAACCAATATTTTATCAGCACACGAAATTCTTTTTTTTTCCGTCTTTTTTCAAATAACAAAAGTAGCTACACTCACAACGCAATATCTCATAAACTAATGGTCGGACTGATGTCAAATTTTGACACGTATCGTTTGAAGGTTGGTACCAACTAAAAATCATATGGATTTAATACTAGCACCGCCATCTATGTATCAGACTAGGGACTTTCAATTGGCCTGTTACATCAATGTTACAAAACATATCTAAAGTTCTCATAAAAATTTTTACATATCTGTTGTTTTTGGGTCGTTTGTAAACGTGGATCTACTTAGTATCACGTGTTGTGACTTAGCCGTTTATGGCTTGATTTGAATGATGTTTTCAGGAAACATGCGTTTGTTACCAAGAAGTTTAGATATGAGTTTTTGGCAAATTTAAGGGTCCCCTTTTGATTTTATGGACAACAACTTAAAATTCATAAAATGTACTTATAAACAAAGTTGATTGAAGTTTGACTTCTAAAGTATTTGTTGGCCTGGTACGCATTCCATGATTTTTTCAGATTTCCTACCCAAAGATATCCAATCACAAGGGGACATACACACATGCATTTTTCGTACATTGCTCCCTCTTCTGCCCACTTCCATGCAAATACTGCTAGCTTAAGACCTGGCAAAACAAATTTTAAGGATCACGCTCTTATCTCTCAAAATTTTTTGTTTGGGGTGAATGTTTTAAGAGGGCACCACCTTGTGACACATGGCCGGACCGACAAGTCGCAGTTTTAATAGGGTATGGTAAATTTATTTTACAATACCCTAAAAATTGTTTCCAGTTTTCATTTCGGGCTCCTCTTATTCGATTTTGGACTCTGTTAGTTAATCCGTAAGCTTTAAGAGGCAGTCAAGTTACAGTCATGATGCGGAAAGTACACTGAAATTATTCTAAAGTCAAAAGGCTCTGTTTCACTTTTTTTGAAAGGGGTGTATCAAATTCAGATTTAAACTCGCATTTTTTTATGAGATTCGCTGTTTCTACTCGACCAATTCTATATAGAATAAAGTTTCGGTTGCGGAAGTGGTTTTCATTGCCTAAGCCGAAGGTCCCTGGTTCGAATCCTGTTGGTGACGAGACTTGTTTCGAGTGATTCTATGGACGGACAATAAGTCCGTTCAGTTATGATACATAATGGTTTAAAATCAGAAAGTATTGAAGTCCGGGAACGGACATACGGCCAAAGCGTGGTACTGACCATATCACCTTTCTCGAGCGCCGATACATCCGATCAAGATGAGATACTCTAACTATCTTTAAGCGAAGGCTCGAAAAGGGGCTATACTGCTAAAGTAAAAAAAATATGAGATGGAAAGCTGATATTACATCACTTTCCCATTATATATTTCATCATGTGAACGAAAGTCGCTCATTTTAATATAGAAATTTCTACAGTTTTCTACAGTCAGATCATATATTCTTCTGACACCAACGTTCGAGTAACATTCTTCAGCTAACAAGTGGAAGTCATTGATTTATATGAAATTTGCTGAGATAAAATTTCCACCCAAGCCGTTCGAAAACTGGATGCTCCACCATTCAATCTCTGCTGGATGTTAAATTTTTCCCGATTATGTTCAAAATGCTTTTCTTATCCTTTCTTTATGAAATTTCAATAACTTTGCTTTCAAATCGATAGTTTCAATATAATATTTTAAGTATAATTTCACAGAGCAACATTTTTGTAGTTATTGGCGGTACAGACACAACAATAATTGAATGGTTAGTATGCATTAAACTTTTTAATCTTAACCGAAGATCCACCGAAACGACATTCAACCGCGAACCACTTGAGCATCAATGTGTTGAAAATTAGATCTCCTTTCTAAAATAATTTTATACCTTCGCTTCTTTCTTCTTCAACTCCCACTCGGAAATTTCTGGGCTTTTATTACTTAATATAACCATAATTCAAGGGCTCATACTTAATTATCATCAATGATTTTTTAAGTTTAACTTTAAAAACAGCATTCAATTGGGGTTAATTATAGGAATCCCAACCAAGTTCAGTTAACCAATCTCTTTTCACGGATCAGTATACCGTTTGAGGGCATGAGAACACAGTTCAGCTTTAACAAAAGTTCAAACTTGGGCAACAAGATGGAATAGAGCTTTGAATCGAATCTACACTCCAAAGCCCACCTTACATCAAGGGTTACACAAACAGATCTAAGACTGCAGAGGAGACCGAAATTGGAGCAAGCAACTGGAAATAATGCCAAGCATCTTCTTGTTGGAGGTGTATGCACAACTTTTCATAGACCGAAACGATAGTCATCTTAACTGACAGGCAAGTAGCTAGTTAAGCACTAGAATCACCGACGATAAAATCGAATATAGTTCAAGATTCTTGTACCAAAGTCAATTAAATGGGTGAGCACAAGAAGAAGATGCCAGGGCATGCATGAGTTAAGGGTAATGACCATACAGACCTTCAGCGAAGAAAGATGTCGTTCTTTGGCCCTGAATAACTGTGAGGAAATAGAAACAAAGAACATAAACACTGAAGAAGCTCTCCAGGACTTAATATATCGAAACCGTTTTTTGGGTTCGTTGAGAGATGATTTACATCATGCATCAAACTAGGCAAGAATCAAATTAGGATCCTAACAGGACTTCTCACTAGGCACAGTACATTTGGAGGTATGTTAGGCAAATGGCTCCCGAAGAGAATGGCGAGTGCAGGTTCTTTCGAAACACCAGATCATTTTCTGACGTGCTGGACAGCGTTATTCCGGAGAAGACAGATAATTTGAGAATTTACTGCCTTGCTGAGGCGCAATTTGAATACCTGAACCTAGCAAATAGCATTCACTTTCTGCGAGAAGTCAAAGATTGATAAGCAAAACATCCATTTCACACAATCTGTAACATTTTGTTAGTTGTTCTACGATTTAGAATTCTAGCGGTCTCTTTATAACGTGGAGCCACATAGGCAGTAATGCTCAGGCAGAGCATCATGAAAAGCTGAGCAGAACTTTGATTTGTATCATGGGTTAGGAAGAGCTCATAACAGGTTACTGTTACCCCCTACACGGAGAGAACCCTATCCTGGCTAAAGTGGTGGTTGTAGCTGGAATAGTTACAAAGTAGTTTCCATCCCAATGGGTGAGAGGCGTTGATTGGCGCATTGAATTAATTCCAGTCTAATGTTGACCGTGGGGTAAGGCCTTATCTTGGCAGGTATACACGTAAACCAAGTCCTTTCTATCTCTGTATAACAAATTCAACAATTGTGGAAATTTTTTATCGGGTGCAGCTTTCTCTGAAAAAGTCGAAAACATGGTTACTTACGATTTAACGTTATTTTATAGTAATCGAGCAGTCATACAAGCAAACTGCTCGAAAACCCTCCTATCTCCTATCCAAAACTTTAATGGCAGATTTAAAAAAATATGTAATTATTTCCCTTGTAATTGTAATTTGTAGAATAATTTTTCTTCTTATTATTATATTAAATATAACTTTATATCAATTTTCCTCTATATTCAATTTTAAACGTTTTCTTTAAGTATATTCTTTATGAGATTTAACTTTTATGACTATTTAGAATCTTTTTCATTTTTTCTTTACTTAACCAATTTTTCTTGAAAAAAAACTTTAAATCTGCCCATTAAAATTTAGGATGTGGAAACACTGATTTAGTGCAGGCCAACGGTGTATCACATGACGGAATGCTGATTGAATTTTTACCGTATGCACGGGATGGGAGTAAAAGAATAAGACAAGGATCGAGGAGTGAATCGAGGAGTCTATTATTGGATCGCAAGCGAGCACGTCGGCAGGAATACGCGCGGTTGTGTGTGATAGTCCCAAGGCGTGAACAATAAAAGTTATTTAATTAAAACGCCTCTACCCTCTCTAAAATCTTATAATTAGTTATCGTATCGTGAAGAATTATGGAAAAAGCTACATGACTCTGAAATTAGTCGTAGCGGAAACAGTCGATCGCGGCAAGATTCATCAAAGAGTTCATTGTCTGCCATCGGCAGTTCAGTATTAGTGATTAGTGTGAAGTCGTGGTCGCGTGAAGCTGATAAAAGTAGTTGGAAATGCGTTAATTGCCATATTATTTAGAATTAATGTACATTCCACTCCAATTTGTGCGGAAAATAATACTAAACGAAGATTCATAACAATCAGTTCAAGATCGCTGATAACGACGCTGCGAGTTTATTCATTTTTCTTGTTGAACTAAAAGATACAATACGTATCGCGCCGGAACAATTTCATTTGAAGTTGGCGGAGGCAGTACGAGATGAAGTGAATCGAAAGTAAACGAAGAAAGTTCTGTTGAACGGGGGAGATACCGAAAGGTGCTTGACTGGATGCATGTGATTCGCACGAGGGATTGTGTAATTTGTCGCGGCGGTGAAGGGGACTGGAGTATTTCACAAGTTTGCTATTGACTAGGAATTCTTAATTACGTTGGACGGTGAAGTGATATGCTTCGATTATATTATTTTGTCGTTAAATGTTTGAGTTTCTCATCTAAGCCATCGATGATATCGTGCGGGATCTTGCATTTTGCATTGGAAGTTGTTGGTGGGTCGCTACGCGTGTTATTTTTTTGTGGATGTTTCTGCTTAATACCTCAAAATAGTACCAGAAAATACCTTCAAAGTGAATCTTATGGATTGTGCTACAGTTTTTGTGCAGAAGAAGCTATTTTGATAAGCATTTCATGAATGAAAATAATATCTTACTATTGTGATAATTGTATTCATGCATAAACTTGATTGTGTATTTGGTCGTGGCATGGAGTTCTCGTGGAAACCATCGCGATATAGTTTGGGTGGATTATCAGTGATATAGAAGAAAACAAGTTGGGTAGACAGACCTATGCTCATGTCAGAAGGGTTTTGTACTCAACTTACAAAATGCAGTAACCAGCAACGAATAAAATTAAGAAACACGTCATGTTCGAGGATCATACTATTATTAACTAAGTTGAAAGAATTTTTTAATTCTGAGGTATTTGCTAAAATTATACCCATAAATATCTCGCTTGAAATTTTTTTCAGATTTTTTTAGATCACGGGTGTCCATTCGCGAGGGAGAAAACACATTTTTCATGTATTCCCCCCCCTCTGTACCCCCACTGAAGCAAAAACGGTCAGTTTAAGAACTGTTTTGAAAAGCTCTCATAGAGAACTTTCATTTGATACTCATATCGGCTACCTTTCATGAATTTTTTTTTCAGGGGCCACTCCTCTGTACTGTAAGCATCGATTCATGGCCTATTTTTTCGAATCCTAGAATGGCTACAAAGCCCTTTTGCTAGGAGCTCTCTCCTGCCTCTTCGACTTGTTTCAATTGTATGTAGTCATCCTCATGATATCTATCATTCCTGAAATTTTCATGCAAATCCTAGCAAAGCTGTAGTGTCTAAGTCGGTGAAAAGCGCATATGGCTTCATAGCCATATGTTTCCGTAGTAATACAGGGCACATTGTTCCATAGTAATAC
The DNA here is from genome assembly GCA_963969285.1 of Odontomyia ornata. Lineage (NCBI taxonomy): Eukaryota > Metazoa > Arthropoda > Insecta > Diptera > Stratiomyidae > Odontomyia > Odontomyia ornata. The sequence goes on from OZ017740.1 coordinate 138,422,117, forward strand.
AGGAAAATTCAAATCGCTATAACTTCGTTAAATACTATTCGATCTTTATGAAACTTCCAGGAAAGATCAATCTTATAAATAGTCATCTATTTTATTGAATTTAAGGGTACCATTCAGATTTTATTCAAGAAAACATAAAATCGATAAATCATGCTATTACTAACAAAGTTGAGTGAATTTCGACTTCTCATGTATTTGTTGTTGTTGTACTCATCAAGGCCTACATTCATGAATTTTTTTCGATTTTTCGGATGGAAGGTGTCCAATCGCGAGGGGGGGGGGTGGGTACGCGAAAAGTTCGTACATTTCCCCTTCCCCTGCCCCCCTCGGTACTTATAAGGCAATTTTAAGACTTGTTTTGAAAAGATCTCATTGAGGCCTTTCCAATGACACCCTACTCGACTACCAATGGTGAAAATTTTTTTTTGAGGGGTCAACTCCCTATATGGGGAGACACCCCTTAAACCCCTTTGGAAAATTTTTTCACCCTTGAACTTTGAAGAGGTCACCACTTCTGACCTTTCCACAAAGTTTCATTGCTGTAGCCTCTATAGTTTCGGAGAAAAAGTGCTGTGACATACAGACGGACGGACGGACGGACGAACGGACAGACGGACACAGGTCGTGATTGCAATAGGGTTTTGTATTTTAGTACAAAACCTAAAAAAGGCAGTGAGTTGCCGCAGAGAAGGTGTTGCAATATAGAGCGCAACAATGAACAGAGTTCTTAGCCAAAGAAGTGTAAAGAAAATCTAATCTGTGAACAGTTATTCAGTCCGTGTAACACATTTAAAAATAAGAAGTTTAAAGCAAAAATTAATCCTTATTTAGAAATGTTCACCACATCACCAGCGGGCGCCCGGCGTGGATGTAGGTGAGTACCGGTTTGTTTGTTTTTTTTTTTTACTTTTTATATTAAAATGTATTGGATATATTGTTGGAAATATTATGGGAAGGAATTCTTAGCCAAAGAAGTGTAAAGAAAATCTTATCTGTGAACAGTTATTCAGTCCGTCTAATACACTTAAAAATTATAAGTTTAAAGCAAAAATTAATCATTTTTTAGAAATGTTCACCACATCACCAGCGGGCGCCCGGCGTCGATGTAGGTGAGTACCCGTTTGTTTGTTTTTTTTACTTTTTATATTTAAATGTATTAGACATATTGTTGGAAATATTATGGGAAGGAATTCGCAGCCGCTAATTTTGAGATATGACTAAAAGTAAAATTTTCGTTACAAATGGACACAAACTCATACATTTAATATAGAAAATTCGAGCTAAACAGAAATTATTTTTCTGTAAACCATTTTGGATTGGTTCCATTGCGAACTAAAGATAGGAATTTTGGATTGAAGGAATCTGTAGAATATTTTTAATATGAAACAAAAGTATACTGCGTTTAATTGATGCGATTTTTTAAGACTATTATTATATATATTGTTAACAAAAAAAAAACTTAAATCGTAGTATTTTTTTTTCCAATGAAATTTCCTTGAACGACGTGTACGCAAACAAGTTTATTGATTGATTGAGAGTTGTTTATAGAATTTTTGATTGAAAAATAATAATAATGTTTCAGTAAAGTTCAAAGTCGGTCTTTCCATTCCGTCCAGTCGGACCGGGTATAGGACCCGCCACGATGGAAGGCTTTCCGAGTAACATGGGCTAGCCATCGGGCGCGCTCCACTGTTTTTGGCGTTCAGCAGGGGCTCGTGCCGGGTAGAGTGGCCTTCCGCTCGCGTGCCCTTTTATGGTATAGGGTTATGTGATTCGATCACATAATTCTATAACATAAATCGGTCACGTCTCTATTTCTATTTTGATGGGAAAGTTCATACAAATTATGTTTGTATGAGTTTTCCACTCAAAAGTGAAATATATGGCCACGTTTACGATTGGATCTTGATCCTGTTGGGCGGGTGCGAGGGGGCACCACATCCATCCGGATGCCCCACTCTTATTTGTGGGCCATAAGAATCGTCGGGTAACGACGAAGTCTCCGCAAGTCCGTTTGTTTTTATTCGTTTCAACTTGTTCTCTGAACTCCTTCCACCCTCAGTTAGTTACCTCCATTTTTCGACTTCGGTCGAAATTTTCTGCGACCCAAGAATTCGTGAATGCGAAATTCTTATGTAGTGGGTCCTTGTGTTGAGAGAATGAACCCGCCCCACGACATTGCAACGCTAGCCTGCCAGCGCATTCACGCGTCCCCAGATAAGGCCAATCTCGGCGGATCTTACCATTATCTTTCGCCGAGCCAGCAGACCATCGCTGCAGTCCTTCACAGGCATTTCATACTTACTTATCACTACAACTTATCCGACCGATAATTAGGAAATTGACAATAGAGTTTCACAGTGAAACACAGAATTTGAGTCTGAGTCCCGTAAAAATATCATATACTAATATCGTTCTTGCAGCCTCCAACTTCGAATATGAGTTCCCTAACTAGTACTAAGACAGGGAAAACAATAGGAGTTTTTAGATCAGCAAGATTTATTTGCAAGAAAAAGATTTTTCGGAATCTTATACATAATATAATTCAATTACAAAGATATATTGTAGGTTCTATTTCGTTTTTAAAGTAGGAACGTGCAATCTAGTATACGAACTTACATTAGTAAAAGCTAGACATGCATCTTAGACCTAAAGCTAGAACAAACGTTAATTTTTCATAAAGTAGGCACTGAATTCAGATTCGATATTGAATCTAAATTTAATCCTTATTTTTATTTCTTGGTTTTGATCCCTATGCAGAACATCACAGCAGAGACAGAATCATTCGCAAATAATTAAATTATAGCTAAAGTTTCAGAAAGCAAAAAAAAAACAAAGAGTGAAATAAAACAACATATTTGCTGCTGGTCCCCTTCTAATTTGCACATCAACAATTGAATAGACTATATATCTAAGTTGAAACAAATTTCTGCTAATTTGTATTTTTAATTTGTTCATCAAAATAATCGATAAGGTCTGCCATTTCTTTATATTTTGCAATTATTTTTGCATCCTCTTTTAGCAACCATTTGTATTCCAAATGTTCCTGAGATAATGTAGGAGGTTTCTGATGATCAACCAATTCGGCCAGCCACCAAACAACAGTTTTCAATTTACCTTTCACTTTATATTCAATGGTTTTGGATATATCTTTATATACTTTAAGATCAGTATCAGTATATCTACAAAGAAACAAAATTTTAGATATATGAAATTTTGCTAACAAGCCAAATCTAAATATACCCAGCTTCTTCATTTGTTTCCCGTAAAGCTGCAGAGAAATCATCTTCGTCTGGCTCTAGAAAGCCTTTAGGAGGGGTCCAATGATAATCACCGTATGAGGCTTGCATAAGAAGATATTCAATTTGATCTCCTAGACGACGAAATATAAACAACCCAGCAGCACGGAATGGTCTTGAGGCCATTTTAGACTGAAGGAAATTTCAAAGTTATGTTAGCGAAAATGAAGAAACTAAAGAATTTTGAATTTTATGGGAGGCATTGATGAGGAGTATTAAACTATCTATGTACATGTGCAGTAATTTTTATTGAAAAGAGAATCAATATTTGCAACAATGGATTGGAAGCCGATAATATTGGGGCTACAGTAAGCTAAAATCTACGAAGACTTGGGATGAATTTTAGTCTATTTTGTGTTTATAGGCAAATGACAGCATACAGCACAACATTAGCTGCAAAAATGTCAAATATACTGATGCAATGAACGCTATAGCATGATTTTAACGTGCGGTTTCGCACAAGTATGAACTATTTGCATTAAATTGTGGTCACATTTGAATCAATTTTATCGCCTATCTGATCTACAGATCCTCACGAGCCTTGGCTTCCTGCTGATAGCGTCTCCAGTTGTTTCGATCCGTTGATCTCGTCCTCCATTTTTTGAATCTAAGTAGCTTGAGCGTTATTGCGCCGTCTATGTTTACGGAGTCGGACCAGCATTTCCTTGGTTTTCCTACTGGTCTCCGTTTCACAATTTTTCTTACGAATACTTTTCAGGTATCCGTTGCTCGCCCATATGTATCACATGACCAGCCTATTGTAGCTTTTACAGCTTTATTATTGTAGCGACTTTCGGTTTTTTAAACACTTCATACAACCCGTAGTTGAATCTTGTTCGCCATCGGTATCCTCCTTTTTCATCTCCTATTATTCGCTTTTCAAAGGCGTTTAACATCTGCGAAAGCTTGAGTTAAGAGTCTCACAACCGAAGTATATCACAATGATTATAACAGATTTGAATTCTTGGAGATTTGGTCTCCTGTGTGGATAGTTGGCTTTCAGGATCCTCAGAAGAGATGCGTTTTTCGATAGTTCCGATCCCGCCTTTTGCCAATTTAGCGACTAAATATTCAAATCTACCTACGTTTTCGAATTGGGTGATGGTAGAGCATTAAATTTTGTGTATTATGGGAGCTCTGTTGCTTGCTTGTCTAGTTTGAGCAGATTGTCTTTCGCAGTCATGATGGATCCTGATAGGGTGTTAACGTTACCTACACAGGCTACAATTTGGATCGACTTGTGCAGTAACGTGGCTATTATAACAGCAAGTAGCGTTCTAAAGACATGTTGTAGACCAAAGTTAAATTATATCGGGGCGAGCCACATCTACTTGCTTTAGTCAAACGTTAGTTTCAAAAGCTTCTGTTAGCTAGTTATTGATCCATATCTGCGCTGTTGTCGCTGTCATTGTCATTCTTATGAGACGAACTAATTTGACTGAAATACATTATTTGATATAGTTTATTACGGTATTGTCATGCTTTTATCGGCTGCAATTTACATTCTCTTTTAATGTGCTGACGTTTCTTTCAGTTTATAATTTTTTGCTTCCATGTATACTAGGATTAAATTTCTAATAACACACCTTGTACACTTGCATATGACGAATGGTATAAATGCTTACTGATCGGATACATATAAAATGTATGCCATGACCGTGTTTAGGATGCATCGTCATTAACATGAAGACATTAAGCAGATAATTGTTCCTATAAACTAAGCCAAAAACCGATGCAGAACACAAACGACTCCAAACGGAAAAATATTAGGAGCTTCAAAAAAGGTGGGAAGCTCTACAGAGAAAAAAGTGGAGACGAATTCTCTAACCGGGTACCCGACGGGTGAATGGGAAATAAAATACTACTCGCGGACCAAAACTGACAACGCTACCTTTAGTATATATTATCATGAACCCTGGAAATTAGCCTAGGATTGGATAAGATACATCTTAACGACTCTCACATCGAAAAATGAACTACTCTTCGGTACATGAAAAGTCAAATCGCGATATAGACCAAATACACTAACACACTACTAAGTAAGGCATGAAAGTGCAAATCTACCATTCTCGCTGTCCCAGGAGCCAGATGGCATGGTAATGAAATTAATGATACGCCGCTCGTAAGGCAGATTACAAGGTGCTCACCAGTTTGGAGTAGCATCCAGTGTAGATAACTCGTTCAAACAGACTGTCACCCACTTTAAACCAATCAACGAACGAATCTGCTCAATTTGTATTAAGATGATTTTTTTTGTGGTTGGGAGGTGAAGGCTATTTACGGCCTGAGTGTGGAGCTCCCAGATGCGCAAGACTTCTGGACTACACAGTAAACACCTCCCCTGTCAACCTGAGAACTTAGCCTGGAATCATTTGACACATTACTATGGGCTAAGCCGTGGGACGCCTTCAAGTTGGAGGAGTCCTTTTAATCGTTTAAGATTGCCCGAGCATAATGTGCCACATAGTTCTATTTGTTAATTGATGTAAGCATCTCCCCGATTAGACTATTTGGGGGGGAGCTCTCCTGTTTCATTGTAGAGGTCCCGGCCTAGCCTCTTCCATCTTTTACATGCAAAAAATGTGTCGTAGGCCTCTCTTCTTCTCCTGCGCAAAACGCACACTCGGGGGAGTGCGACTTACCAACCTTGTACAAGTAAGACTTAAAACACCCATGCCCGATCAAGAACTGGGTCAAAAAGAAGTCATTCGATTGAGCCACGGTCTCAAATAATGGATGAGGCGCGCTGTCCATTCCCTTCGTGCTGTTCACCCAGGACTGCTGCCAATCATTGAGTGAGCATTGTCTTTCTTCGCGGGCAACTGTTTTTCTTATGTTCTCGTTTCGACGTTGGCCATAAGTTGACTCAGAGCCGATACGCATGAAGCAGCTTTATTAGCCATTGCCCTGAAGAAGCAATTAAGGACGAATTTTGAAACACGCTTGAACAAACCATCTTACGTCCATCAAACGATATCAAAATGATTCTGGGCGATTTCAATGGCAAAATTGGTCGAGAGAAAACTCATAGAGGAACAACTGGGCGGCACAGTTTTCACGCAACTACAAACAAAAACGCACAGAGGTACAAGAGAAGGTAGGCATCTTCTGATGGTCGCGCATTTAACCAAATCGACCACGTTCTCATGAAAAAAAAGAGGACCAATTTGCGATACGGACTACTATCTATGCAGGTTAAAATTCCGATGCCGCATTAATACGAATTTTAAACGCGACAAACAACTTACATCACGATACGAGCTTGAAAGGTTAAACGATAGCTCACTGGTGTTCATATATAGTACATGTCATCATCTGAACAATGCGGAAATAGTGAAGGGTTTGATGGGACATTAGATGGGGCATCTACCATAAATAAAAAATAAACAGCGGAATGACTCGTTCGATGAAAAATGTATGGAGCAGTCGTATGCGACCTTAGAAAGAACAAAGCTCTTGGAGCCTATGCAATGCCTGCAGAGTAATGAAATTATAATAGAAGAGTATCAAGGTGGCTTTCGAAGAGGACAATATATGACTGACCAGGTTTCCTCAGTAAAGCAAGTGCTGAGAATATAATGTCGATGAGCACCGTCGTTTGAGAAGGGAGAAGGGAACCCCTTGTCTCCCCAACCCATAGCTTCCATGATTCCTCATCCTAAAACCCCCAATTAAATGGTAGTAAATGCTCTCGGGGTCGGATATTGGGTTTACTGGTTCCCCAATAATGGGACATTAAATGGCGAGAAATGCTAATAATTGTAAATACATCTACACCTCTGCTTCTAACTCTTACTTATACCTCCTTTGTGCGGACGTAAGAGGATAAAGGCGAATCTTCCGCGCCTGATAACGAAATTGACGTAATAACCATGCCACCGGAATGGAGGTTGGCCTGGAAAACCTTTAAATGTTTCGAAACCTGCAGATGGGCCTCGGAATGGATTGGACTCACGGTAACGACCTCGCAAACGAAAAAAGGACTGTGGCATTGGATCCTGGAATGTCACATCACTCAATTACCCTGGCGCTGTTAAGGACTTTTTACAACAGGCCAGCCAATATCAATTAAAAATACTGGCAATCCAGGAAACGAATTGGACTGGAAAAGACATTCAAGACATGAGATTGCACACAATATTCAAAAGTGGGAAGCCTACTGGAAAACGAGAATTCGGAGTGGCCTTCATTGTGGGAGTTCAAATCGCACGATTTTAAGGCAATAAACGAACAGTTGAGTGCGATCCGTATAAAAGCGAAATTCTTTAAAATCTGGCTGATTAATGTTCACGCCCCAATCGAAGAAACGAAGAAAACGTTCTACAATCACCTGGAAAGACTAGTCGACTCATTGCCTATAAACGACACAAAAATAATTCAGGGTGATTTCAACGCTAAAGTTGGCAATGAGCTATCTCATCGGAGAATGACTGGAGGATATAGCCTCCACAATGAAACAAATGACAACGGCCAGCGCCTGATTGACTTTGCATGGAGCAGAAATCTAGTCATACGTTCGACTTGCTTCCCACATCGACGCATTCATAAAATGACCTGGGTATCATCGAATAGCAACACACAAAACCAGATCGATCATGTTCTAACCAAACAACGTTGGGCCTCGAGCATACTTGACGTCCGTACATACACCAACAGTATTATTGGGGAGTATCACGGTGGTTTTAGAGCAGGTAGATCGACAATAGACCAATTATTCACAGTCAAGCAGGTACTTGAAAAATGCTGGGAGTTCAACATAAACGTCCACCAAATTTTCGTTGACTTTAAGCAAGCATACGACAGTATTGATCGTAACGTACTGTACCAAATAATGCTTTGCTTTGGCATCCCAGCCAAATTAGTCCGTCTTACCAAAATGACAATGACGTCGACGACCTCCCAAGTCCGCATCGATAACCAACTTAGCGATATATTTGACACAAATATCAGACTAAAGCAGGGAGATGGGCTAGCCCCATTGCTATTCAATTTGGCTCTAGAGTATGTCATAAGGAAGCTACCTGTCAATACACAAGGTACATTACTATACCAAGTAGTAGCCTATGCGAACGATATCAACATTTTGTCACGGTCATTAACAACTGCCAAAGAACTCTTCCTGAAACTCGACAGCGAAGCAAAACTATTAGGGCTACAAATCAATGAAAATAAAACAAAGCTCATGACGCAGTCTAGGAAAATTACCTCAAATACGCAAAATATCACACTTGGCGAATACAGTTTCGAAAATGTTAGCGAATTTGTGTGTTTAGGCGCCAAAATAACGAAAACCGGTAGTGAAATGGACGAAATACGCTGAAGAATACAGCTCGCAAATTAAATATTTTATTCAGTTTTGACGATCTTGAAGACCAGCTACATACACAGGAAAACAAAGCTCCAAGTATACAAATCTGTGATAAGACCTGTGTTATGCTATGGGTGTGAAACATGGATCCTAACCCAAGCATCCGCAAATATATTGAACGAGTCCTGAGGCGAATAATCGGAGCGAAGCTAGACGCGGACCAATGGCGAATTCTATACAACCATGAGTTGTATTAGATTTTTGACGAACCTGAGGTCTCAACGATTGTAAGACTGCGGAAGCTGCAATGGGCTGGCCACATGAATCGTATGGACGATCAAAGGATACCCAAAAAGGTATTTGTTGGGAGAACTGAAGGCCGGAGACCAGTGGGGAAACCGAGGAAACGCTGGTCTGCCTCGGTCGACGAAGACAGTTCATCACTGCTCGTATTTCGAAATTGGAGGACGCGGTCAATGGACCGAGACAGTTGGCGGCGCTATTTGCAGGAAGCGAAGGCCCGAGAGGGGCTGTAATGCTAAGAAGAATATATACATATATATATATATATATATATATATATATATATATATATATATATATATATATATATACGAGTATACATCATCTTTTGGGTTCAAAAGTCACTTTAAGGGTTCTAAGTGAGGTTGCTATTTAATTGTATTTCAAGGTTCTTTATCTGTCTTAAATTCTATCTCTGCTCCGTTTAATCTTATAGTGTCAAGTTGCTCTTATTTTCACTCTTATATAAGTGGCACAACTATGATTTGGCCAAGCCAATTTCATTCCAGTTGCAACTGACAACCCGAACTACTCGAGGCATCAAGCTTTTGGGATCTCTCTTCTAGCAATCCCAATAAGTCCCTTCTTTCCTACTTAAAAAGGAATCCCTGTAACCCTATGGTGTCTCAAGGCGGTGCAAAATGCGGTGCAACCCAAAGTAATGTGTCAAACGGATCCAGACAAGGTTCTAACGTTGACAGGGGAGGTATTTAGTGTGTAATCTAGAAGCCCTGTGCGTCTGGGAACCCCGCAAGTAGGGTATAAAAAGCGTTCACCTCCCTACCACAAAACTGTCGTTCCTTCATTTTTTGAAGGAATAACATGATGATGTTGCTCGATTAGTCTTGTCAGAACATTATTCACCTGTGTTCTTAGTAGACATAATACGACCTCTTGTTGTGGACTGCCTAGATTATGGATTGTGATAGCTGGGTGCACTGCAAGCATTGTGCCCTTCCAATAGAATGCATAATTTGTCCTTTGGCACCGTCTTTTTCGACCATGAAGTATGATTCCAGACAGTCTGTTCTTCTGGGAGACAGTCGATTGGCAGAAAATAAGCTGGTGTTTCATTCGCGAAATTTCAGAGTCCCATCTTTTGAGGTGTCTTCCAAGTACACAATGCCCCTTGAGGAATCCTGTGATGACGCTTACATATTTTTTGCCTCATCCAATATATGTTTAAAACTTTCTTTTATCACAGGCATCAAGCAACAGCTTAAATGTTTGAATCCTTGGATGACTTCTCCACAGCCTCCCCCGTTTTTTGTCCTCCATTCCCTTCAGACCCTTCCGAATGAAGTTCATCCTAGTTATACTTAAGGATTCAGCATCAACTAATCATATTATTCCCCCTTTCTAGCTATTGTGTCAAGCTGCTCATTACCCTAGATATCTGAGTGTCCCGGCACCTAGTGCAGGATAACCCCAATTGAGTTTGTCACAACACTCAACAAACAACTTGTTATCAGAGATGATTCCAGAGCCTTAACGACTGTTTGAATATCAGATTGGATAGCTACCGTTTTGCCCTGATATCCCTCATTAATGCTATGTAACAGCATGGACTGTTGCTAGAATGATATTCGGCATGATTTCCAGATCCTAATACTATAAATTCTGTTCCCTTATGAGTTTTTAGATTAATCGGTGCATGCATTGGGTGTTTTGCGCTTCAACTTTTTCCGATTTATTGTGCGCCCATTCTTATTGAAAAGCCTAGAGTTCCTCCATCACACCCACCTTTCATAGAAAGTTAATGATCATCGCTAGCGCCAGGTATCCAAGATGCTTCTCAGCTAGGCAACTCTCTTCTCTGGAGCAGGGCCCTGTTAAACGTAAGAAGATGTTCTGGTATTTCATCTGCAAACCTGAAGGATCTGTACTCGCCATTCTCCTTGAGGTCCATTTTCATAAAATGTCCTCCGAGTTTGCATCGCCCTTTGAGAAATTCTGCAAGTATCCTTAGTTGATTCTTTCCTAGTTTGATGCACCATTTAAATTTTTACTCATTATAGGACTTAAGGAACACGTTCGATTTTTTCAGATTGGAAACCTCTCCAGATTTTACCGCGTGCTCTTATTTCTAATTTCTTAAGGTGTCTCCGAACAAAGCGCTTTTCGACCACACTGAAGAGTTCAGGGCCGACAAATGTCGCCCTTGATCCCTCGCTAAGAGGTCTGCTTGTTCGTTACCGACCAACACTGTGTGCCCTGGCACCCAGTACAAAATATGCCTTGTTGTTCTCACCCAGTTCATTGAGTTTTGTACTACATTCTTGAACCATCTTCGACGTTATTGTCGATGATTTTAGAGGTTTAATAGCCGCTTGGGTGTCAGACGATATGACTATCCCTTGTATATCTTGTCTATGTATCATTGCGCACTTCTGAAATTGGAAACCTATGCCAAAAATATGCTTGGCATCGTCCTCAGCGGTTCATAGTGTTCAGTGCCAAGCCCAAACACTCCAATCTCGATTTCCTCTGTAGCCTTGGATCCGTCTATGTACCATTTGATTGCATGTGGCTTTATGAGGTCCACACTAGATTCAGAGCTCCAATTCCTCTTGTTGCTCAGCTTAATATATAAATTTTTGTTAAAGCTGTAATAAATCACCATGCCATCAAAAGGTGCACTGATCCATGGAAATAGCTTGGCTAATTTGTCTTGGTCCTTATGACCAATTCAAGAGCCACTCTTCCGTCTGAAGCAGAACATTTTGATCATTGTAGATCTATATTTCTATTCTATCGCTAAATAGAGGGGTCATAAATTTTATATGTTTCCGAGCGGCACTGTTGGGTTCGACCTGATTGCTCCCGTCATTCAGATACAGACCAGACGTTGCACACGATTGAGTGCTTGCCTCTTTATGCGCTCCTGAACCTTGTCCGCTCAGACAATAGCCCCGTAGGAGATGATTGGTGATGATACATCCAGCGCAGTACTGTGGGCTACAGCCCCAACGCTTGCCTGCTACGTTCCTGCACACCATCGAAGCTTTTGTGGCTTTTGTTGTCACCACTTCAATATGTGGGTGCCACATGAGCTTACTATCCAGATGGATTCTAAGATACTTCATTTCTCTCTTGAATTCTAACTCCACTACATATAAGCTTATGTTGCGAACTTACTTTAGTTTACGCTACTTTTTAAATGGCATCTACGTGATTTTACCCAGATTAAGCTTTAAACCAAATTGCTTACATTACGAAGTGCTCCCTGCATAATTTCTTACAGTGTCCTTTTGCATTTTTCTGGAACAAGGATAGCGGTATCGTATGCGTGACATAATTTTGCCTCTTTCAGATAATCTTTTCAGAATATCGTCGGCCAAAAGTGTTGCCTCGATCAGATGGCCCACATATGAATTGAAACAGATTGGCTAGTTTCACTGTCTGTGCCCTTCTTACTGATATGAGGCTAATGTTGTCAAATGCACTTTTGAAATCAAGAAATGAATCCAGTGCTATTTATCTTCCTATTTTTATTTTATTTATTTACACTATTTAACAGATCCGTGAACCCAATTACAAAATAGATAATGAAATAAAATATAATATAATACATGCGAATAAACAAAGTTATATTAATAAAAAAAAAAACAAGAATATAAAATACTAATAAACTATTGAAAGCTAAGCAGAATATTATGCAATATGCTTTTAAAAGCGTTTAAGGAATGTGGCAGAGGACCCAGCTGGAGCTCATTGTAACGACGTGATACGCGTACTAAAAATGAATAAAAATAAATATCGGTACGAGCAAAGCGCACAAAGAATATGTCAGTTGAACGCGTTCTTGAGGTGGGACGTATATAAAGCCTTTCACGAAGGTTGGATGAAAAAATACCGTGATATAATTTAAATAAGCAGCACAGGTCTAAGAATTCTCTCCTATTTTTGAGTGATGGAATGTTTAGGATCTGTAAGCGCTCATCGTAGGACCTGTAAGTGAGGTTATATTTGTAGAGGATAGAGTCGGAAACGCGGAACGATCGGAGTTTGTTAGCCAAAAGGCCACAATCAACACTGTCAAAGGCTTTAGCAAAATCGGTGTATATCACATCGACTTGTTGACTTTTGTCGAAAGCAAGAGAGATGGTATTCGTAAGTTCTAACAAATTAGTTACTGTCGAACGGCCTTTAATGAAGCCATGTTGTTCATTTGCAAACAGGATACTGATATCATCGTACATTCTGTTATGCACAATTCTCTCAAGGAGCTTGCCAAAACAAGACAGCAAAGAAATCGGACGATAGTTAGAGATTTCACTTCGATCTCCGGACTTATGGATCGGAAAGATGTTAGCATGCTTCCAGACGTCAGGGAAGCAGGAGGAAGAAAGGCTAATATTGAAAATAATTAATAGTGGGGTAGATAATGAAGAAGATAATGACTTAACGAACAGATTTGGTATTCCATCAGGACCCGGACCACCATTAATGTCAAAGGTAAGCAGCACATTTTCAATTTCCGATGGAGAGGTCACGATAGAATGCATAATAGGGGAAGGAGAAGGACACGATGAGTATATAGTGGGGTTCGGAACCTTAAATGTGGAGAAAAAAAATTGAACGAAAAGGTCACAGATACCTTGCCCATCAGAAGCTTGGCAATTACGCCATGAGAAGATATTAGGAATATGGGATGTTGGTTTCAGAGAATGTATGTATGTCCAAAAGGGCTTAGGACTATTAGATTGCAGTGATGTTTCAATCATATTATAATAAGATTGCATTGCGTTCTTTACCGCTTTTTTGGCTTCCTTACGAAACAGTCGGTAGTTGGTGAGGTCAGTGTTAGAGTTGGAATAATGAAGTTTTTTGCGCGCCTGGTCCTTCAAATAGAGAGCGTCTGAGACTTCAGCGGAAAACCAGTTGGGGCTCTTTTTCCGAGGGGATCGGCGGATAGGTACATGGTTTGCAATTGTGCTACTAAGAATCTCATAGAAAGTTGATAGCGCTGAATTGACATCTAGCTTCTGTAGCATTGAATTCCAGTCAATACTATCCAGCTCGAGCTGAATGGCTGCATAGTTGGCTTTGCGGAAGTTAAATCTTGGGGAGAAAGGAGTGCGTTTGGACAGAGGTGCAAGAAAAGATAAACGAACCTCAAGCGGAGGATGATGGTTTTACATATTCAAAGGGGGATTTTGTGATCGAGGAGATAGAGGAGATAGAGGAAGGATTGGTAGTAAGGATGAAATCGAGAAGTTGATTGTTTGCGTTTGGGATCATATTTAATTGCGATTGTGAGCAAAGCGATAAAAAAGAAGAAAACAGGATATTCGGCTAATACCAAGCGGCTTAGTTTACATTCCCGTCTTGTATGTATACAGGTTGTATTGGAGTTTTCCTTAAGCTAATTATCCTTCTGCATAAAAATAAACAACGTGATATTGATCACTTCACGTTTTGATGATGGATTTAAAATTAGCGGCCGATACAGTGGCCTAACACGCACATGCTTAAAATTCGTTAATTTTATTGCTGGCGGTTTCTTACATTTCAATTAACAGACAAACTTCTAAATCTCACAGAATCAAACAACGGAAGGGGTTTTAAAAATTTTTTTAAAGTTTGCGTTACGCGAAGACGCGTATTCCCAGCATCCAGACTCTACTCACACTGATCAATTGAAAAATTTAGAGGGTATGCTTTAATATTGCTTGGATAGTGGTTAAATGATTAACAACTAAATTTCACAGTATCAACTAGTGGGTTTGTTAAAAATTTTCAAGGTTTGCGTCGCGAGCGTTGCTCCTGGCATGTAGACTCTACTCACTCTGATCAATCAAAAATAAAGGAAGCATGCTTCAATCTTGCGGATTTTTTGACTGAACTTTCTTTTGGTATTAGTTAACTAATAAGCAATGAAATCTCACAGAATCAATAAAGGTTAGCGTTGTAAAAAAAATTCTTAAAGTTTGTGTTACACGGAGATTAATATTTGGCATGCAGACATACACAATATATATGTAGATTGCATGCTAGAATCTTTAAGGTTTTTTGACTGAACTCCTTCCTCAGATGCCAATGAATTTATCAACAGCTAAATTTCACAGAATGAAGCAAAGGAATGGTTGCTAAGAATCAACTCCTTTGCAAAACACAGAATTGATTTGAAGATTAGTAATTGGCGTGCACACATACACAATATATAGATAGCATGCTAGAATCTTGAAGATTTTTTGATTGAACTTTCCTTAGATACCAATGAACTTATTAACAGCTAAATCTCACAGAATCAAGAGAAGGAATGGTTGCTAAGAAATCATTCCTTGTTGTCGCTTTCTTGGATCCACGCCTAATTAGCACCTATAATTGGCTTGATAAGAAGATATAAGAGATTTCCAAAGAACCTCAAACAACTTGTACTAAATACATTCATACATTCATACTGTCTCCAGGATGTTGATATAGGTATTTAATATACTTCTTCTTCTTAGCACTACAGATCCTTCCGGGCCTTCGCTTCCTGGAAACAGCGCCTCCAACTGTCTCGGTCCATTGACCGCGTCCTTCAATTCCGAAATCCGAGCAGCGTTGAACTGCTTTCGTCGGCCGAGTCAGACCAGCGTTTCCTCGGTTTCCCCACTGGCCTCCGACCTTCAGTTCTCCCAACGAATACCTTCTTGGGTATCCTTTGTTCGTCCATACGATTCATGTGTCCAACCCATTGCAGCTTCCGCAGTCTTACAATGTTCTATCGAATTCGCCATTGGTCCCCGTCTAGCTTCGCTCCGATAATTCGCCTCAGGACCCGTCGCTCAAAGGCGTTCAATATATTTGCGGATGCTTGGGTTAGGGTCCATGTTTCACACCCATAGCATAACACAGGTCTTATCACAGATTTGTATACTTGGAGCTTTGTTTTCCTGTGTAGGCATTTTGGCGCCTAAATACACAAATTCGCTAACATTTTCGATACTGTATTCGGCAAGTGTGATATTTTGTGTATTTGAGGTATTTTTCCTCGACTGCGTCATGAGCTTTGCTTTACTTTCATTGATTTGTAGCCCTACTAGTTTTACTTTGCTGCCGAGTTTCAGGAAGAGTTCTTTGGCAGTAGTTAATGACCGTGACAAAAGGTTGACGTCGTCCGCACAGGCTACTACTTGGCTCGACTTGTATAGTAATGTACCTCGCGTATCGACAGATAGCTTATTTATGACATACTCTAGAGTCAAATTGAATAGCAATGGGGCCAGCCCATCTCCCTGCTTTAGTCCGATATTTGTATCAAAGGCATCGGTGAGTTGATTATTGGTGCGGACTTGGGAGGTCGTCGACGTCATTGTCATTTTGGTAAGACGGACTCATTTGGCTGGGAGCAAAGTAAAGCATTATTTGATACAGTACGCTGCGATCAATACTATCGTATGCTTACTTGAAGTCAACGAAAATTTGGTCTACGTCTATGTTGAACTCCCAGCACTTCTCAAGTACCTGCTTGACTGTGAACAATTGGTCTATTGTTGATCTACCTGCCCTAAAACCATCTTGATACTCCCCAATAATACTATTGGCGTATGATCGGATTTTATTTTCTAAGATTTTAGAAAATATTTTGTAAATAATTTTCGTACTGTAGCTTGTTACCTTTTTTGTGGATAGGGAATATAATTGATTGGCTCCACTCTTTGTGAATAGCTTGATGAACACTACTGCCACCATATTTGATGAGTTCCACTGGAAACTCACCGATGCCCGGCGCTTTATTATTCTTTTGGGCTTTGATGATGGCTCCGATGTTCTGGAGCTGTGCAGAGGATTAAGGAGGTTCTTGAAACATTATGCCCATCTTTCCTTAATCTTGGTTTCATCAGCGATGATATTGCTGAAGTCATCATGACAGAGCGTGGTTTTGGGCTGATAACCACGTTTCAGGCTTTTCACTACTTTGTATGCTTGTCTTGTGTTGTTGTTCGCTAAACTTACATCTATACTTCTCAATTGGTCGTCATAGTATTTTCTTTTCTTAATCCTAATTAGCTTATTCTCTACTCTTCTGAGATTTTCATAGTGTTCCCTCTTCGTCCTGGGTTTCCTACCTACATATTCTTTGTACGCCATATTCTATTTATCTAACGCATTCTGGCACTCATCATCGAACCAATCATTCCTCTTGCGCCGGGCTTGATACCTGATTGTCTGTTCTGCCACGGTCCTAATAGCCGCTTTCACTCTCATCCAGAGCTCGTTGCTCGTCTTTAACGATGCGTCTAATAAGATGGGAGCCAGCTGCTTGTCGAGGGTCTCCGTGAAATTTTTGGCCATAGACGCCGTTTAGAGCCTTTCGATGTCAAATTTTTGTAGCGGGCTGGTTTTCGCCCAATATGACTTTGACATGCGACATGGATGATAGGTTAATTTGATCAAGTAATGAACCGAGTTGCAATTGGCTCCTCGGTATGTACGGACGTCAAGTATGCTCGAGCACCAACGTTGTTGGATCAGAACATGATCGATCAGGTTTTGTGTGTTGCCATCCGGTGATATCCAGGTCATTTTATGAATGCGTCGACGTGCGAAGCAAGTCGAACGTACGACTAGATTTCTGCTACATACAGAGTCAGTCAGGCGCTGGCCGTTGGCATTTGTTTCTTCATGGAGGCTATATCCTGCAGTCGTTCTTCTATGAGATGGCTCGTTGCCAACTTTAGCGTTGAAATCACCTAGAATTACTTACACCTTATTTGTGAGGACTTAAGAGGGTGAAGGCGAATCTTCCGCGCTTGATAACGGAATCGACGTAATAACCATGCCGCCGGAATGGCGGTTGGGCGACGGGCTAACTCCCCATCCCTGGAAAACCTTTAAATGTTCTGAAACCTGCAGATAGGCCTCGGAATGAATTGGACTCATAGGAGCGCTCGCAAACGAAAAAAGGTCTATGGCATTGGATCCTGGAATGTTAGATCACTCAATTACCCTGGCGCTGTTAAGGACCTTTTACAATAGGCCAGTCAATATAAATTAAAAATACTGGCAGCCCAGGAAACGCATTGGACTGGAAACGACATTCAAGACATGAGATCGCACACACAATATTCAAAAGTGGAAAGCCTACTGGAAAACTAGAATTTGGAGTGGCCTTCATTGTGGATAGGGAGTTCAAATCGCACGTTATTGATTTTAAGGCAGTCAATGAACGATTGTGTGCGATCCGTATAAAAGCGAAATTCTTCAAAATCTGGCTGATAAATGTTCACGCCCCGACCGGAGAAAAGACGAAGAAACGAAGGAAACGTTTTACAATCACCTGAAAAGACTGGTCGACTCATTGCCCACAAACGACACTTAAAATAATAAAAAAATCAATATACTGTCTATACTAAATGGTTGGTTAAATGAACAGTGTATCAATTAACCAACCATTAACCGCAAGCCAAATTATTATAATGGAGTTTATCTTTGAATATCATAAAAACCAGTTTATAGTTACAAATAATA
Source organism: Odontomyia ornata (assembly GCA_963969285.1). NCBI lineage: Eukaryota > Metazoa > Arthropoda > Insecta > Diptera > Stratiomyidae > Odontomyia > Odontomyia ornata. Next base: position 138,440,489 of record OZ017740.1, read on the forward strand.
TTTATCAAAATATAGCAAAAGAATCAATGAAAGGGATTCAAATCAATGTATAATACCTTTTGCTAGAACGCATCACCTAAAGAACGACGCATCAAGTGATGTTCTACGTATATAAAGAAGTCTTCGACAATCGGTAAAAGAAGCGGATGCACTTATGATTTTTAAGAAAAAAACAGGTAATATCTAATGAATAACGATTTAATATCAGTCCGAAAATTTGAACACAATATTTTAGGGTATTTTGACCCTATCGGCGAAGCGAATCTCCGCACCAGAACGTTTGAGCAACCTCTGTGGGGCATGAACGCCATCAGTAAGCCCTCAAAAACTCGGATGCTGCAGGTACGGACGGGAGGCCTTGGTTCGCGGGTGGAGTGTGTTTACTCACAGAGTACTTTTTGTGCTCGTCTCATTTGTTGCTGAAAATGTCGAAAAGATCAGAGCAAAGAATTTTGGAAAAAGTTCTGTAGTGATTAATCGTGAGAATGGTTATGATCCCGAAGTAAAACAACAATCTTCACGGTGAAAGCTTCCATTTCGAAAAAAGTTGACGTGCTTTTTTCAGGCGTGGAGCAATGTCCAATGCTTTTTTTTCAATCATGATAGTGTTTTGCACACGAATACGCCCCAAGCGGTCAGACGATCAGCATAGAAAATTACGTTGAAATTCTGGAAAAATGTGCGCAATGAACTTAGAGGAAAACAGCCGAGTTTTTGGTTAAATGTGACTCGCTTCTTCCCCACGATAACGCGGCAGCGTATTCGTCGAACCTTTTACCGAAATTATTAACAAAACACAATACGTTAAGGAAGCTAAAGGCAATTCCGAAACCTAAGCTCCAGGATGTAGAAACACCGATGGGGGATTGTTGTTGAATCAAATCGGGATTACTTTAAAGGAAACGAATGCAAGTCGAATACTTTTCGGACTGACCTGGGATAATATTTTTACTCTAAGGTCTGGTTACAATTTGGAAAAGATACGATTAGAAGATTAACTTCACATATTTTGTGTGCTCCTTTTTACCGATGTTATGAACACACGATGAAACGAGGGAAAGTGAAATACAAATCGCGCGAGTGTTGTGCAACAAAGAGTGATAGCGAATGTAGTATGGAATGGAGGTATTAAAATAAGGGGGAAACAACATTCGTAAAATTGAAGTATTCTACAATATAAAACGTCACACACGGAAGCTATTCAAAATATGAAAGTGCAAACCCCTTTATGATGACTTTCTAATTATAAGCAAAGGAAAAATAACAGAACAAATAACCTCAATAATCTATAAACTAAATTCAATAAATTTACAGACCTATGTAACAGTCTAAACCTCCCACTGAACCTGGAACAGTCGCAAGCCGTAGAATTCTGCACTAACAAAACTCACCCCAGCAAAATAAAATATGGTAACAACCAACTAGAATGGGTCAAAAATTTCACCTTCCTAGGCAGAAACTTTAATAATCAAAATCATTTCAACGAATTCTACAATAAATCCCGAACAAACAAAACAATCAACATAGCATTCAACATCAGCTCCGCCAAACATGGCCTTTCTCCCAAAAAGGCATTAAACACCTTCAAATCTCCAATAAGACCGGTAATAGTAAGCAATCTAACTAACATTGTTCACGCTCCAAATTACTTTCTAAACAAAATAGACAGTCTCAAAGCCAAAGCCATAAAACGATGTCTCGGGGTCCCTACAACCGCGCCAAATCTACTAGCGCTTGCTCTAGCTAAAGAATTGCAAGCCAGACTAAGAGCTGAACAACTCCTGGCCAAAGAAATAGACAAAAACCTACACCGAGAAGACTTCAAAGAAATGATCTCGGAAAACCAAAAAAAAACTCGAACTATGCCACAGTATACAAAAAACACGTCGATATCTACAACAACACGTTTTTGGGTTCTGCACTACCAAATCCGCACAATAAAAAATTTCAATCTAATAGTTTCATGCACAACATCTCCAACAACTACAAGACAATAAGCTATGAAAACTTCAACAATTCGGTTGAAGCAGTGTTACAAAAACTCACTAGTAGCAAAGCTAATATATACTTCACGGATGCGGCAAAAAACAAACTAGGTACTGGCATTGCCATACACTGCTATAACTCAAAAAAGATACTAAAAAACTTCTTAAACACAGACTCATTAGCCGCAAATGCAGAACTAAAAGCTGTTCAGGAAGCTATAAACTACGCGGAATCTGAACCCAATAATAACATAGCCATTTTCACCGACTCCAAGAACACAAATCACAAACTCATCATAGAAAAAATCAGAAAGACACTCAACAATAGACCTAACTCACTACTACTCCTATACTGGATACCAAAAGTGGAAAAATTTCACAGCGTCGAATTGGTTGACAAAGCAGCTAAACTGGCCACAATTGAAGGCGAAGAGGTCGACTCATTTCTTGAATGGGACGACTCTTCCAAAAAGATTAATGACTCCATTAACATAGAATGGCATGAATACTACCGAAATAACATCAAAACCTAGCATACAGCCCCTGGCTACAAACTGACTTCATTTTCAGAGCAAAACCATGGTTTCACGATTTCACACCAAACGGCAACACACAAAAACAAATAAACAGATTCTCCCCAACAGAGCCTACAACCACAAGAGATTAAAAACAGCAAAAATAGTTCCGTTCCAAGAGTATAAGTGGTGCGACATAACAGACGATCTTGAACACAGAATTTTAAACTGTGAACACTTTGAAACTCTAAGGAACAAGTATGAAATCTTTCAAAATAACTACCCCATAGCAAAATTTTTTTATAAGAACAATGAAAAAGCACTTACGCAAGTAATTGCCTTTCTTGAAGAAGCAAACTTAGAACTTTAACTTCATGCGAATAGTCCTCTCAATTTCCAGAATTAACTTTTAATATTCCAGGAAAAGCACTCGAACTAATAATCTACTAACCATTCCAAACGAATCATAACACTCTAACACACTATAATCACAAAGCCAGTAAAGAAAAACTAGAAAAAACACTATACTACCATAAGTCCCTAGAGGAAATTTATCAATATATCGATGGCTTGTGCGCTTAAGCCATAGCCAATACACACCCTACATAGGTTAGGCAGGGGGAAAACCCCCTGTATATGCCTAATTAGAAAATTCATTTCATTCTTTGCTGATTGTTAATGTTCCTATTGCCACCAAATGCTTTTCAATATGAGTTTCTATTCTATTTGCTGACTGATACCAAAGCCTGTATTTAGTATATCCGCTGAAGGTCCATTCAGTTAGGTAGCAAGCAATTTCCGAAGATAGTAAAGATTCTGAGTGGAAGTTGTCCATTTAGTGAATTAAAAGCAACATGAATTTAAAAATAGAATTTAAAACACTATTTGACTAGTGCTTATCGTGAGAGCAAGTTCTAAGAAAACAAAACAGATCCCAAAAATCTTAAGCATAAATTTCATAGCCTAAGAAAAATTAGGTAATTTAAGATGAAGGAGTTAGGAAGATGTTTCGTGTCACTAAAGGAGAAATAGGTTGTTATAATGAGAATATAAATTTACCTGATGTTCGATCGAATTTGCTTGTTTTACCTCACTAAATAAATTTTATTATTTTCAACTAAACACTCATTAATTACTCTTAATGGAAACGACCTTGGGACAATTTGACAATTTTAAAGCACAATGACACATGGTCACAATTGTCCTATTGCCAGACAGTGATAATGCAGAGCCAACCAAACGACAAGTGCAATGGGGTGCAATTTTAAACATAACCCATATGTGTCAAACATTGTCAAACTCTGAAAAGTTGGTGCCGATACATGTGACAAGTGCGGGTTTTATAACAAAGTTTATTCCAAAAATATGATATAACGCTACTGTTTTCCTTGCCACCAGATTTGAATCAATTCTATAAACGATTCAATAAAAAAGTTTTGAATACACATCATGCTGACAATACCGAGACTTTTGGCTCGGTACTCGCTACGCCCGATACCGCAGATTATCCCACGACAAATCCATTCGATTGGAGCCCTATATGCTGCGTTCACTACGAGGGATTTAACAGCGTATTCGCATGGAGAGGCCGGCACTCTCATCAGTAAATTTATCAAACATATTGCTTTGGAGAAATGCAAGACGGATCCATTGATTCCACAAAAAATTAAATATTCTTCCTACTACCCCATTTCGGATGTGAATAGCTTCAGGAAGGCAATTCACGATATTCCAACCGATCAAATTCCACGCTTAATTATCTTCACATACACATACAAGACAAATGGTGATCCTCAGAAAATCACCCAGGTGCTGAACGTAATCGATTCGCTTTGCTTGGACAGAGTCGAAGAGATGGATCAAGATACCCTTTTAACTACACTATACTCGTTAATGTTCCTGTTGCCAAATAAAATTACTAAATTTGACTTCTATCCCAGATGCATTCAGAGATTGGTGACAGAATTACGTGACGATTGCACTAAAGAACGTTTTACAGAAATTTGTTTCTATTTGGGGCTGTGGAAAAAGCATCGTCGCTCAATAGAGCTAAGTAATCGAATTGTTAGAGATCACTTGGAACGATACGTTAAAGACCTGAGTGAAGTAGAATTAGCGATAGTAGTAAATGCTTTATATAAATCGAGTACGACTTGTGGAAGTGATACGTTTAAGGAGCGGCTAGTGAATGCTGTTTTGAAGTCCGATGGAAACGATGATGCAATGTTGGTGACTATTGTGAAATCATTGCGATTAAATCGAATTAAGTCAGACAAACTGTTTGCAAAAATCCTGGAGCTAAATGCGGCCAATAAAATTAATCGCATGCAGTTCAAAGGCATAGCTCACTTGTTTGCATTGTTTGCGGATGGATTGTATAACGCGCCTGAAATATGTGAATCCTTCACTGAATTATGCTTGAACAAACTCGAGCATATTAATAGCAACGATGCATATGAATTAAACGACATTCGTGCAAAGGATCTCTCAACATTCATTTGGTCATGTGCAACGTTGCGTTGCAATCACATTTTATCAAAGCACTATAATTTCCTAGAGGAAATAATTTTGCATAAAGTAAGTCGTGATGAGTACAAATACTCGCCGGACGACTTAATTGACACAGTTCTCTCACTATGGATCCTGGGGTATAAGTCACATGAATTGGTGCGAGCTGTATTTAGATTACGTGCGGTTCCGGTTAACGAAAGCGTGGATAGAGTGAAACTCGACTCAAGATTTGAATTATTAAAGAGTTGCATTCATATTGAACAGCCTAAATGGTTAAGTGAATCAAAGAAACAACAGAAGATTTTTGATGAGCAACGAATTGCTCCAAATTATATTGTCGAGAAGCAACCGCTTCTGCAAAACGTGCAGAACATAATCGAAGGAAACAAAGAAGAACTAAGTGTAAAAAGTATTAAATTTGTGACTCCTATTCATCAGTTGAACATTGCTGGGTTGCTTTTGGAAATGGAAAATGGAAAAAAATGCTTTGTCGAAACACCTGAAACTAGTCACATGCTGAGGTTCGATGGTAAACCTGGTGCTTTTGTGGATTTGAAGTTGAGACTGTTGGAGCATCTAGGCTACAATGTTTATCTAGTAAATTTAAAACTATTACAATCAAAAACTTTTTCTAACCTTACTCTTTTGTAGGTGCAGTCCCACCTAAGTAGTTTTGAAGTTATATCGCAGCTGAAGGATTGGTTAAGTAATATGGATAACGAAGTTAGCATAAAGAAAAGAGCTGTTTGATTGGTTGTTGAATTGTTAGAAAATAAACAAAAATAGTAAGATAACCGTACTTCTATGCATTTTTTGGAATCGGCTAAATTGTCCGAAGTGTAAAATTTGCGCTGAGATCCATGATGAACCTTCATGAACGCATATTTTGCAAAATCGTACTAAACAAGATGAAATTTTTAAGCCTTTATGTCAAATTCTGGAATTGGCTTCGGAGTCCGCCCAGTGGCAGGTAAATAGTTCATCACTTATTAGGGTGTTCAAGAATATTTAGTGAGGTAGGGATTTTCTAGCGTCGTCCAATCAAGCACCAGCTGGACTTAACTAGACGCATTGTTATCGGATGTGATCTAAATGCGAGACACACTGATTGGGGTGAAAATCTCTCAAACTCCAAAGGCAAAACCTTTCTCTAATGGGTTTAAAAATTTGGGTTTCAGAATGCTCAACACAGGAATCTACACCTTCAAAAGAATTACGGTTAATGGGAAGTGGATTCAGTTCTCGCCTGACATGGCCGTGTCAGACGTACCTCTCGAGCAGACCAGCTGGTACGAGGTCAAGAACGACCTATGCAACAATGGACATTGCTCCATTAAGATCACGATTAAAATGTATTCAAGCACTTGACGTCTGTGTTGAGACAGGGACAGGATTAGAAATGATATCGTAACGGAAATTTTGAGGATATCATCAATGAAGTAAGCCGAATCATCAAAATAACACTAAAATTAAATACAGCAACAAGTACTGGTGGTAAGAATGACTGAAGATCTGGAGCAGGAAACATGTGGCTTTAAACAAGTTCAAGCGATTGAAGAACTTAGAGAACTGGTCCGTTTTAAACAAGCAACATATGAGTGGAAATTGGTGGTCAGAGAGGCCAAAAACAAAAGGTGAGAAAAAGCTGTACTCAACGCCTGCGACGACGATACAACCAAACGTTTCTGGACCTTAATCAATGACATCACAAGAGCAGAAACCCAAGTGACCAAATGAACGGAGAGCTAAGTTTACGATTCCTTCAGGACATTAGGACCAAGCAACACCCTTGAACCAACATCACCAAGGAAGCTATTACCGCCGTTAACTCCGATTATCTATTTAAAGCTGAGGAGGTACATAAGATCTTCAACGAGCAAAGGAAGCAAGCGGCACCAGGGGTTGACTCAATTGATTCAAACATACTTAAAAATCCTTGCTTTAAGACACTTTCAATGCCTCCTTGAGGCTTGTAATAAAGTCGCTATCGAGTGCAAAATCCCGGATGTATGCAGGGATATTGGAATCAACCCCAATACTGAAACCCAACAAGGACCCAACAGCTCAGTAGCTACAGACAACAGCTTGTCCCCAAATTGCTACGCATATAGAAAAAACAAGTCAATCTCAGCCTGCCTCAACATATTGATACTCAAACTAGAAAAAGACAAGGGTTCCTAGTTAAAATAGCTGTTATTCTCGACATTACCAATGCATACGAGCACGTGGATCTAAACCTGCATAAACAAACTTTATTCAACGTCAGCATAAGCACTCTATACATCAACTGGGTCATCGAACTTTTTAGTCGAAGAACCCTGTTGTTAAATAATCAAAGGGTCACTGGAAACAACGGCCTACTACAGGGAGACGTTTTAAGCCCGCTCCGGTTTAACGTGTATACAATTGTTCTACATGGCCTAGCAAATGATAGGACTACTGTCCTACAATACGCCGACGATTCTCTTAAGCTAGCGGAAGGAAAGAAGCTCGTGGACACCGTAGTGTTTTCTAAAGTTTCAAGTGGCCGTAAAGGACTGCAGCGATCGTCTGCAGCCTCTGCGAAGTTATTGGGGTTCACTGGAATTGGCCTCGTCTGAGGACGCGTAAATGCGCTTGCAGGCTAGCCTTGAGGTGTCATGGGGCGGGTTCTTTTCCCCAGCACAAGGGCCCACAACAAAAAATTTCACATTCACTAATTTCTCGAACATGATAATCGGAGTTCGACGGTGTCGAGGCCGAGGTAACCTATCAAAGGAATGAACTAAAGGAAACGCGACTGACCCGACTCGATTAATGCGTGCAGTACTCGAGACGATTTCGTCCTTACTCTGAGCACTTACGACCCCCAACTAAGAGTGGGGCATCCAAGTGGAAGCGGTACCCACTCGCACTCCCCCAGCCGGATCAAGATCCATTGTAGACGTGGCCATTTATTTTACATTTACATGAAAAATTCATACAAACCAATGTATAGTATATGTTTCCGGTAAATGCAAAATGGAATATTTCAGATTTATGTCAAAATTTTATATGATCGAATCATACAAAACTTAAACATAAATAAGAAACCCGTGTGGAAGGCCACTCAACCCAGCGAGAGCCCTGTAACTACTAAGAAAGGAAGGAGCTGTAGCCCGATGGCTAGCTCAGAAGAGGAGTATCCAGCCATACGCGTTAAAAATTCTCTAAATGAGAACACCGAGTGGTTTGGTGTTTAACTATTCATTCTTTATTTTTGTTTTCCAACAAATGTCTCACTCCTTAAAATGTGTTACAATACTATCGCTAGTTTACAATTATTAAGAATTCGTCACACAAACGCCTTTGGAAGACACCAAAAATTATTCTCGATGAATTTTAAACATTAAACTTAAAATGAAAACTAAATTGCAAGTTTTTGACCAGTAAGTCCAAGCCTTGGTTCATTAATATTCGTTTAAAGAGAAAGAGAGAGATACATATCAAAATCAGTTCAAATGTTCAATTTCATTAGACTTGGTAAATATTAGATTTTTTTTTATTTTTTGCAATTTTTGAACAAAATATCATTAGTGATTAATTTTGTTAACTACCCAAAACAACTTACAATCACAAGAGTACCTTGATCAATTAGTACGATCGCACTGAACAATTTCTAGCCCAATAAAAATGCTAACAAATATTGTCTCATTAGAAATTTCACAGAGGAATACTTCAAGGCTTTTCGAATATAATTATATATTACGTCAAATCAATTCGAGTTTCTCTACTGTTGACACAACTTACTTACAATATGTGTACGTTTATGCTAGTCGCAATTTATTTCTATTTTTTTTTTCTTCACTATTCCTTTAAACTTAGCAAATAAGTAACTCATTAATTATGCTTTCAAAACCTGTACAAAATTACCAATGGAAAAATATAAAAATGTAACACACCTATCTATAATCAGAAAACACAACTTAGGACCGGTACTTACAAGTTATAAAAGAAATTAAAACGGTATACTGCTCCGATGGCAACTAATATATAGTGGTAGATCTAGAATTGAAGTATCTTCTGCGTTTATTTATTTAGATATATTTTCCTGAGAAAGCTATTGAGGATTCTAATTTTCTGAGACCTCTAAACAATTTAGAATGAGAATTGAGTTTACTATAAGAATAAAATTGATCTCGTACTCTAGTAATTATAGGAAAGAGAAGGATTAAGCACATGTGTATCGTCATAGAGGGAGTGCAATATTGTAAAGGACGTTATAGAGGATTCTCGATTTATAATTGAAGGAAAAAATGTACTTTCATACTGCTAAGAGTAGTATTTAATATTATCACCTATGCCTACTAGCTTCATTTCTTTTCGGAATGTTCAAATATGTTTTCTATGTGCAATAGCTAGTTAAGTATTCTCGGGAGTGTTTCATTCTGATTTTTAATTCAACAATTTAGTTCAACACTGACAATTTACACTTTTTGAGACAAATAGAAGGGCAAGGAATAGACATAACAAATACGGGCTGAGGAGTGGTTGCTTTGATGGGCGTGTTTTATTTCACACTTAATAAGAATATTCGATGATTTCAGAAGGAAAAATTTTCTGAGAATTTACAAATACGAGCGAATAATTTCCAAAAAAATCCAATAAACTACTTCCTGAGATGTGACGAGCTTACCAATCTCGATGACTGGACTCCAAGGACAAACTGATATCCCTTTGTTGAGACTAAATGCTTTAAATTAGTTGCGCAATATATTATGATGATGTGTAATGATTTTCCAACTTTTCAAGTTCGAACGCGGAACCGACCTCTCATCGGTTCTAGACGTTAAGTCTGAGTAGTGCCAACGGATGGTACCAACAGGTCAACCAATCCGTGCACCGTAACCCATTCACGCGGTGGCTGCTTGTCGGCCAGCTAGTTCGGAGAGGATTTCGGTCGCGGGTCTCCGAATGGGTTACGCTCAATTACAATATTTCAGCCACCTGAACATGCCCGTTTTCCAAACGCGTTATCAACCAAAACATACGGAGAAGGAACCTACTTTACGTTACTCCGTATTTCTTTTCATCACCAGTCAAGAATACCAAAATCTAATTTCTATTTCGCGTTCCCGAAGTTTCGACGCCATACCGAAAAATATGCTACTCGAAATTAACCCGACGAAAACTACTCTAACAAAAGGTCAAACCTACAAAGGTACCGCGTACCGCGCGCGACGCGAAACCGACCTCAGCGGATTTGGCGAAACCCTATCCTCACGACGGCATACCTACCCTGTACTCTCTCTTTCCACTGAAAAAGAAGAACCGCAGAAAAGGAAAGTCGTGGTTATCTTTTTAGCACTTCATTTTAATTCCGACTTTAAATCTAACTTCACTAAATAACAACAAACAGCTTTCATTGCAGATTATATCTACGAACAGATTTAGTTCACATCAATTTTGTTTTTGTTTTGGTTTTTCTTAGTCTCTTTCACAACGCCAGAAAATATCTTAAAAAATTATAATTGAAAATTTCACTTCGAATCCTTTTTTCTTTTTCAATTTTTTTTCTTTCGATGGGCACAAGGCGCACTCGCAAATAAGGAACTGATTATGTAACTACGAAACTAATTCAAATAATCCATATCATGTATGTATGTTTGTTGCTAAGTTTATACGAGTAGATGAAATATTGTTAAATTGTCGTTTTTTTTTTTGCACACGCTTACAAACTGAGTGAAAAAAATATAATTATTGGCTGGTATAAAAAATATAAATATGACCATTTTAATTTAATGAATTTCTTTTCATTCTTTATTGTTTAATTTACGAAATTCCAAACTGAGAACCAAATGTCATGAACACAAATTTTCACTTTATTTAATTGTGATTTGCTGATAGGTTTTCTGATTGAAGAGTAAGAAGCATAAGTTGAAAAATATGTATTATTTGATATTACTTGTACATACTTGGCAAGCATTTAATTTCTTGATTACGAAATATAAACTGAAAGCATTTCTGGGTTTGACTTAATATCATTATTTAAGCAGCCAAGTAAATATTATAAATTAAAGCTATTATAATAAAAAAAATAAAGTCAAATTCTTTTTCTATAAATATTAATTCTCACAAAAGAAAAAAAATTGTGAATTCACTTTTGCGAAAATGACTAAAAACTAGGCAAGAATTGAGTATTATGTTCTGTCATTTTTATAGATCAAATTCAAGCTGCAAGTATGATCCAGACTTTTGAGTGGAACTTAAAAGATGAGATATGGTACAATGAAATTTTAGTACGTTGTCCATAGTAACTATATAGGCAAGATATCCATATATTCAAAATTCCTCATTGTATCTTTGGTATTAGTTTCAATAATCTCTTTCTTCAGTTTCTACTTTAATTTTTGCTTTTCCTATATTTTTAATTCGTTCTATTATTCATACTAATTATTTTCTACGCGATTCATTGAGATAGTTGTACAGTATACAAAATATATAAATGTATAATTCTTACATAGATATCTTATTGAAAAAACGTTGAAATCAAACTAGTGCTTTAACCAACTACTATAGAACAAATATATAAGTGGTCGATTAAGACTTGAAGTCTAAATCAAATTGCAATCAGGACATATCTAATAAATTCATTCTTTTTCTCATCTAAACTTTATCATCTAATTTGCAAATGATCTACACATAATGCTTTCTGCGCTAATTATTGTATTTCTCTAGTTCCATAACGAATTCTTCGATTGTTTGTTGCATCGTGCTTTTTGTGGTATTTATAAAAGAACTTATTCGCAAATTGAACGGAAAATTTTGTTTTCTTTGCAATCACAGAAGGTTACCGTATCAATTGGTTTTTCTTTGCTTGTCAAAACCTTTTGTTTTGTATCAAAAAAAATTAAAATCGTGTGTTTAAAATCGAGGCACGTATTTCGGCATTCCAAGATGGATATGTCTCGAAATGTGTCGGGGTTTGGATTAATTTTATATTTCGAATATTTATATCCACAGATCTAAATATTTGGAAAGAAAAGAAATATTTTCTGCGCAACGATATCCGCACGACAGATGAAGTCCGCTGGCACTTCGAGGACATACCCTTCTGGCCGGTTGCAAGGGTTCGGGATCGGAATCACTTCGATTCCCGGGCGTAGGCGTCACATTACAGATGCTCCTTCACAAAGATCTGGTCTTTAGCGCTCTTTCGAATGGCCTTAATGATCAGCTTGTTGAACGTCTCGTTCTTGATCTATAAAGAACAACTTGTCGTGATATTGTTGAAACTAGCGCCACGCTACAAGAACTGGTGAAATATCAAAGTCTGCAATGTCAGCTCGGCTCATATGGTATCTGGATCCGCCAAATGCTAGATCACTCAGGTGGTGCAATTTCAGCTGCTGCGTGACGGTATCTGCCACGACAATATTCAAAAGATTTTCCTGCGTTCTGCTCAATTAACCAAGCACTCGAGTTTTGAAAATGACTTAATTGAAATTCTCTGGTCGTCTTGGCTGCATCTACGCTGGGACCGAAATTCCAACTAACTGATCTCGAACTCGCGTAAGACTTTGGACGACGAAATTCTTTTTGCAATTCTGCTCGCTGCCAAATTTATCTGTTTCGCCGACTGCCAATTCTTCTCGTTGGATTGAAGCACGTCAAGTAGCTTAGCTAATGGTTTAATCCTATGACTTGGGGCTATTTAATTGATTTTTTCTGATTTGGTTTTACTTACTACAGAGTTCACATTTCCACAAATATTTTGAGCACTAAGTTAGGGAAATAAGGCTCGAAACAGTTTAACGTTTTTTCCACTTTCTCTTACTATCGTATAGTGTTTTTGTTTTTTTTTGTTTTCAGTGATTTTGCGAACTACCGGCACTTTCATTGGAATGTTTTCAAATCTACACTTTCCACGAGATTATGAAAATTTGCTTGTCCCTTAGTAGCCTTGCTCCAAGGAATCACGCCTCCAACAATTTCTATTTTCGAAATTCCTAAAACTATCGTGTGAAATTAGGCATCCCTGGTGGGCAAACATACACCTATATAGCTCTATTTGTTTTGCATCAACGAAAACTCTAATGCCGTTTCCATTCTAATATTTTTCTGCGTGCAACGAACCGACTTAAACGAAAGGCTTTAAGCTGTTATTTCGCCCACTCAATGGTTGAATGTTTTCACAAAGGACAATTATGATCTATGGATTTTGACTCACCAGAATTTAGGATTTTGGAAACAAAACAATATAGGTCACTGATACCAAATTCAAATTCGAGTTAAGGTTAGTTCATAAGAGAATATTTCGACGCAACCGAGCAAACAATTGTTTTTCTATTTAATTTATTCTTGTTAATGTTCCTGTGAGGCCAGAAATTTTACAACATGACAATAGAAAAATGGAAATTCTCAACGAAAATTGTTTATCCTCTGAATCGTTGTACACTTTGAGAATTCCACATGGCAACCATTAAATTGAAGTCACTATTTATGCTAAATCGCTCAAACACAATGTAACTTTCACAAGCCGATTTAATCACCAACACAAACGGGATGAGAATCACGCGCTATTTGCACTTTTAGTTTTTGCTTATTGGCATATGACTTCCCGCATTCCGTGCATTTAAATTTATCTGGATTTAAATAGAGCGCCCTATGGGTTTTCAAATTGTGCATATTTCTAAATGATTTGTTACATACCTTACACTTAAATGCTTTGGGATTCGAATGTTGAGCTATAAGCGTATTATAGCCCCGCAATTTTTGGAATGACGTTCCACATAAATCGCTTTTAAATGAATCCGGAATCCTTGAAAATAACCTTCCACATATGTAAATGGCACTTGAATGAAACGTGGCCCCACTGGCAAGCGAATTCAAATTCAACGCTTCGCCCTTCAAATTGTGTATTATCTATTATTCAACAGCTTTCGAAATAAATTACCCATGCGCTCACACAAGCTCCAGGCGACTCTTATTAGAATGGGATTGCAGAAAAACAATTTACATGCAGCGCAATTGATCAAGAAATTTTTGACGTATCTGTAATGAGAATAATTCCCATAAGAATCGATTACTACCTAATGTACTGGGGACACTACTCTCGTCTTCGAAAAATATCATCTGAAATCACAAGCACTCGCTATAACAATCGCCACGAAAGTTTGATGGCCTGATTAGAAATGGTTCTGCAAGGTCTTAGGTGGGTTTCCAGTTATGGCCGAAAAATTAACGCACACCAACTAGCCACGAAACGTTCCCGGTGAACCGCGTTTTCGTCACCACTTTGCCGACGTCAAGCCTAGTTCAGTGGCAGAGCTTTGCTCCACACAATCACGACTTCAAATGGTGAACATTTGCGGATATCACAGGGCGCGATATGCAACAGTTTGTGGCAAATATTGCCGCGATGTAGATGGAATTGTTGGGCGCGTTGCTGAATTATCGAGTAGTTTGCAGAGCGAACTGCTCGATTAATATAGGGCAGCTGATCTTTCACGTTTCCTACCAAGGGAATTGTGAAAAAGTGACTGAAGGAATAAAAAAAAAAAAACAAAGAAAGGTAACGGACAGACATACAGACGCGAGTACCCTGGTTTTGCTTCAGTCGATCAGACAACGTAGGCTCGAAACTGACTACGGACGAAAAACAAACAGAGGTGCTTCAACTATATACAGGTGACGAATGGACAGTGGTCTTGATTAGTTGTTGACAACGCAGGTCTTTTGCGTGGTATATCTCCACTCCTTTCCCGGAGAGATCTATGAAGAGGTAAAGTTCAGGTACTACTACTTTGAGTACTCGACTCTTTAAGAAGCGCCGATCAAGCTTAGCATTATAATGGTCTGCGCGTCACTTTGACGGAAATTGCGACGGAATACTTCATCTCCTTCTCTAAACTCAGGAGGTCGAGATCGTAAATAGTACTGCGCCTCATTTGCGCGGCCTGCGCTCTTTATCTTGTGTCGTATTTTTTGGCGGAGTACGCCTAATCTTTTGTGAGGCTCCAGCGCAACGATGGGGTCTTCCAAATACTTTAATTGCCGCAGAGCTTGTATAAGTATGACTGTCCATGACAAATCATGTACTGCCCGGTGGCAAAGTAAGGACAGAAAGATAGGAAGATCGCAGTGCGCACGTAATTGCGGACAGTCGGCGATACCAATATTTTTGGGTTGGATGGACATAAGAACGGACCGAAGCTAATAGGGCGCTATTCAAACGTTCCGATGCATTCGATTGGGAGGAGTATATGGGTGTCAGTTGGTGTTTGACCCCATACTTCTCGAGTAGAGCCTTAAACTAATGAGATCGGAATTGAACTCCGTTATCCGGGGAAAGGCTTTCAGGCAAACCAAACATATGGAACACCCGACTTTCTAAGAATTTCACGAAAGGTGGAGTCGTGAACTTTCGAATGGGTTCCACCACCAGCAGGTTCCAGGTGGTCTAGTACAACGATAGGACCAACGTGTCCCATAGATGATCTGGGATATACTCGTAGACCAAGCAGATCTATATATAGACGTTGAAATACGCGCACATGAACTTTGAGTTGCTTCATTGGAGGTCAAAGAGGCTGGTTGGGAGCTTTAGTACTTTTACAGATTTCACAAGCGGCTACATATTCCTTGACATATGAGTACATTTTAGGCCAAAAGAAGAATATCTTAAGACGCCAAAGCGTTCAACCATAGGCACCGTCAGTACTAAGAGGATGATCATATGCACGGAGGATCGGATTATGAGTCATCTCCTCCGGCACCCAAAGCTTCCAAGACTCTTCTTCCTGCGACGAGTCACCGGTTGCATATTCATTTCGTTGGAATCTGCCAGAAACCATCTTTCAAGTCGAGACATGTAATGTAGTTTGCTTTCGGCAGACGTCCTAGCATTGCGTTGATGAGTGGGAGAGGATACGCATTGACTTTTCGGGCCTCAAGACAAAGACGCACATTTCCTGGTTTTGCTACCAAGGTCATCGGGGAGGACCAGGCGCTTTGCGATTCCTCTTTAACTTCCAACTTCAGCATGCTGTCCAGTACACCAACTTTTCCATAACAAGCGGAATGGAATAATGTCGTTACTTTGTGGGTTTATTGTCACCGAAAGCTATGGTGTGCAAAACTAGGTTGGTACGGCCATGGCCTTCTATCGCATAGGATAGAAAAGAGGCAATGGATGCTTCTAGGCGTTGTTGTTGGCTGGGGGGTTAGCTCATGTCTGTCTGGCTTAGAAGTGAGTTCAGGGATAAGTCTGGTGTTGAGGTGGGCATCCGAAAATAAATCCGTGGCCAGACTAAATTACAGGACGCAGTCGACGCCGACGTACACGTTCTGGGCCAGTGAGGGAACGATGCAAAAAGTGACGTTTTTCGTTTGACCACTAAACGTGACGGGTGTGGTCAACATACCCTTTATAGCGTATTTGGTGCTATCAGCTCTGCTGATGTCAGAACGCCAAGGTTGTACCAACGTAGAGTGTTGATGGAGTACTTTTGAGCCGCGGCTGGAAGCAACACAGCTAATACTAGCAGCCGTGTCCGTCAATGTGACAGCGACTTCGCCCAACACTTTGATTGGGGTGTACGGTTGGGTATCACTCTCGGAAGCCTCCGATATGTTACATACAGATAGGATTTGACGGCAGGTGCACACTCTCTTACGGAAGCTCTTCCAACGACGAATGGATCATTTTATTTTGTGCAAGCGAGAAGTGACCTCTTCTGATGCAAAGATTCGCTCGCGAGCCGCACAGTATCCTTGTAGCCGAATGTGTTATAGCTTTAATGCACGAGCTAGAGGCGGTCTGGCTTCAACTGTTGGTCGGTGTGGTGGTCACTTCAAAATCCTCTTTAGAAAGGCCTCCGAGAGAGAAAGAACCTCCGTAGTCATCGGTGTCATGGCCGATGTAGTGTTGTCATGTTTGGTATTCGCAGTAGGCTAGCAATGTACGGTTGAGCTTTGGAGTACCGCTGAGGTGGTCGAGTACTTGCTCGTCCGTTTTTTGAAGTGGCGCAATTTAGACAATCTGAGAAGTAAGTATTTGGTTTACAGCAACCGCAGCAGAAAACGGTGCGCTCTGCTTGACATAAAACCTCCTCGGCGGTGTCTTCTAGACCGGGAATGATTGCTTCCGGCGCCACTTCCAGAATTCCGCGCTTCGGACTAGATTTCGTCAGCAGGTGTGGTCGTTCCCACAAGTCCTCTTCAACTCCTTCCTGTCTGCTGATGGCTTGCAATAGCGAAGCCGTGTCCTGAGGGTCCGAGCTCGCAACGTGGCGGCAAAGCTCAGGCTGTAAATTGCGCTTCAACACCCGCAACAATTGGGTTTCGGTCAAGGGCCCTGTCAGTCGGTTGTTGAGCCGTAAAATGTCACCTTTAAATTTGCTGAACGGTTCATCCGGTCGTTGCCATCTGGATTGGATTTTATCAAATACCCTCTCATCCATATTGACGGTAGGATACTCCATACGTAATACTTCCTTCAACCGTGACCAGCGCTGGCGTGAAGTAGTGGCATGTATGCGCCAGTAGGTTTCAAGTGCTGCTCCTTGCAACAACATCGGCTGGTAGCCGGCCAGTGCCGTGTGGTCTCCCGCTAGCATCTGACCAATCAATGATTCCACTCGAGTAATAAAGACCTGGACTGTGATGGACTGTGGTTATCCACTAAAGTGGAGATTCCAGCCTTGTATGATGCCAGGGTTTTGAGCCGGCTTCAATCTACATGGGGGTGTTGAGATCCGCATTGCTGCGGAGGATCCACCGGACATAATGCCGATGGTTGAACCTGGCTGGTATACTTGGACCATCGGGTTCTGGTATACCTGCGCCATTGGGTTCATAGAGGAACTAGGTACGTTCCGCTCAGGCTCGAGTCTTTGACCTACCGGGAAATCCCAAGGTGGTTGGTCGCTAGAATGTTGGGTTGTATGGGCTGCCTGCAGAGTGGACAGTAGTCTCTAGGTGACGTTGCAGGCAGCTCCGATGAAAACGATGCCCGCGGTGTGCCATCGTCCGATCCCTGTTGGCATATCACACATAACGGCGTCGCGCCCGCCTTCGAGCGTAGATGACGCTTGCCTGGAGTGCGCCACGTCAACATTGTTTCTAAAGCAAGAATTTGAATCCTAAGTATAACCGAAAAAATCAATCCTAAGTATATATAAAAATATATAACTATAAATATTATTAAATTCTAAAATATTAATGTAGTAGCCGAAAGTGGCTAGCTATCTGTGAAAATTAGGTCTTCCCGCCCTTCAAATAGCTCATAGTCTTCACCACCATAGCAACGGTGAATCACAGCCTTATGGCGACTATCATCGGTTTTATCCTCAAACCGTTCCTGATAGATTTCCAATTCCGAGCATCCAGGATTTAATCTAGAGCTTTCCTAGTTTTAACGATTTTTGACTCTGGACTTAGTTCAAGTACTCGTATATCACCACGGTCCTGTCGAACCACAAAATATTCCTAAAATTGCTATTTGCAGCCTATCTCGGGCCTTCGATTCCTTCAACAAGCGCCTTCATTTGTCTGGCTCCATTGACCGCGATCTCCAATTTTGAAATTCGAGTAGCGATACGATTCACATGGCCAGCTCATTGCAGCTCCCGCAGTCTTACAACAATTGTGACCCCAGCTCGTCAAAAATTTGATAAAGCTCATGGTTGTATCGAATTCACCATTGGTCCCCATCTGGTTTCACTCCAATCATCCACCTTAGGACCCGTTGACCAAATGTGCTCAATGTGTTTGCGGATGCCCATGTTTCACACCTTTGAGATAACACAGGTCTTATCACAGATCTGTTTACTTCGAGCTTTGTTTCCCGTGTATGCAACTTGTCTTCAAGATCGTCAAAACTGAATAAAAAATTTTATTTGCGAACTATATTCTTCAGCATATTTCGTCTCTTTCATTACTGGTTCTACTTATTTTTGCGTCTAAATACACAAACTTGCCCACATTTTCAATACTGTATTCGCCAAGTGTGATATTTTGTGTATTTGAGGTATTTTTCCTTGACTACGACATGAGCTTTCTTATATTCTCATTGGGTTGTAGCCCTATAAGTTTTGCTTCACTGTTTAGTTTCAGGAAAAGTTCATTGCCAGTTGTTAGTAGCCGTGACAAAATGTTGATGTCATCCATCTGCTGCCACTTGGCTTGACTTGTATAATAATGTACCTCTTGTATCAATAGGTAGCTGGATGACTTTGTGGCTTTCTGAACACCGCTGCCACCATATTTAATGAGCTCCACTGGAATATCATCGACGCTCGGCGCTTTATTATTCTTTTGGGCGTTATTATTATTTTGGGAGAGCTTCATCCAGAGTTGGAAGCTCTCCAGGAATATCTCAAGGCACCGATGCTCTGGAGTTATGCGGAGGATTAAGGATGTTCTTGAAACATGACACTGTAATAAACATAAGTAGTCGAGCAGCCCCGTGGTGATCAGGAATGGCTGGTCCTGAAGAGATAACCCCGTCGAAACTGCTTAGTTTTTTTGTTTTACTAGTTTGAAGTAAACTACATCCGTCAAGTTTCCATCATTTTGGCAGAGATGAGTGATTCACTTCAGCCACTTTAACATCTTTACAATACGTTTGACATTCTCCTTGTAATGCAACGGTATTCTTCGGAAAAAGTAACGGTTGCTTTTTGGTAAATTGTTTGCGTTTGTCTCAAGCCTCCGTGTCCGCTAACTTAGACGAGGCAAAAAAATGTTGAAGTACTGTAGAGTAGCTTAATTGACACATAATATAACATTTCTAAAGATAATAAAAACTGATCAGTACGTCTCGTAGAGTAGAGTACGCGTGATAAGTGTTTTGTAGTGTAGCTTCGTGGCTTGACAAGAACCCGCCTGAAATGATACCGCAAATGCTAGTCGTCAAGCTCGCGTACGCGGTCGTTAAGCGAAGCTAGTTAGCTGAGTTCAGTGTTGTTTATAGCTCGCTGACACTTGGGCCAGACCATCGGCATCCGTGTCCTACACGGATTTTTGAAAAACAAGAAATTCAGTACAACATCTATCTTTCCTTAATACTGTTTTCATCAGTGATGATGTTACGGATGTCATCAAGGCATAGTGTGGTCTTGAGCTGATAAATTTGTTTTCAGATTCAGATTTTAATTTTATAAGTGAAGTATCAGA
Source organism: Odontomyia ornata (assembly GCA_963969285.1). NCBI lineage: Eukaryota > Metazoa > Arthropoda > Insecta > Diptera > Stratiomyidae > Odontomyia > Odontomyia ornata. The sequence goes on from OZ017740.1 coordinate 138,460,638, forward strand.
CATTCACACCTTTCATTCCATAACGATTCGGAAAAATTATGTTTGTTTTGAAAACACAATTTGGCTCATCAGAGTATTCACTCTACACGAGGAAATTGATTGCTGCAAAATATTTTTGGCCTTCGATGAACAAAGAAGTAGTGTTATAGTCTCGTCAGTATCTGTGATGCCAAAAGTTAAAAGTTTCTAGACACATTAAAGCGTAATTTGGTAATTTTAATAAACCTGCAGCACGATTTGAAATTATTCATGTTGATATTATTGCTCCATTTCCGGTTTTGCAGGATTTCTCATATTGTTTAACTATTATAGACATATTTACCAGATGGTCAGAGACAATTCTGCTTTCAAGCATTCCAGCTCATGCTTGTGCGAACGGTCTAGATTCCGTGTTCCTGGTTTCTCTCGATTCAGTATTCCTGGTTTCATAGTTACGGATCAAGGCAGATAATTTGAGTCAAAATTGTTCTCAGAGTTACGTTTGTCATTAGGATTCAAAAGAAAATACACTACACTGTATCATCAACAATCTAAGAGCGTCGCCAGCTCAATTAGTTTTTGAACATAACTCCTGTTTACCATGAGATTTTTTCAAACGTTTTCTAAAACGGAATTACAGAATGATTGGATTAAAAATTGGAAATCACAGTTGATTTCAGTTAAGCTGTCTAATTGTTCTGCTTGTAAATTCTTTGTTTTTAAGGTTCTTATTTGCCTTCGCAAATTGATCAACAACAGCAAGGCTCGCTGCTGGCAAGAGCTAGTGGCCAATTTGAACAAGAATCCGTGGGGCCTTGGCTACAAGCTAGTTATGCGGAAGCTTGGTGCCCTACGGAAGCCTTGTATACATGATGCGGAAAAGATGGACGAGATAGTGTGGGCACTCTTTCCCGCCCATCTCGTCCATGTAGATGCTGTCCATGGTGAAACAGCAGTCGAGCGTCCACTCTTCACACAGCCGGAACTGGAAGAGGCAGTCCTTTCGTTGAAAGCGAGGAAGGCTCCAGGTCCAGATGGTGTTCCGGCTGAGGTGTTGCGGCTTGTCTATCACAATTGTCCTGACTTGCTGCTCAGCACATTCAACGCTTGTCTACGGAACGGGGTCCGGTACGATGGAAGGTGGTGAGGCTCGAGCTAATCAGCGAGGGGAAGGGAAATCCCGAATCGCCGTCTGCATACCGCCCGTTATGCATGCTTGACACGGCTGGGAAAGTGCTTGAGAAACTCATCAAGAGAAGACACTGACGCGATTCGTGCTGCTGTAGACCTATCTCCTTGGCAGTATGGCTTTAGAGCAGGACGTTCTACCATTGATGCGATTGCAGAGGTGATGAACGCGGTCCAAAAGGCAGAGGCATATAGTCGCACCAAGCGACGGATCGTCCTGTTGGTGACACTCGACGTCAGGAACGCCTTCAACTCCGCTAGATGGGTGGATATTCTGGATACGCTGGAAAACTCTTTTCAAGTTCCAGAATATCTAATGCGGGAAGGCTCTTGAAATGTAATGCCCATCTTTCTTTAATCCTGTTTTCATCAGTGATGATGTTGCCGATGTCATCACGACAGAGGGTGGTTTTGGGCTGATAACCACGTTTCAAGCATTTCGCTACTTTGTATGTTTGTCTTGCTTGCTATGCTTACATCTATACTTCTCAATTGGTCGTCATAGTATTTCCTTTTCTTAATTCTTATTCGCTACTCTTCTGAGATTTTCATAATTTTCTCTCTGCGTCCTGGTTTTCCTACCTACATATTGTTTGTTTGCCTGATTCTTTATGTCTAACGCGTTCTGGTCATAACTGCAGCTTTCACTGCCACACATAGCTCGTTGCATGTATCCAGCGATGTGTCAGATAGGATAGGAGCTAACTGGTTGTCGAGGGTCTCCGTGAAATTTTTCGTCACAGACGCCGTTTGGAGCCTTTCGATGTCGAATTTTTGTAGAGCGCTGGTATTCGCTGAATACGCCTTTGATATTTGACATGGATAGGTTAATTCGATCAAGTAATGATCTGAGTTACAATTGGCTCCTCGGTATGTACGGACGTCAAGTATGCTTGAGGCCCAACGTTGTTCAATCAGAACATGGTCGATCTGGTTTTGTATGTTGCCATCCGGTGATACCCAGGTCATTTTATGCAGGCGTCGATGTGGGAAGCAAGGCGAATGTATGACAAGATTTCTGCTACATGCAACCTCAATCAGGCACAGGCCGTTGTCATTTGTTTCATCGTGGAGGCATTATCCTCCAGCCGTCCCCCGGTCGATAGCTCATTGCCAACCTTAGCGTTGAAATCACCCAGAATTATTTTTGTGTCGTTTGTAGGCAATGAGTCGACTAGTCTTTCCAGGTAATTGTAGAATGTTTTCTTCGGTCGGGGCGTGATCATTTATCAGTCAAATTTTGAAGAATTTCGCTTTTATACGGATCGCACACAACCGTTCATTGATTGCCTTAAAATTAATAACGTGGGATTTGAACTCCTTATCCACAATGAAGGCCACTTCGAAATCTCGCTTTCCAGACGGCTTCCCACTTTTGAATATTGTGTGCGATCTCATATCTTGAATGTCACTTCCAGTCCAGTTCTTTTCCTGGATTGCCAGTATTTTTAATTTATATTGACTGGCCTGTTGTAAAAGGCCTTTAACAGCGCCAAGGTAGTTCAGTGATCTGACATTCCAGGATCCAATGCCATAGTCCTTTTTCCATTTGCGAGATCGTTGCGTAGATCTAATCCATTTCGAGACTCTGTGGCAGGTGTCAAAACAATGTAGGATTTTCCAGGCACGGTGAGTTAGTCCATCGCCCAACCTCCATTCCGGTGGCATGCTTATTACTTTCAACTCCGTTATCAGGTGCGGAAGACTCGCCTTCACTCTCTTACGAAACCACAAAGGAGGTGTAAGTAGGATTTAGTAGCAGAGCTGTAGATGTTTTTTACAGTTACTGGCATTTCTCGGTACTGGGGAACCAGTGAACACAACGTGCGACCCGGATACCATTTACTACCATTTGGTCATGGGATTTAAGATGAGAAATCATAGAAGCTGAGGGTTATGGAAAAAAGGGATCCCTCCTCCTTTCTTAACCGGGCTTGGGCTTATTATGTTCAGTTGGTATTTATTTAAAAAACAGAAATTATTTTTGTTATTTTACAATTTATTGATCAAAGTTTGTATTTACTTATAAAAAAACTATTTTTGTTATTTTACATTTTGTTAATTATAGCTTGTCTTCACGACAGCAACTAATAAATATAACACATTAATTCTATGAACTTATTTATTTCAATATGTCGACAGTGTAGGTACGCGTCCGGGGTTTCCAGTTAAATGTCCAGGGTTTTTGGATAAGACCCCCTAGTTTCTCAAAAATGTTAATGGAAACGTCCTTAAGCATCCTAATCGAAACTAGCGTTATCGTCCGGCACCGCCAACTTGCAAAATATGCGGAATAATTTCATACATACTCTTGCATAATTACGACATTAACGAAACTATTGCATAATTATTTATTTATTGTAATATCTATATGTACAGAGTAAACTCCAATTATAATATAGACAAGTAATTATTTTATTATCAAACACCAACGAGCGTTGTCGGTCAGAAACATGAACGTGCCCAGTCCTTAACGTATTAATCGATCGGACGAGTTTAGTTGGCACGTCGAAGATGAGCATAATTTTGTACAGAACATTACCTTGCACACTATGCTTGCTTGGATTCCACGAAAAACTGGTGCATATCGATGTAAAATTGCGAGCACTTTTCGGGCACCCTTTTAAACTGCTAATATTTGTTCAAACGTGGCTATTTTCAATTATACTCAATTTGTAATGATACTATATTATAGGAATTATAGTCAGCTTGGCAGTTTTTTTTCACGAAAGTTAACATTCTGCCTGCTTTCCACGTGTGATATTTTTGTAGCTAAGATTATGAAAACGGGACATAAATTTATGCTTTGAATAAAATCAGGTATAGTATATTTTATCACATTCTTAAAAAATTTCATCTATAAAATCGCTTGATGTAAATATATTCAAGACATCAAAATATATGTGTTTACAAAAAGCTACACATTTTTCTTCAATTGATTCAAACACTCTTCAATAACATTATATATAGCTTTGCTTGTATCCTCTGATGATAGAGGTTTGTTCACTGGTGGAACATGTACAAAAAGACTCCTCCTACGATCTTTATCCAATGATTTTAAGTAGATGTACCCACATAAATATGATCCTACATCATTCGAGCAAATGAACAACGGTTCACTGGTTGTTGCGGAGCACAACTTCCGAGCCATCCCCAAAACATCCATTTCGGTGGAAATTTTTTCGCAACACGTATCGGCATTACTCAAGCAAACTGATGGGCTTTCCAAGGTTTTTCCCGTGTAGTCGGGGCGGCAAAATTGGTTATTATATGCGCATTTCTCCAGGTGTATACATTTAGCGTTGCTATTCACACCACAGTGGATAACCAACTGAAATCAGATCGTTACAGCAAATTTGGCATATTTATATAAGAATTGCTCTTACTGCTGGATTCTTCTTCCATATTTTATCGACATGTTGATCGACGGCATCATATACTACAGGAACTAACATTTTTTCAATTTTGAAATTTTCACCATTGTGCTGAATATTGTCTGGGAGTATTCGCACGGCTTCCCAGCTTGCATTGACCAGTTCATGACCGACAAAGGGACCAAAACCAGTGACTATTATCAGTTTATCGTCCATGATAGTTTAATGATTTAAAAAGCATCTATTGTACGCTTAACACCAAAACACTATCAGTTCTCACTTTATCTCAAATTACTGCCATCGTATTGTTTACCGATTTGCTATTTCAATAGATAGGCCTTGGATCTTTTCTGACAGAGCTCAGCTGATAGCTAGGGGTGGTATTGTGGGTGGCAAACTCGTAAATAACCTTGGCGCATTTTACTTCGAATTGCTTACAGCGACTACCCGTGAAATTTGAACAGGTGTTTCAGTTGTTTTGAAAATTAATTTATTTTAGAAATAGAAAATATAAAATTTCAATAATATGAAAATAAAACAGTCATCATTATGAGGCTAATCTAATCAAGAGAATTAAACTATTAATTATGTAGCTGCACGCCAGGAGATCGATTGATGATGATTACTGGAATATATGTGAGCTGTATCAAGTGGAAATCTGGAGCTTTAAATTGATTTGTTCGTAATAAAATTGTTTCGGGACCACGGATGCAATTGTGCTAAATACAAGCATAACTAGTACCTATTAATCGCCAAAAGGATTACAATCGTCAAATGTATAATTCAAGCAGGACTTAATGGAAAAAGTATAGTGGATATGGTACAAAAGGTGCGTAAAAGGTACACGTAAAACAAAATATAGTTCTAAAGAAAATTTAAATTTGTTGACTCAAGCAACTTCTATTTCCTAAGAATGGATTCTAAATTTTACTTAAAAATTTGATGTGGTTTAAAAAACGTATAGAAATTAACAGATATTTTAGAAATTTGATTTAATTTGTTAACACTTTGCCGGCCGGAGTCACATTTACGTGACTTCAAATGAGTAGCGGTTATCTGTCGGAGTCACGTTTATGAGACTTCAATTCACTAGCGGTGATCGGCCGGTATCACGCATACGTGACTTCAATATCGTGTTAACTATTGGGCGATTTTTTGTTTATTTCGGCTAAATTTTTCGAGCGCTTGTTGTCGTGAATATTAGCGATTTTTATTTCATATTGGTATAGTGTTATTTGTTTCATTTCTATTTCATTGAATCTTATCTATCTCTGTATCGGCATTTAATAAAAATATTTAAAATGTATCAAACTTGAAATGAAATATTCCCTGCTAATATGTCAGGTGCCAGTGAATTACAAAGACTAATCTCTTGATGATGATGATGATGACTAATTTATTGATTCATTTACATAGATATCAATCTGATCTGGCTTATTGAATTCTCCGCGAAAAAATTTGTCGGCGATAGCCATGAGTTTTCTTTGATGCGCGCCAGCGGTAACGGCAAAGGTGCGGCCGGCAAAGTGTTAAAAAAGACAACGAAACATCTTAAGTAATTACATATTTACACCAGTCTAGTACAACTTTCGAACTGTCAAAGTGAGACTAGTCCGCTTTGATAGCCATTTGCACTTTGGCAATATATTTCTGATTCTTAAAGATGACCCCAAAGTTTTTAAATAAACTTCTGCTCGTTATAGGGCTTGTTTCACTATTGCATGTTGCATTTTCTGCGGCACAATGTAAGTTATCTAAGTAATACAAATTCAACTTCATTCATATTTGATTGCTTTTAGATCGAACATACCTAAGAATAACCGAGCAAGAAAATAGTCAACTTCCACTTGATGTAAGATGTCGTGATAAATTAAATCAGTTAGTTATTTGATTTATTTTAGATAATCCTACAAGCACTGATGAGCTTAGTGGTTGTTATTTACAATATCATCCAGGTTGTGGGAGATTTCAGGGAAATACGGGCAGCTGTTGAATTGCAAGAAAAGACTTGGGAGACGCTATCCAACATTCCAGCCTTCTACAGATTTAATCATCGTGGGAAAGCCCTCTCACCGTTCTATAAACCTCCGCCAGTTGGCGGAAAGGCAGATTTGAGTTCTGCTGATTGAGTTGCAGCTAATTTATTTAATTGTGTTTTTAATTTATTTGCCTATGCATTTCATGATGACCAAAGTATAAGTTCGTGTGGAATAAAGAGGACATGAAGAATGAATTGAGGTTTTGTTTATGTCAATATTGCTGGTTGTTAATTTGACATCTGTCAGAAGTGACGTGTTCGTTTTGTGGCTGGTTGGTCGAGTTTATGTTGTTTTCGCTAGATTCAAGATTTATAAATTGAGGATTAGCGCAATAATTAACTTCTAAAAGTTAGTGTCAAAGGTTCGTAGTCAGTGTTATATTGCCTCATGCGACGCTGAAAAATTGGAAGAAGTAAAGTTGGATCTCCATTACATTCACATGAAAGTTTGCGGATCTACATAATCTTCTTGACTGCATGTAAATATGAGCAAGATTAGTATTTATATCATTACCTTAACTAAAACCCTGACTGCTGGTGCGATAGTTCGTCATTGGATGCATAGAGATCCGATTTGAAATAAAAATATTATTTAAGTTATTGCGGTTTGGATATGCGATGTATGTGCCTCAGCTAACAGTTAATTCCTGGTTGAAATTACCAATAAGCTGGTTGAAAATGACTGTCCTTAAAGTCTGTTTGATTGTAGGATTAATTGCTATTGAGAACAAGTTGTACAGATTTTTAACTGGCTTTACTTTAAACTAGGGTGATATTAATTTTTATGTCGCCCTGAGAGGTAATCATCTTGTGCTCGAGCGTTGTCTGACGATGAAAGAGTTTCCACATTATGGCTGGTGAGGATTGTATTTTTTAAATACCTCCATTCCCTACCACTCCCTTTATCACTCTTTCTTCGTCGCACAACGCTCGTGCTATCTGCATTCACATCCCGTCGCTTCGTCTAGTGTTCCACCCAGACAAAGTTCAATACATCGGTATAAGGGGGCAGCCAAAATAATGTGAATTAATCCTTTCATGAATATCTAGTCCAAATTCATGATCAACTCTTCAAGTATCTCGCCGATAGTCAAAAATGCCCTAAGATACTGAGTTTTAAAAACAGATTTTCAGGTCCACGCTTCAAACATTGCTCATTAAATGATCAATAAGTTTGCTCTCTTAACCATTTCTGGTAGATTGTTATATATACGCAAAGCATCACTCGTGGCATCGTTCTTTAGACGATCTGTTCTGGCAAAAGGTATTACGAATTGATCTGCATTCCTCGCATTATATGGGTTAACCTTAATTAATGGTGTTCGGTCCGAACCATTAGTTTTTAAATTTTTTTAGATAAACAGCTTTCTCCATTATAATGATTTGACTAAAGGTTAATGATTTTGCTAATTGGTAAACCAAACTAGTTTGAGTAAGCATTTGTAGATTCAGAATGATATTATACGCCTTGGTCAGCAGCCGGATATACTATTAAAATGTTGCTTTGCCGATTGACTCCTTATAAGTACTCCATAATGTAATTGCGTCAGCACAAAAGCATTTAAAACAAGTGTCTTGATGTGCATTGGAAAATCCACATATCTTCTTGCCAAGCGTATTATTTGAGCTAATTGTTTGTTTAAGCTACTTATGTGTGGGAACCAGGTCAAACGATGATCGATGACAAGACCAAGATATTTCATGTCTAACAATTTGCAAATTTTTCGCCGTTAATATTTAGGTCGACATCTATGTCTCCTGTGCTTTTGCTTAAAAACAATAAATTTTGTCTTTGCAGTGTTTAATACTAGTTTGCTTTCCATTAACCCATGATGGAATTTTCCTAGATCCTCCTGGATAGTGTTCTCAATGGCAGTTTTGTTTCGTACTGAATAAAGTAGAACTGTGTCGTCACCATATAATGTGTTATATCCCGTCAGTCCACATGTATTTAGATTATTTGTGTATAGCAGGAACACATTTCGCCGCTTGGCCAAGTGCACCACCCTAACAATGTTCAATACATCGGTATAAGGGGCACACAAAATGATTTGAATTAATCCTATCATGAATATCTAGTCCAATTTATGATCAGCTCTTGGAGATAAAAAAATTAATGTAATACGACGCATTAAGGAAACTTTGAGTAACTATCTCTTCAAGTATCTCGCCGGAAGGGTCAAAAATACCTTAAGATACTGAGTTGGAAAAAATCTTCGGGTCAACGCTTCAATCAGTGTTCATTCCTAAGTCTTTCCTTAAATACCAAGAATGAGTTTGCTTTCTCAACCATTTTCGGTAGATTGTTATATATACGTGGCATCGTTCTTTAGACGATCCGTTCTGGCAAAGGGTATTACGAATGAATTTGCATTCCTCGCATTATATGGGTTGATTTGCGATACTTTAATTAATGGTGTTTGGTCCGATCCATTAGTTCTTAAATATTTGAATATAAATTAAGCTTTCTCCATTATAATGATTTGACTAAAGGTCAGTGATTTTGTTGATTGGTAGAGTATTATTTGATCTAATTGTCTCTTTAAGCTATTTATGTGTGGCAATCAGGTCAAACGATGACCGATGATAAGACCAAGATCTAACAGTTTGCAATTTTTCGCCGTTAATATTTAAGTCGGCATCTGTGTCTTCCCTGTTCTTTTGTTTAAAAACAATATATTTTGTCTTTGCAGTGTTCAAAACTAGTTTGTATTCTATTAACCACTCGTGGAATTTTCCTAGATCCTCGCTGATAGTGCTCTCAATAGCAGTTTTGTCACGTCCCGAATAAAGTAGAACTGTGTCGTCAGCATATAATGTGTGATATCCCGTCAGTCTACATGTATTTAGATTATTTGTGTATAGCAGGAATAAAGTTGTGCCAAGTATTGAGCCTTGGGGAACTCCTGTTTCCGTAGGTGCTCGGTCGCTCAAGACATTGTTGATAAAAGTTCTCTGCGATCTTCCTTCCAAGTAACTTTCAAATAATTGGTTAGTACTACCTTGAGTATCATACGATTCGAGTTAATAGGTCATGATCAACTGTATCAAATGCTTTTTTCAAACTCACAAAGAACCTCACCTCTATCAAGTCCTTCATTAATGAAACGTCTGACAGAAAGTAGTGCATCTAAAGTACCCTTGTTCTTTTGGAATCCAAACTGCTGTTGGTTTAAGATAGAGTTGTCAAATAAGAATGATGTTAGACGAATGTTTAATTTTTTTTTCAAATATCTTACTAAATCCCGTCAGAAGAGCAACCAGGCGATAAATATTCGGGTCAAGATGTGCACCACCCTTAAATATTGAAATTATTTTTGCAAGTTTTCCTTCTTCTGGAAATGACCCATTTCGAATATGTACGCTTATAAAACTTGCCATAAGCTGGGCTATGTCCTCCTTGATCATATAATCTCATTCATCGTGATACTATCGATGCCTGGTGTCATCTTCTTCGTAGAACTACAGCCCCCTCTCGGGCCTTCGCTTCCTAACGTCTCCAACTGGCTCGGTCTATTAAATGCTCCTCTTTAGCGATGCGCCTGATAAGATGGGGCACCGTTTGGAGCCTTTCGATGTCAAATTTTTGTAGTGGGCGGGTCTTCGCCGGATATACCTTTGACGTACGACATTGATAGGTTAATTTGATCAAGTAATGATCTGAATTACAATTGGCTCCTCGGTATATACGGATATTAAGTATGCTCGAGGCCCAACGTTGTTGGATCAGAAAATGGTCGATCTGGTTTTGTGTGTTGCCAGCCGGTGATACCCAGGTTATTTTATGTATGCGTCGATGTGAGAAGCAAGTTGGAACGTATGAATAGATTTCTGCTATATGCATAGTCAATCAGGCGCTGGCCGTTGTCATTTGTTTCATTGTGGAGGATGTTTCCTCAAGTTGTTCCCCGATGAGATCGCTCATTGCCAACCTTAGCGTTGAAATCACTCTGAATTATTTTTGTTTCGTTTGTAGGCAATGAGTCGACCAGTCTTTCCAGGTGATTGTAGAACATTTCCTTCATTTCTTCGTCCTTTTCTTCGGTCGGTGCGTGAACATTTATCAGCCGGATTTTGAAGAGTTTCGCTTTTATACGGATCACACACAACCGTTCATTGACTGCCTTAAAATCAATAACATACGATTTGAACTCCCTATCCACAATAAAGGCCACAGCGAATTCTCGTTTTCCAGTAGGCTTCCCACTTTTGAATATTGTGTGCGATCTCATGTCTTGAAAGACACTTCCAGTCCAGTTCGTTTCCTGGATTGCCAGTATTTTTAATTTATATTGACTGGCCTGTTATAAAAGGTCCTTAACAGCGCCAGGGTAATGGAGTGATCCAACATTCCAGGACCCAATGCCATAGTCCTTTTTCCGTTTGCAAGGTCATTGCCGTGAGTCCAATCCATTCCGGGGCCCTTCTGCAGGTTTCGAAACATTGTAGGGTTTTCCAGGCACGGGGAGTTAGCCCGTCGCCCAACCTCCATTCTGCTGGCGTCGTTATTACTTCGATTCCGATATCAAGCACAAAAGACTCGCCTTCACACTCTTACGTCCCCACAAAGGAGGTGTAAGTAGGACTTATAGCAGAGCTGTAGATGTATTTACAGATATTAGCATTTATCGGCATTTAATGTCCCATTATTGGGGAAGCAGTAAACCCAATGTGCGACCCCGAGAACATTTACTACCATTTAATCGTAAGGTTAAGGATGAGGAGTCATGGAAGCTGTGGGTTGGGGACATAAAGGGTTCCCTTCTTCTGTCTCAAACGGGCTTGGGACCGTATACGGCAGCGTTTTTTTCAAGTCTTGGATTAAATTTTGAACTGGCAACGATTTTTCCACCAACCGTTGAAAAAAAAAGTTATTTGACGAATTTGCTGCGTCACATGGGTACGATGTTTTCAAAATTCAAGATTCAGTTAAAAGTTTGGTGATATAGTCCGGGGTGAAGAGTACCTCATTGATTATTTCCAAAATTTAATGGGAGTTGTCAGCTGCTGTTTCCATTCTTCTTGTGCAATAAGAGAATATATCGTCTTTCACAAGTCGTTTCTGTTCTTTTTCGCTTGCATATACTATATACATACTTGAGAGCTTGGTTGTACGCCTTCCTTTTTTAGGTCTTCGTAAAAAAATTTTTACAAAGACCTACTAGTTTTGCGACCTGTCTGTCCGTCCGTCTGTCCGTCCGTCCGTCTGTCCGTATGTCCGTGCGTCACAGCTGATTTCCTCAGAAACTATAGAAGCTAGAATGCTCAAACTTTGTGAAAAGGTCAGAAGTGATGATCTCTCAAAAGTTAAGGCCTTAACAAAAATTTAAAAATTTTTTAAGGGGGGTCCCCCCTAATAACGAAATGGCCCTTAAAAATTTTTTTTAATCAAAGGTAGTCGGGTGGGGTATCAAATGAAAGGTCTTGATTAGAGCTCTTAGAATCTGAAATAAAAAATCATTTAACGAATTAGGGGGTCCAGGGGAAGGCAAAATGTACCCAAAATTTGTGTCCCCCCCCTCGCGATTGGACACCTTTGAGCCGAAAAATCTGAAAATTATCACGAACGTGGACCTTTATAAGTACAAGGGCAACAAATACCTTATAAATTGAAATTCGCTCAACTTTGTTAATTATAGTATGATTTGTAGATTTTACATTTTTGCCCATAAAATCAAAATGGTACCTTTAAACTTCTTGAAATTTTGCAATTATATAGACTAACATAGGATATTTAATTGAGATCGAATCATAATCAAGTGAGTTAAAGCCATTTCCATTATATGGAATTACAACAACAATAACACGTGTTTATGGTTGATATAGGGTTTTCCAATAAGAGGTGTTATTTTGATATTAAAAGAAAAATGCCATTTTTAATATAAATGATCGGATGTTTATTTCATTATAAAGTAGAAGATATGCCGTTAATAGCAAAAATTAACATCAGGCAAATAACCACTGCGACACGCTTACAGGACCATATCCTCTTCATGAAATTTTCCATAACCAAATCGCAAATTGGCTGCCGTATGTGCTCAATAGCCTCACGAATTTCATCTTTGATATCTTTAATCGACGCTGGGCTATTGGCGTAGGCCTTTTCTATCACGTAGCTTCAAAGGAAGAAGTCGCAAGGTGTTAAATCACAAGATCTATTCAAAATAACACCTCTTATTGGAAAACCCTATATATATTTAAAATTGACTTAGGCACTTTTATTTTCTTTCAATTTTCATGAAAATTTAAAGAATAGTGTTTAACTTGAACATGTTCAATCGGCCGAGCATTCAGAAAAATCATTTAAGCTAGATTAAAATGGCGGCTGCACTGTGCTTATGAAAGAAATTGTGCATCTTTTGTATAAATTTTAAAGACTTCATATCAAAGTATTGGATGAATAATTCAAGTTATCGATTCACGCTATTAGAAAACTTGTTTCTAACCCTAGGATGTTTGCAAAGACCTCCTGGTAGGAGAAGTCTCCTGCTTACTCAACTTGTTTAATACTTGTCTCAGTTACTTTTTTCATTATCCAAGTACGCTGTCGACATCTGATGTTTTTCTCAATAGTAGAGCTTTGCTTAGAAGCTGTAATCATATTTTTGAGTTCCATAAGATTATCAGGTTTCCGTTTCTTCAGTAATTGTTGCAGGTTAGATTTAAAGAGCTCCTTATATAGATATCTAAACGTTTTGTATGCCGGATTCTGTTTGCTGAAGGTTTGGTCTCGAATAACGATTTTTAAAACGCGATGATCCAGCTCCGGCTGGATGTATGTCGCGTTTTCATCTACTTTTTGACCATTGGTTATTATATGATCCAGACAGGTATTCGAAATTGAGCGAGTAATTTTGTTGGTATTGATGATAACCACTTCATTCCTGTGTAGGGTATTTCTGTAAATCCTTGAATCTGGTGATTCTGTAATTACATGAATGTTTATGTCGGCTACTGTAGTTAAATTTTTTCCAACTGAGTATAATGTACCTAGTATGCAAAAGCCTACTGAATTGAAACGATTGGGGTTGTAGTACGTCCCTAATTTCATTTTTTACCCGCATGGCTTACTTCTATTATCATAATGTTATATGATAAAATTGATGATAAAATTGGTCGTATTTTTTACACATATTTCCGTGCCTCCACCTCTTTCAGGCCTGCAGGAGAATATAGCATTATACCCTTCAGTATTATAAAATCGCGCCTCTTCTGGGTAAATCCATATTTCATTAAGAATAATCAAATCTATTTCAGGATTTTGCCGCAGGTTAATCTGAATATTGTTCAGTTTGTATCTCAAGCTTCTTATATTTGTGTATAAGAGTAGCAAACTTGTTCCACGTTATTGTTTTGTATGATTAACAAGTTGTAGTTGAAGTTGTAGTCAATGCTTCTCCTGGCGATCAAAATCTACCTTGAAATTCCGGACACTCCATCGAGGCAGCTTGGTGAGAATGATCAGCATTTTTATTGTTTCCAATACAGTTTCAGCACTTCTCATGCATGCTTTTGCAGTCCTTTAGCTCATGCTTTCCTTCACATTTCACACAGATTTGCTCCCCTTCACTTCGTTATGTTATTCGTCTTTGAGCGACGGGTCCTGAGGCGAATAATCGGAGCGAAGCTAAATGGGGACCAATGGCGCATTTTTGACGAGCCGGAGGTCTCAATGATTGTAAAACTGCAGAAGCTGCAGTGGGCTGGCCACATGAATCGCATGGACAAACAACGAATATGCAAAAAGGAAGTCGTTAGGAGAACTGAAGGCCAGAGATCAGTGAGGAATCCGAGGAGTCGCTGGTCTGACTCGGTCAACGATGACAGTTCATCGCTGCTAGAATTTCGAAATTGGAGGACGCCGTCAATGGACCGAGGCAGTTGGAGGCGCTATTTGCAGGAAGCGAAGGCCCGAGACAGGCTGTAGTGCTACGAAGAAGAAGAAGAGCATGTACAAGTTTATTTTATCCTGTTCCGCTATATTGGGATTTAATTGTTGGATTTCATTCCTTAGTTCCTTATTAGTAGATTGGTTTTCTAGACCAATGGTGATAAGTCTAGGTTGCCGTAGCTTAGTCTCTTCTTCTTCTTCTTTGTAGCACTACAGCCCCTCTCGGGCCTTCGCTTACTGCAAATACGAGTAGCATCTCCAACTGTTTCAGTCCATTGATCGCGTCCTCCAAATCCGAGCAGCGATGAACTGTCCAATTCCTAGCTTAGTCTCAGTGATATTGTATTCATCCGTTGCCAGATTATAGAGCGATGTTGCATTTCCATTGGTGGATGCTCCACGATTGCCAATAGGCCGCATTAGTTGAAGCAGAACGGCCTGATTATCGATTTAAAATCAATTGGTGTTTTTCCGAGGAAGAGTGATTTTTTGGCGTAATTATAATTCCTTTTTGTGCCGTTGTATTTGTCCAATGTTCAATTGGAAGAGAATTAGATTTTTTTATAATTTCCGCGTATGAAGATTTGTGCGCGGTAGTAGACTTATCAATTAAAATACTGACATTTGCCTTCAATTCCGCAATCTGACTTTGCAATTCCTTCACTTGTTGGAAGTGTTGGTCATCTTTTGATTTTTTATGTCGAATTTTGCATGCAGCACACATTCATATAACATCATTGGTTATTTCTATTATTTTCTTGCATCTTTCTTCCGACATTTTTATGCACTTCAAGTGAAACCATTTGAGGCAGATCCCATCACACCCCATTGCTGCATGGCTTTCCTCCACGTTTCATCTACATTTCCCGCATCTGTCTTTGGGTGGTTGAGTAGCCATTATATCGCTTCCTTTTTTAAATTTCCTGTTGATTTTTATTTATCATTAAGATTTTAGATTAGATAAGCCTGAAAAGATTAATTCGATTAATTCTCGTTATTTTGTGTGGCCCCACTTATACCAATGTTTAGAACATTGTTTGGGTGGCACACATGACTAAGCAATGAAATGTGAAGCGCAGATCGCACGAGCGTTATGCGACGAAGAAAGAGTGATGGAGGGAGTGATAAAAAAAATTGAGCATAAGAAAGTACATGGATTTATAACGGCACTAAAGCTAAGTAACTAGTATGAAATCTGGTTACTATTTCTTTGAGGTTATAAAATGGAAAATAATCAAAACTAACGAAAGGCAAAAGTCATATGATAGGAATTTGCATATCTAGTAGACGGCCTATCATAGATGTCAGAGAGCATGGATACGAAATGCATCGAGAGAATTGAAGCACTTTATGATGTAGCGTGAAGTTGGCGCGTTATTAGCTGTTGATTCGAATTTCAAATAAATTTGACGTAACGTCTCCTACTAATTTTTCATTTCTTGAACTAAATCAACTTCCTGTGCGGGTATTCTAACTTGAACGATGTAAAAGATTGAGCATGACTTACCCTACAAAGGATACATCCCTGACATGCTTCCTAGAGATGTTTTTATAATCCCACACACGTCACTACATTTTTCATTTTTCAACACAAAAACACTCTCGATCCGTAACAAACTTTTCAGTTTGATAAATTATCACATTTGCAATGCTTTTGCACTACATTCAACACGGTTTATCTTAAAAAATTGTTTTGTGTACAATTTCAAATGCAACTTGATTAGACGTTTCCCATTAATGTTGAATTTTCACAAATCATACGTTTTAAATCATATGGTTGATATTTTGTTGACAATTCGGGGGTTAAGGTGTAAGAGGAGTGGGATTTTTGTGAGAGCAACTAGAGAGGAACTTGAGTGTGTGGATTCTCTAGCGGCGTGAAAGGTAGGGGGATTTCAATTCGCATGCGAGAAGAAGGCATGTATGTAGTAAAAGTACTTCACTCACGTATAGATGAAAATAAGCTCATTTCGCGTCTATTACTTTATGTCTTTGCGGCCTATACAGGACAATCTCCAAGTAGCTTTCAGCCCACTTCGGCAAAAGCAAAATGTAAAGCTCTCCTATAATTTAAAACGCTTTTATTTCTCCGACGCATTCATAAAATGACCTGGGTATCATCGGATGGTAACACACAAAACCAGATCGATCATGTTCTGATCCAACAACGTTGGGCCTCGAGCATACTTGACGACCGTACATACCGAGGAGCTGATTGTAACTCAGATCATTACTTGATCAAATTAGCCTGTCGATGTCGTATGTCAAAGGCATATTCGGCGAAGACCAGCCGCCTGCAAAAATTTGACATCGAAAGGCTCCAAACGGCGTCTGTGGCCGAAAATTTATCGGAGACCCTCGACAACCAGCTGGCTCCCATCTTTTCAGACGCATCGTTAAAGAAGAGCCACGAGCTCTGTGAAACCGGCTGTTAAGACTGTGGCAGAACAGACGATCGGACATCAAGCCCGGCGCAAGAGGAATGATTGGTTCGATGATGAGTGCCAGAATGCGTTAGATAAAAAGAATCAGGCGTACAAAGAATACGTAGGTAGGGAAACCAGGACGAAGAGAGAACACTATGAAAATCTCAGAAGAGTAGCGAATAAGATAATTAGGATTAAGAAAAGAAAATACTATGACGACCAATTGAGAAGTATAGATGTAAGCTTAGCGAGCAACAACACAAGACAAGCATACAAAGTAGTGAAAAGCCTGAAACCTGGTTACCAGCCCAAAACCACGCCCAAAAGAATAATAAAGCGGCGGGCATCGATGAGATTTCAGTGGAGCTCATCAAATATGGTGGCAGTACTGTTCATAACGCTATTCACAATGTCATCCAGCACATTTGGCAACCAGAACATGTGCAGAAAGAGTGGAGCCAATCAATTATATTCCCTATCCAAAAAAAGGTGACAAGCTACAGTGCGAAAATTATAGAGGCATATCACTACTTTGTACGGCGTACAAAATATTTTCAAAGATCTTAGAAAATAAAATTGATCATATGCCAACTGTATTATTGGGGAGCATCAAGGTGTTTTTAGAGCAAGTAGATCGACGATAGACCAATTGTTTACAGTCAAGCAGGTACTGGAAAAGTGTTGGGAGTTCAACATAGACGTTCACCAAATTTTCGCTGACTTTAAGCAAGCATATGACAGTATTGATCGTAACGTACTGTACCAAATAATGCTTGGTTTTGGCATTCCAGCCAAATTAGTCCGTCTTACTAAAATGACAATGACGTCGACGACCTACCAAGCCCGCATCAATAACCAACTCACCGATGCCTTTGACACAAATATCGGAATAAAGCAGGGAGATGGGCTGGCCCCATTGCTATTCAATTTGGCTCTAAAGTACGTCATAAGGAAGCTACCTGTCGATACGCGAGGTACATTACTATTCAAGTCGAGCCAAGTAGTAGCCTATGCGGACGACATCAACATTTGGTCACGGTCGTTAACAACTGCCAAAGAACTCTTCCTGAAACTCGACAGCGAAGCAAAACTAGTAGGGCTACAAATCAATGAAAATAAAACAAAGCTCATGACGCAGTCGAGGAAAAATACCTCAAATACACAAAACATCATACTTGGCGAATATAGTATCGAAAATGTTAGCGAATTTGTGTATTTAGGCGCCAAAATAACGAAAACGGGCAATGAAAGAGACGAAATACGCCGAAGAATACAGCTCCTAAACAAAATATTTTATTCAGTATTGACGATCTTGAAGACCAGCTGCATACACAGGAAAACAAAGCTCCAAGTATACAAATCTGTGATAAGACCTGTATTATACTATGGGTGTGAAACATGGACCCTAACCCAAGCATCCGCAAATATATTGAACGCCTTTGAGCGACGGGTCCTGAGGCGAATTATTGGAGCGAAGCTAGACGGTGACCAATGGCGAATGCGATACAACCATGAGCTGTATGAAATTTTTGACGACCCGGAGGTCTCAACGATTATAAGACTGTGGAAACTGCAATGGGCTGGCCACATGAATCGTATGGACGAACAATGGCTACCCAAAAAGGTATTAGTTGGGAGAACTGAAGGCCGGAGACCAGTGGGGAAATCGAGGAAACGCTGGTCTTACTCGTCGACAACAGTTCATCGCTGCTCGGATTTCGGAATTGGAGGACGCCGTCAATGGACCGAGAAAGTTGGAGGCGCTATTTGCAGGAAGCGAAGGCCCGAGAGGGGCTGTAGTGCTAAGAAGAAGAAGAAGAAAATTATTCCATAAATTTTCATGAAAACCCGAAGAAAATAAGAGTGCCTTGGTCGATTTGAAATATATTGTTACATGTGCAAATAATTCTGCGAGCTACTATCGCAATTGTTTTCGCAACTATTAAGAACATGATGATCAATAAACGAATGTACTCGGAAGCACAAGAACCTACCAAGCATAATCAATATCTGAAAGTGACGTTACTGCGGCCATTCAGGATTGCTCGAATATTCCAGGTAGTTCGCCAATGTACGAGAAATGGATTGAATGACTAGAGACCCTATATAAAGCCGAGCTGAATGAATGGGGAGATATAGTACAACCGCGATAGTAAAACGGCGATAGTAGGAACTGCGATAAGTGTGGAGTGCGAATTAAAGGCGATGGTTAAGACAGTTGAATTAAAAATTTATAGATAGGTGAAAAGTAAAATTGGTGAAATAGTTAAATTAATGATTGTGCATTTTTAGTAAATAAACTCTTTTAACTTTAT
Source organism: Odontomyia ornata (assembly GCA_963969285.1). Classification (NCBI taxonomy): domain Eukaryota; kingdom Metazoa; phylum Arthropoda; class Insecta; order Diptera; family Stratiomyidae; genus Odontomyia; species Odontomyia ornata. The sequence goes on from OZ017740.1 coordinate 138,479,849, forward strand.
TTAAAAGACAGTGCGTTTTCACTTTCCCGGAACATTAAAATTATTGGCCGCGAACCATAACACGTGACAATATATTAACTATCTACATGTGTTATTGTTTTTGTAATTCCATATAATTGAAATGGTGATAACTCACTTAGTTATGATTTGATTTTCATGAAATTTTGCAAGCAGAAGGGTCTTATATCAACTTACATATACCTAGAAGTTTAAGGGCACTGTTTCGATTTTTGGGGGAAATGTAAAATTTACAAATCATACCATTATTAACAGAGCTGATTTAGATTTCTGAGGTATTTGTTGCCATTGGACTTATAAAGACTTACTTTCGTGATTTTTCCGGACTTTCGGCTCAAAGGTGTCTAGGTGTATAGGGAGGGGACACAAATATTGCTCGTGCATTTTGACTCCCCCCTGGACTCCTAGTGCAAAAAATGACTTATTTTTCAGATTCTGAAAGTGCTAACCCTTTCATTTGATACCTTACTCGACTACATTCAATGAAAAAATTTGTTAAGGGCCATTTCGTTATAAGGAGTAACCCCTTAAATAATTTTGACATATTTGATAAGACCTGAACTTTTGAGAGACCACCACTTCTGACCTTTTCACAAAGTTTGAGCTTTGTAACTTCCATAGTTTCGGAAGAAATTTCTTATGACGCACGAATAGACGGGCAGATGGACAGACGGACGGGCGAACGGACGGGCGAACGGACAGATAAATGGACGAACGGACAGATAGACAGACGGACGGATGGGTGAACAGACGGACAGACAGAAAAATAATGCAGCTAGTTCCCACAACAAATAACTTAGAGGCTGAAATTCGTTAAACTTGGCAAATAGTAGTAGGATTTAACATTTTTGTCAGTAAAACTGTATCAGTATCATTAAATTAGATGAAATCAGCCATTTAAGTAGTTCTTCAAAATATCATTTTATTCTATAAGTTTCAATAAAATTTACTGACGTTATGACCATTTGAATTTCGTCTGGTGAGAACAATCATATACGATTTTTCTACTACATGGGCTTTCCATCGAACCAGACACTACACTTTTGATTGAATCCTCTCCAAATTTTCAGATAAGATGAATAACAAAAATAAATTTAAGATTCAGATCAGTCAATGATTTTAGTAAGGTTAGAACAAAATGTTGGCTGGTTAAAATAGAGTTCTTTTAAAGCAGGAATATATTTGTTGTGCATGTCATAAAAGTTTTTCTTAAATAGAATCATTCTATTTATCCACATATGACATTGTAGGTTAAGTACAAAACCCTTTTCACATGAGCGTAGTTTTGTCTACTCAATTTGTTTCGATCCCGAGGTCATTGCCGTAGGTCCAATCCATTCCAAGGCTCTGTTGCAGGTTTCGAAACAATGCAGGGCTTTCCAGGGTTTTCCCAACCTCCATCCCGGCGGCATGGTTATTACTTTCGATTCCGTTATCTGGCGTGGAAGGCTCGCATTTACCCTCTTACGTCAGCCTTTGCCGGCGATCACCACAAAGGAGGTGTAAGCAGGATTTGGTAGCAGAGCTGTAGGTGTATGTGCAGTTATTGGCATTTCTCGGCATTTAATGTTCGATCATTAGGGAACCAGTAAATCCAATCTGCGACCCCGACACCATTTACTACCAAGTAACTAGTGTGGGCAAAACATGCCACCACTTGAATATTTCAAGGAGCCAGTTTATGAGATTTTCTTTTAATACTGACCCTTCATTTTTCAGTTACACTCCGGGTAATCATACTCTTCAATAATTATCTGAAGTTAATACCGCATTCGAAACATGGTTGTAATTCAATTTAATTAAAATGATTAATAAGATTTACTTTTTTTATTTCTTGTAGAAGTAAAACATGGCGGCATATGGCAATAACGATTATCAATGGGGTCAAGGACCTCCAGCTGGAGATGCCAGTTATAATTTCGATGTGCCCGAATTCGGCAATGAATTGTAAGTTAGTGATTTCGTTTTGTACATTTTTAACGTTTATCTCATTTCAGAAATTTCCAAACATTCGATACTTCACAACAGAGCATTCCACCAAATTATAACAATGTTCCACCGTATGGTAACGATTCAAGCACACGGTCATTTTATGATCCGAATGTCTATTCAGATAATATATATAAACCAAATGATCCAGGCTCAGGATATTCAGGAGCGGCATCAACCGATTTCGATGATGAGCCGCCATTATTAGAAGGTAATCAAATTGCATTAACAATCAAATGTTTTGATTTTCAAACAGTCTCGATATGTTGTTGTTTCCGATATAAAATATTTTGTCTATATTGTTTAAATAGCAAACTACATTTTGCATAGCTTAACAAATTTCAAATTCTTTTTATTTTAGTCATTTAATTGAATTATTAAAATTGTAAAATTATATTTTCAGAACTTGGTATCAATCCTAATCACATAATCCAAAAAGTGAGTAATCCCTAAACCAATACCTTCATACACTTGAATTACAGTATGATGCGTTCAACTTGTTTTACATTTCGAAAAAAAAAAAATTGGTCTTAAAAACTATAACAGTGCAACAAATAGATATCGATTATGTAAATTGAATTTTATAAGTTCCAATGCTTTTTCTCATCAGACATTAGCAGTTTTAAACCCCTTTCGGACAACAGAGCAAGACATCTTACAGGATTCTGATATGGCTGGACCACTAGCATTTTGCTTGGCACTTGGTGGATTTTTACTTCTGGTGAGTTTTAGTGAATTTATTTTTAAATACATCAAATTTTTAAACACACCAACAACTTTGTTAAATATTTGATGTGCCTATGGTTTGCACTATAAGTAAGCAGTAACTGTGGAGCGCTCTTTTTTACTTTGTAAATAAAGTTCTCCTTTAAGGCGCAGCCCCCAGTAAAACTGCAAATTTGGGTAAACTTTACAGCCGTCCATCTCAGAAACCTTACGAATATTGTCAAAATTTTTTGAAGTAGAAATTAGAATGAACCTTTGGCTATTGAATCAAATCATTACATTTTGCAAAAAGTTTGTTGCGAAAATTACAAAATTCAAAAAGAATAGCATGTTTTCGTTAAAAAAATGCAGTAATCTCGGAAACTACTTAACTTACCGAGTTGATTTAAGCTATGTTTGTTAGATCTAAATGATTTACATTGAATGAACTCATAAAAAATTTAAAAAGTTTTTTGCAACATACTGAAGAAATATCATGCATGCACATTGATTTGTATCAAATTTCCACATTTTATCTAGGAAATTTTTTGCAAAAAAAATTTTTTAATTTTTGATGAGTTAATTCAATCTAAATAATTTAGATCTAACAAACGTAGCTTAAATGAACTCGGTGCGTTAAGTAGTTTCCGAGATTTACTACATTTTTTAACGAAAACATGCTATTTTGTTTGAATTTACTAACTCTTGCAACAAATTTTTTTGCATAATGTAATGAGTTGATTCAATAGCCAAAGGTTCATTCCGAGTTGTTGCTAAAAAATTTTGCAAATATTCGTAACGTTTCTGAGGTGAACGGCTGTAAAGTTTACCCAAATTTGCAGTTTTACTGGGGGCTGCGCCTTAAGTTATTACTTGATTTGCACATATTAGTTAAATCTGTTTCAGAATATGCCGGATATCGCTTTGTATTTTCGAATTATTTTAATATTGCAAAATTGCAAAGGGTATTTCTTTGATGTTTTGTTTTCTCTTGGGAAAATCCTACTTATTTAATCCATGCGAAAAAAAGGCCAAATGGGAATTTAAATATTTTCGTAGATTCTGTGTAGTTCATATTAATCTGGAATCCGAAAATCATACTCTATATACTGCATTAATTAAAATTTATTTTTGTGAAGTTTGATTTAATTGACTCAATTTTCAATTTTGATTAAGCATATAAGTATATCAGGAACAAAATGATTGACTTGATTATAATTTATTTTTTTCATCAACTTCAAAGAGCGGGAAAGTGACATTCTCATATATCTATGGCATTGGCGTGGTGGGCTGCATTGCATTTTATTGCTTACTATCATTGATGGCAACTCAAGCTTCAGTGACTTTCGGAGCAGTTGCATCGGTCCTCGGTTATTGCCTGCTACCGATGGTGGTTTTATCCGGAATTAATGTACTCATTACCATACAGTAAGTACCTATATATTTATCATACTATAGTCGCGTTTTTTTCTGTTCAAAAAAGCAGTAATCAGATCGTTAAGTAATTTCCAGCGTGAAAACATTTCAACAGCAATTTCTCGCATTTCCATTTTTCATTAAATACACTGGTTCATTTGATATTCGTGTTTTTTAAGCATGCTTCCTACTTTTATTTTTACAGAGGAACACTGGGTACAATTGTGGCAGCCATTTCAATACTGTGGTGTGCTGTGTCGGCATCGAAACTCTTCGTTACCGCATACGCAATGGACCATCAACAAGTTTTGATTGCTTATCCGTGTGCATTGCTATATGGTGTTTTTGCTTTGATTACAATCTTTTGATGTTGCAAGTAAAAAGTAAATTAAAATTTGGGAGAAAATAAAAACATGAAAGCGAGTAAACCACTAGTAGGTTTTCTAGGTATTTTAATTTATCACTTTCAAGGCAACCGGCCAATAAAAATAGCATACATATGTTTGATGTTAAATTAAATATCGAATGGAATGTACATAAATAGAATGTGAAGCGCAATCTGATTTCCCATAAAAGATCATTCATTTCCGTACAATTAATAAAATTTACTGTTAACATTGAATGTGCATTTTTCAATGTTTAATTCGTTTTGAGAATGCTTCGATGAATTTAATGAAGGAGTAAAATCAAATGAGATTAAATATTGGCAGATAAAGAGGAAGTTAATATTAAAACAAGTGGAATTTAAAAAATGATTCAATACTCTGATAACCAGAATATCCCAAACACACACTGATTTATTTCATACGGTTGGGTGAAGGCGTATAAGTTGTAATTTGTCTGATTGTGGCGTTCAAATTAACATCAACTTTCAATTAATTAATAATTATTCTTATCATATCAAATGGAATCACTAATACCATTGATTGTCAATTGTGGAATCATGATAATTGGCATTGTGCCATGAACTCGACTCATTGATATTGAGTACGTTTGAGTTGTTAGTTTGGTGGTTTGAAAAGTTATAGTGAGTTTCACGACAAAACACGAAAAAATATCAAAAATTGAAATACTGATGCTTTCCAAAAGTATATATATGTAGTAGTGATAAAAAATGCCACAAAACCAATTTCAACTCAATGCTGATAAAATTAATCTTTTTACTCGTCTTAATTGATGTTGAAGCGAAGTAATAGGCGTATGATAAGCAAATTAAAACTGAAGATGTATAAGTATATTTAGTATCTGAAATTAGGACTGGCGTAATGAATAAATAGCGTATTATTGTAACACTTTTTATTAAATTTTATGAATGTTGCTATCCTTCAACAAAACATTCATCAGTGTCTTTCAAATGTTTTTACACATTTCGCAAGTTTCCAATATGGGCTGGTTGACATTAATTTTACTCCGGTTGCTCCATATAAAGGTAAAGTGCGTACTATTGCATTTTTCTACCATCAATTGTAGAAAAATGAAATCAACGTAGGGGTAGCGTTAAATTTCCTAATAAGTTTAGTTGAAATTTGTTTTTAGTAAAATGAAGTTTCAATCTCATTGCACTAGATTACATTGTAGTCACATTCCACCCAAACGAAATTGGATTTTCCATCCGTGAAGTATCGTTTTCATCACTGGTATTTCACACGAGTATATGGTTTAACAAAATTTAGTTTTTGTCGTGCAACTATGTTATACTTGTATTGAGTGGAGATTGTGGACAGAATATGATAAAAGTTTTAACTGATTTTTTCCTAGTGAGCGGGGAATTACTGCAAAACTTGTTTCTGAGATTTACTGTGATTTGCATTGAATAAATTATTTTTGTGGCATGAGTAGAGTTAATATAATCCATGATTGCAGTGAGAATTGGTAATTTATCAAGTAAGTTTAATGAAGAAAGTAGGCGTTTCATACCAAGTGAAGTTATTAACCACTAAAAATATGAATTGGATTAAACTCGAAAGTTGAAATCGAGGCAGTAGTAGATTTGAGTTCGTAGGTTCGCAATGATCAGTCAAGCGCCACAACAATTCAGTTATTAATACGGATCATTAGCATTCCAGCGAGTAAGACAATAGTAGCCTTGATATGGGTAAATAGCGGTAAATAGTCTTCATCCGTTGGTGTAATATTATATTTTGTGAATTCAGCTGCAATTAATAAAACGTATCTATTTAGCTCAAAAGGTAAAATAATTAATTTGGCAATTAAATGTTCCAATCAATTAGAGCGAAGAAAGTCAAATAAAAAAGGGAATAAAGAAATCTTTAAAATAGTGGTTTACTGCTTGCTGCTATATATATAGTATAGGTAGGACTTTTCAAAAATAAATTTGTGAGACTCTACTGAAGCCCCGACCTCCCTTCCCTTCCGTCCATGCATTACAGCAAGTTTTCACGGAAACCACAAAACTTACGATCATGAAAATTGTAAATAAGTCAGCAGGGAAGATGTCTCTAAAGTTTCGGTCTAATAAAATTTTATAGGTACGGGCTTTAAGAGTGGCCCTTCGATTTTTAAGGTAATACTTAATTATTTTTTCTTCGGAAAGTAGATCATTCGTATATAGGGTCATTGTGGCAACAGTGAATTAAGTGGGTAAACCGAGTTAACACCATGTTGAATAGAAAGAGTAGGCCAATATCTGCATGTCTTACACGGTGGATTCGCGCTCGAGGATGACTTTTCCAGGCTAGTCGACGGCTCTTTCATTTCAGATACATTGATCTCAGGCCCGAAAGGAAAGTAATTAACGTACAGGACCCCACAGTGGGAACTGTCAAAAGTGGTTTAATTGGGCTCAAAGAACAGGTCAATAGGTCTAAAATCCTGGTGCGCATTGTGATGTCATTAATCCGCTTTCGGACCTGTGTAAGGGGGCATTGATTGATCAAAAGGCCACAATTATCTGTTACGCGATCCTGGTTAGACCAGTTTTGACATATGGATGTCAGATCTGGTGCAGTCAGACAGCTAGTACGCTGGAAAGATAAAGAGTTTTTGGAAGGAAACAATACCCCCTCACATAGGCCCAAAAGCGGATGCAGACGTCACAGTGCGCACCAGGATTTTAGACCTATAGACCTGTTCTTTTAGACCATTTGAACAGCTTTTGACCGTGCCCACGGTGACGTCATGTACGTTAATTGCTTTCCTTTTGGGCCTGAGTAAGCAGGCGTTGAAGGAAACGTCTTCGTGCATGTATTGGTCTATATAGAAAGGCTGAGACGGATTGAGAGCACTTTATATCGAATAGAAAAATTTATCAAATGGCTAAACTAAACTTCTTCGAGATTATATCGCAATATTTGTAACTGTGAGTGAAAACCCCTGGGTTTTGCAGCCGCTGCATCCTACAGACGGGTACATTGAAACTTGTCTCACTACTGGCTTCATTCCTCGAGAAGCATTCGTGCATTTAGACATGATTCATTTCAGCCACCATTAAATGCCCGTTCAAACGCGTCGAAAACACAAACATACGGAAAAGAAACCTACTTTACTTTATTCCGTATTCATTCATCATTTCAGTCAATTACAAAAATCTAATTTCAATTTCGCGTTCCCGAATTTTACCGACGCGGTACCGGAAAAAACACTACGTTAACTCAATCCCGAACAACTCTACGCTAAGAAAAAGGCAAGACAAACTAAGGTACCGCGTACCGCATGCGACGCGAAACCGGCCATCCGCGGATTTATAAAACCCTACCCTTTTGACGGCATACTTACCATGCACTCCCACTGCCGCTGAAAGAGAAGGTCAGGCTGGAAAGGAAAGTCGATGTTAGATTAGCAATTCATGTTGTTATATATTTCAAATTGCATTCTCTTCGCTACGTAAATGCAATTTAATCTACTTAACAATGTGGTGCTGATTCTTTATTAAGATTTTTTTTTCTTATTTGTTTACCTTTTTTTACGAACGAACAACTTGATTAAGTGTTTTATTGCTTGAAAGGAACTAATAAAGTCTAATTTAAAAGTACAACTAAGAATTGGAAATCAATACATCCATGTCTGGTTGAAATGTTCGGATTATCGGTGACTAGGACGATTTACTACCCAGTATATGAAGCTAATCGTTTTTTTTCTTTTAATTTTAAGTATAATATTTGGATATGTATGGCTTACATAAGATTCCGGAACAAACTTTTGTGTTCTTACTGTTTAACAAAAATCAATTTTATGTATTGCTTTTGGTTCATATGTTCGTAAACACGTCTATTAAGTAGAGTTTTACGCAGAGTCGCTTTTCAAGTATCTCTCTGCGTTACTGACTATCCTTTCATCAAGGTAGTAGAAAAAGTTAAAACGAGCGCTAACTTAAATCTGATATGATTTTGTGACATCATAAAGTTGGCAAGCAGATACGGAAATGAAGTTAACACACATCACCTTCTCGAATTTTTCTAAATCACAATTAAACTTCCTATTCATATAAAACTGGCAAGTTCACACGCACACGCAAGAATATTTTTACCACATTTCGTTCATAGCAAAAAGTTTTAAAATTGAAGCGGGCATTGAGTTCGCGCCTGACTACCTCCAATCTGTAACATTGCAATACTTTCGTCGGCGTTGAATTTGAAATGCTTAAGCAATACTATCTTACATCTTAACATTATTAAGATAAACTGATAATTTGTAATGTGACGCCTACGCCCGGGAATCGAGGTGATTCCGATCCCGAACCCTAGCACCCGGCCAGATATGTATGACTTCGAAGTGCAAGCAGACCATCTTTCGTGCAGAGATCATTGCGCAGAGAATATTTTTCTTCAAATATTTATATTTGTGGAGAAATATTTTCTGTCAACGTGATCCGCTGTAATTAAACACTGATACATTTCGAAGCATATATATCTGGCAATGCCTCCCACAATTGCCATCCCAAACGTCAAAAAGGGACAGAAGGTGCGCGGTTAACTGTCCGATGAGTGAGAGTGAAGATTGTTCTAGACCAAAGTGTTTCATTTGTCTAAGCTTTCACTATATACCGACAAGTGTGGTGATTTTCGACAGTTCGGTGGTAGAAAACAAAAAAATTGCGAGCGAATATTGTCCAAAATTATTGTTTCATTGATGGTTTTGCACAAATAGTCTTCTGTATGAAAACAACGGTTATTCGTAACAGTTGGACGCATCTAGGTATGGTAAAATCAAAAAAGGAAACGAAGATGCTCTTCGCATGCTTCAATCGATTGCATCATCATCGATCACCTTGACTGACCGCCTTCCACATCATATCTGTCTACAATGCAACAATGAGTTACATGTGGCATACAACTTTAAATTGTGCTATGCAACTGACATCACGAAGAATTCTACCAATATCAAAAGCAATACAGACACTGAAGGCGAAGAAAGTGTGGCTTATGGGAATGCTAATGGAGCTGAGGATGATCCAGGTGACCAAGGAAAATCACTGCCGAGCTCGGTGGTAAGTGTCCAAAAGTACGTTTAATAACTCTTACAACGTTATGATCAGGGAATCATATCAAGAAAGCCGAGTATATTTCCTTTGTTTCGCATATTGTGGTGCGTTTACATGAATTTCACAAAAGGTCACCATCATATTTCACTTTCGTTGCCAACGGTATAGTCAATCCTTTCCAAAGTAATTTTGACATGCTGTGATTATTAAAGAAAACGGAGTAAATTCTGAAAACATCATAATGAGAAATCATCGTAGAATATATCGGTTTCCCAAAAATATTCGTTAAATTTTAATTCAATTGTAACGTCCAAGTACTTAATAAGCTCTCCGTATGAAAACAATAAGAAAACTACTAAATTCAAATCACCCTAAAAGCCTAACTAGACATATGTTATAGAACATCAGCATCCCAGGCCCGCCGAGCAAAGCTAGGGGCAAAAGCTAGTATAAAACAATTTTTTCTGTAGGCAACAGTAGCTTTTTGGGATTAAAGGCACCCTACGGCCTTTTCTGTACTCCTGACAACGACGGTTACGCAGTTAAGGCAAGCAAGCATAACGAACAAACCAAGGGAATAGCCTTTCTCGGGTTAAAAGGTATCCTATATTATTTTCTGTACCCCTGAAAATGTGTGTACAAACTAAATCACATTCGCGTTTATAATATAAGTTGGGATTATAAAAGCTATTGACATATGTTTTTGCTGAAATCAAGTTAAAATTTTCAGTTTGATAAGATTTAAAACAAATGCACAATTAATGAAAAGAGACTGGAATGTGAGTGTGAGGTCGAGTGGGCGGGGTTTGATGTAATCCGCGACTAAGTGATTCTGTGCTTTTGGTTAAGTTCGCGGTCACAGAGTTTGTATTTTGGCAATTTTATTTAGTGTAGGATGCTTTGGTTAAGATTAGAATAGCTGATGTCTGGCACTTCGTTGGTCAGCAGATTGCGAACGCGTAAGGTTGACGTGGTTCTCGTTGATTTATTGGAAGTCCTGAAAAGGAACGGGAACGTAGCGTAAAATTTCTAAATTTCCTCTTGAAGAAATTTCCGAACGCGTTTTAAACAGGCAGATTGAAACAGTGGCTGGAAAACAGTATTAAAGTGTAGTCTACTCACGTCAACTCTTAGGAAGTCACCATTTCAATGTTTAGTAAATTTATAAAAGAATGCAGGGTCAATGTAATATATTACTTTAATTAATTAATTGAGTTTTATTTAACAATGCAATTTATGTTTCTTTATTGGCAATGTCTTATAAAAATACTCATTGCCTAGTAATTTGCCATTTAATGCTATTTTATAATTCATTAAATATCTCATGAAGTTTAAGTTTAATTATTCTTCACTTTACACAATGCGTAGTAAAGTTTAGAAAAACATTAAAATAATAAAGGATATCTTCAACCATACCTACCGATTTTTGTTAAGAAAATATTGTATATGAAAGCTATCAAATTATTTGTATGGTTAATTTGAATTTATTTCATAATAAAAACCAAGTCGTATCAAATTATTATGCATACAATTTAACAGCAAATAACAGTGAGACGTAAACTTCATTTTTTTTTCAATAACATAAAGTTCAATGGTGTTATTATTTCTTACGCTTACATTATTTGCCACTAAATTCATTTTGAATAATCACCAAAAATAATCAAAATAAACAACAAATCAATATAAATCAATATAAAAATTTTTAATTATTTTAAATGATTAATGTAATTTAGATTACTATTTAAATCGTGCCAATAAGGATTTGATTTAAATCCCTGACCAGTAACATTGATTAATATTTGATGACAACTACGGAAAGAAAATATATTAGTTATATATTGTACAATATAATGGAATCTTATTATACAATACATTGAAGTATTTTCATATAAGTATCTTAAGAATGACAGTATAATATTTTGTAAGACGGTGGTTTCTTCAAAAAAAATCAGAATTGACGTAATTCATTGATCCAAATGCTGGTCAAAAGCTGCGGAAATCTCCTTGATACGGCTATAAGTATAACTTAATTAAGCAAATAAATTAATATAATTTTGTTTTGCAGAGAATATTATACAAAAACAATGTAATTAGCAGTCAATTCACTCATTGATACAATTTATAGATTTATACGAAATTAAGCTCAAAATATAATTTTAGCAATATTGATCATTTAAAACGATATGAATGTTTTCCGTTTCATTGCAGTTAGCAAATAGAATTTAAGGAAAAATATGTACATTATTTAAAAACAAAACGAAAGGTATTTATTCAACCAAATAATATTGAATGGCCATAACACTTGAATTTTAATCACCGTATATCTCATTAAATTTTCAAATTACCGGAAAATATTCGAATTCGAAATAAATTTTATGACTTTCTTAAGTCTATAAACTTTATTAATCATTGATCACTAAAATTATTAACCTTTGATAATAACTACGGATAGATATTTTATATGCCATGTATTGTGCAAGATATTATACTCTTAAATTTACATATTGTTCTATAATTAGCTTAAGTAAAAGACATTAGTTATTGTTTGAATGTAAATCTCTGAAAAGTAAAGCAAGAAGTAAGGGTAAAAAAGTGAAAAGTTACTTCCTATGTATGACACTCTAAATATTTCACTTATCAAAAAAAAAACACTTTATAAATAAAAACCAAACATATACAATTGTAACCCAAGTAAATACTATATATGTATGCGAAAATTCAAAATGATAGTACTAAAGCAAAAACAAAAACATTTTAAAATTCGGATGTATAGATGGAAAGGAGTATGAATTAAATGTAATACATACAATACACCTTTTATATATTTACATTATAAACAATACATTGAATCCGAAGTAAGAAGAAAGAGAAATTATATAAATAAGAAAAAAAAAATAAGTATAATATGGACTAAGTTTTGTATTAACAATTTTTTTTATTCTTATTATAATTGATGAATTCTGTATTAATGATTGCAAGGAATAATTACAATAGTATGAATTGCTAATAAAAGATGGATTTTCCTTTCCAGTAGTTCTGCTTTTCAGTGGGCAATGGGGTGCAGGGTAAGTATGCCGTCGCGAGGGTAGGGTTTGAGAAAATCCGCTGAGGTCGGTTTCGCGTCGTGCGCGGTACGCGGTACCTTAGTTGTTTTTGTTTTTTCCTTAACGTAGCATTCGTCGGGTTGAGTTAACGTAGTATACTTTTCGGTACCGCGTCGGGAATTCGGGAACGCGAAATAAAAATTTAGATTTTGTTCTTTTGACTGGTTATAGGAAGAAATACGGAGTAACGTAAAATAGGTTTCCTCTCCGTATGGTTTTGTTTGTAACGCGTTTGAAAACGGGCGTGTATAGGTGGCTGAAATATGTAAATGAGCGTAACCCATTCGGAGACCCGCGACCGAAATCCTCTCCGATCTAGCTGGCCGACAAGCAGCCACCGCGTGAATGGGTTACGGTGCACGGATTGGTTGACCGGTTGGTACCATCCGTTGGCACTACTCAGACTTAACGTCTAGAACCGATGAGAGGTCGGTTCCGCGTTCGGACGTAAATGTTTAAATCATTGCAAATTAATTAATTAAAGGATATCGCATACAGATTCATCCGAAGCATGCTTCCGGCTTGTTCACAAATCGACTATAGTTTCTCTAAAATTCAACGTCTATAGCTTATCGCTAAACACAATAATACTATTGTTACATGTACAAATAATTTTGCGAGCTACTGTCGCAATTGTTTTCACAACCATTAAGAACATCAACAAAATGAATTCACTCGAAATCACGAGAACCCACCAAGCATCAACATCTGAAAGTGAGTCACTGCTCCATTCATTTACGCTCGCTCGAATGTTCCCGCTAATTCGCCAATGTACGAGAACTGGGTTGAATGACTACAGACCCTATATAAAGGCGAGCTGAATGAATGGGGGGATGATTCAACCGCGATAGCAAACACGGCGATAGTGTGTGGAGTGTGAATTGAAAAGCGATCAAGTGATTTTCGTTGATTGTGAAGTGATCTTAGAAGACAATTGCGATGGAAATTTATGGACAGGTGGAAGTTAGATTTTAATAGTGAAAATTAAAAAAAAATTGTGAAATAGACCAAATAAGTGATTGTGCATTTCTAAGTAATTTAATAAACTCTTTTAATTTAATTAAAAAGACATTGCTTTTTCACTTTCCCAGAACATTAAAATTATTGGCCGCGAACCATAACACGCGACACTATCAATAATAATTGAATAATGAAACAAAGGGAGGATGTTTCAAGTTCTAAATCAATGGAAAAATCATAAAATTACGAAATTAGAAGTAGCTTAGAATGCGGATATATGTATGATGCGTGTTATTATTTGTTTTAAATCTAATGATTAAAATTCTAGTAAAAACGAAAAGTTGACAAAAACATGCTTCTGGCTCTCGAGCGCGTCGACGCCAGCTGACGGATACGAATCGTGAATTTCAAGGCCACAGGCTCGAGCACCAGAAGACACCTTACGTATTTTTTCCTTTTTGAAGTTTTCTACGTAGTTAAGTCATGAAAAAAACTAAGTAATTCTGCATCTTTGATAAAATAATATATAGTATTATACTTATATGAACGGTTCAACTTTTACTGTTTGCTCTATCAATTTATAGTCAGTCTGATGGCTTCTTTTTATATAAATACTAGAAAGGAGATAAGACTTTGTGTTCTTCCATTTCCAATAACAACAAATCACACTTGAGGGCTTTGGTATTATAGGAACTTCAGTCAATGAGCGACCTTGATCATCAGCAAAACTGACTTTCCTTTTGATGTAGTTTTGACTTTTAGTTGTATCCTCAGGACTAGCATCTTCATGTGAGCGGATGATTAAGCAAGATTTTGGTGCAATTTATAATTTGGATGGGCCTGTAGTTACTGTTGGAGGCTGTGGTGGTGACGTTGCTAAGACTGAGTTTGAGGTTAAATCAGCAAAATTAAAGCCAACTGGGAAAACAGCGTTACCTAATATCTCCGGTGAAGCACCAAATGCTGCTGCTTCCCTGCTTTATTCCCACTCCGATTGTGTGGGGGCAGTTGGAATATGTCTTATTTCCTTCGCTCATATGAGAAGAGCCGCGGAAGCCACACACTCGTCGCGCCTCTGCACAATTTAAATTTGCGAACTATGCCTGCTGTGTACGGTTATCTGCTGCCTGCACCCGTTCAACATTACCGACTCCAACTGCCGCCAGCTTTGGGTGACATTCCTCGACTCAAACTGACGTAGGATGGATGTCATCCAAGCTGACGTTCGCTAGAAAGCCATATGGTAGCGATGGGTATGTGTGCGAGTGCGTAGGCGGACTCATTACAAAGCTTTGCCACCGGTAGTTATTTTCTTCAGGAAAAACTATAAGGATCACACGATTAACATGAGAGTTAGCTTGATCATCTAGTTGGATGAGCAGTTAGTTATTTCTCAAAACAATAAAACAATTAATCTAACGCAACAGAGCTCCAAAGAAAATTCTTCAATATTGGACAATCCAGAGTCCCATTTGTGTATTGAAGCCTAAGATATTGCAAAAGGAAACGGTGGAGCGATAATGATACTACATCCTCATATGCCAGCAAAGCTGCAGCCCTTGAATGCATATCAGGTAATTATTTTCCATTTTAAAATTACTACAACACCGCTATGAAATTTGGACTGCTAAAAAATCTGGCGAAACATGTGACAATCTGTGATTTATTTCTTCTTCTTCGTAGCACTTGTAATAAACATAAGCAGTCGAGCAGCCCCGTGGTGATCAGGAGTGGCTGCTCCTGAAGAGATAAGGTGGTCACCCCGTCGAAACTGCTTAGTTCGTGTTTTAATAGTGTAAAGTAAACTGCATCCGTCAAGTTTCCATCCTTTAGGCAGAGATGAGTGGTTCACTTCAGCCACTTTAGCATCTTTAGGTTTGACATTCCCCTTGTAATGCAACGACCTTCTTCGGTGAAAGTAACGGTTGCTTTTTGTGTAATGTTTGCGTTTGTCTCAAGCCTCCGTGTCCGCTAACTTTAACGAGGCAAAACAATATTGAATTTCTGTAGAGTAGATTAATTGACACCTAATAGAACTTTTCTAAAGACAATAAAAATTGATCGGTGCGTCTTGTAGAGTAGAGTACGCGTGATAAGTATTTTGTAGTGTAGCTTCGTGGCTCGACAAGAACCCGCCTCATATGATCCCGCAAATGCTAGTCGTCAAGCACGCGTACGCGGTCGTTAAGCGAAGCTAGTTAGCTGAGCTCGGTGTTGTTTTAGCTCGCTGACACTTGTGCCAGACCATCGGCATCCGTGTCCTACACGGACATTTCGAAATTCATTACAATGGCGCCCAACGTGGGGCCCGAAGGGGAAACAACACCACTCTCCTTCGAGTTCTCACATTTTTAATTTTGCTGTCGGCAGATGAACCGATTCAATTTTTATTGTCGCCCTCACCATTTGATATTAACGTAGCATACTTTGGAGGGTTTCATAAAGTAAAGATAGAGTCACCGATAAACTCTCTTTTGGTGTTGTTTGTCTTGTCTTCGGTATAATAAGGTCTATAGCATCTTCTGGAGTTCTTCGTTCGTGGTGGCTCAGTCGCCTGAACATGCCGATGATGTTATAGAGTAGTGCGTCCCTTAATGTTACCAAAAGAAAGGTTTGCACATTTTTATACAGTTTGAAGTCGGACAGTTCTAATTTTGAACAAACTGATGGTGCCAGGGGTTTTCAAATAAATTGCTTGGAATTGCGTCAGTTTTTTGCTGGGAGCTAATCTGATGACCGGCAGTGATAAAATCCGCATCATCAATTAGTCCTGACCGACACCCGATTTGTTTTTATGATTGGTTAGTGGTTTTTATTAGCATACTTTCGTAGAAGACAGGGACTTATATTCAAGGGGAGGGGGCTAAAATTATAACAACCATCTCTCCACTGCGGAAACAATTGTTTCTTCACTAGTGTAGAGCGAAATCCTTCAGTCTCTCCATGCCTGAGTCGGCATCGAAGAGACTGCCCTGTAATAAACATAAGCAGTCGAGCAGCCCCGTGGTGATCAGGAGTGGCTGCTCCTGAAGAGATAAGGTGGTCACCCCGTCGAAACTGCTTAGTTCGTGTTTTAATAGTGTAAAGTAAACTGCATCCGTCAAGTTTCCATCCTTTAGGCCGAGATGAGTGGTTCACTTCAGCCACTTTAGCATCTTTAGGTTTGACATTCCCCTTGTAATGCAACGACCTTCTTCGGTGAAAGTAACGGTTGCTTTTTGTGTAATGTTTGCGTTTGTCTCAAGCCTCCGTGTCCGCTAACTTTAACGAGGCAAAACAATATTGAATTTCTGTAGAGTAGATTAATTGACACCTAATAGAACTTTTCTAAAGACAATAAAAATTGATCGGTGCGTCTTGTAGAGTAGAGTGCGCGTGATAAGTATTTTGTAGTGTAGCTTCGTGGCTCGACAAGAACCCGCCTCATATGATCCCGCAAATGCTAGTCGTCAAGCACGCGTACGCGGTCGTTAAGCGAAGCTAGTTAGCTGAGCTCGGTGTTGTTTTAGCTCGCTGACACTTGTGCCAGACCATCGGCACCCGTGTCCTACACGGACATTTCGAAATTCATTACACACTACAGCCCCTCTCGGGCCTTCGATTCCTGCAAATAGCGCCTACAACTGTCTCGGTCTATTGACCGCGTCCTCCAATTTTGAAATCCGAGCAGGGAAGAACTGTCTTCGTGGACCGAGTCAGACCACGTTTCCTCGGTTTTTCCACTGGTTACCGCCCTTTAGTTCTCCCAACGAATACCTTTTTAGGTATCCGTTGTTTGTGCATACGGTTCATGTGGCCAGTCCATTGTAGTTTTCAAAGTCTCACTATCGTTGAGACCTCCAGCTCGTCGAAAATTTTATACAGCTCGTGATCGTATCGAATTCGACATTGATCCCCGTGCTGTGTTGCAGCTGGTCTTCAAGATCGTCAAAACTGAAAAAAATATTTTATTTGCGAGCTGTATTCTTCTGCGTATTTTGTCTCTTTCATGACCAGCTCTCGTTATTTTGGTGCCTGAATATACAAATTCGCCCAAATTTTCGGTACTGTATTCGCCAGGTGTGATATACTCGTATTGTGTATTTGAAGTATTTTTCTTGACTGCGTCATGAGATTTGTTCTATTCTCATTGATTTGAAGCATTACTAGTTTTGCTTCGCTGTCAAGTTTCTGGAAGAGTTAGCCCAACTAGTTTTGCTTCGCTGTCAAGTTCCTGGAAGATTTCTTTGGCAGATGTTAATGACCGTGGCAAAATATTAATGTTATCCGCATAGGCTGCTACTTGGCTTGACTTGTGTAGTAATTTACCTCGTGTATCGACAATTGAATAGCAATGGGGCCAGCCCATTTCCCTGCTGTATTCCGATATTTGTGTCAAAGACATCGGTGAGTTGGTTATTGATGCGGACTTGGGAGATTGGTAAGACGGACTAATTTGGCTGTGATCCCAGATCAAAGCATTATTTGGTACAGAACGTTACGATCAATACTGTCGCATGCTTGCTTAAACTCAACGAAAATTTGGTGTACGTCTATGTTGAACTCCCAGCATTTGTTAAGTACATATCTGCTTGATAGTGAACAATTGGTCGATCGTCGATCTACCTGCTCTAAAACTACCTTGATACTCCCCAATAATACTGTTGGCGTATGATCCGATTTTATTTTCTAAGATGTTTGAAAAAGTTTTGTACGCCGTACAAAGTAGTGATGCGCTTCTATAATTTTCGCACTGTAGCTCACGTTTTTTATGGGTAGGGTATATAATTGATTGGCTCCACTCTTTCAGCATATGTATGTCTGGCACTCATCATCGAACCAATGATTTCAGTTGTGTCGGGCTTCATGTCAAATTGTCGGTTCTGCCACGGTTTTAATAGCCACTTTCACTTCCATCCAGAGCTCGTTGCTTGTTTGCCGCGATGCGTCTAACAAGATAGAAGCCAGCTGGTTGTTGAGGGTCTACGTGAAATTTTTCGCCATAGACGCCGTTCGGAGTCTTTTGACGTCACATTTTTGGAGAGAGTTGGTCTTCACCGAATACGCCTTTGACATACGAAATTGATAGGTGAATTTAATCAAGTAATGATCTGAGTTACAATTGGCTCCTCGGTGTGTCAAGTATTCTCGAGACCCAACGTTGTTGGATCAGAACATGGTTGATCTGGTTTTGTGTATTGCCATCTGGTGATACCTAGGTCATTTTAGGTATGCGTCGATGAGGGAAGCGAGTCAAATGTATGACTGGATTTCTGCTACATGCAAAGTCAATCAGGTGCTGGCAGTCATCATTTGTTTCATCGTGGAAGCTATATCCTCCAGTCGTTCTCTGATGAGATAGCTCATTGCCAACCTTACCGTTGAAATCACTCAGAATTATTTTTGTGTCGTTGGTAAGCAACGTGTCGACTAGTCTTTCGAGGTGGTTGTAGAACGTGTCCTTTATTCTTCGTCCTTTTCTTCGGTCGGGGCGTGTACGTTGACTAGCCAGATTATGAAAAATTTCGCTTATATACGGATCACACACAACCGTTCATTTACTCCCTTAAAATCAATAAATGTGATTTGAACTCCTAATCCATAGTAAAAGCCACTCTAAATTTTTGTTTTCTGGTAGGCTTCCCACTTTTGAATACTGTCTGCAATCTTATGTCTTGAATATCACTTTCAGTTCAATTCATTTCCTGGATTGTCAGTATTTTTAATTTATATTGACTGGCTTATTGTAAAAGGTCCTTAATAGCGCCTGGGTAGTTCAATGGTATGACATTTCAGGATCTAATGCCATAGTTCTTTTTACGGTTGCGCGGTCGTCACTGTGAGTCCAGTCCATTCCGAGGTCCTTCTGCAGGTTTCGAAACATTGAGGGGCTTCCAGAGACGGGGAGTTAGCCCGTCGCGCAGTCTCCATTCCCGCGGTATGGTTATTACTTCGATTCTGTCATCAGGTGCAAAAGACACGCCTTCACCCTGTTACGTCTCCACAGAGGAGGTACAGTTATAAGCGTTTCTCGGCATTTAATGTTCCATCATTGGGGAATCAGTAAACCCAATGTGCGACCCCGGGAACATTTACTACCATTTAATCGTGGGATTTAAGATGAGGAATCATGGAAGCTGTGAGTTGGGGAAACAAGGGGTTCCCTCCTCCTTTTTCAAATGGGTTTGGGACCGTCTACGGCGGAGTTGTGATTTATTTAGCTGAGCTGATAAGAACCGCATTAATCAGGTCCATAACCCCATCAAACATTATTAATGCTTGGAAAAACCAGGATCTCCTTGCGATAGGAATATTTTCATGAATGATCCAGCGCAGTGAATAACCGTCCCAATCTTAATGTCCTCTAAAACGTATCATTGCAAGATAACAGCAAGATTAAAGGAAACCATACCTTAATTCTAGGAAACGAATTATATTTTGGAGCATTAGTACATTCTTCAACTTTTCACCAAGAGGCAGGGTCTTCTTTCAATCCATTACGAATCCCACCAGAGCCTCTGCATCACCGCGACGTATTATCAGCTACTTTTGTTAGCACCAGTCAGTTTAAACAATTCCTCAAAGCTATGCCAAGGGTGAACACAAGAAGAAGACCTGGTTGCAATAACATTGGAGAAGGAAAATATTACTATAGACGCCAAAGATAGGGGGGCTAACAAAAAAAATTACCTAAAACATGCAGAGTGAATCAGAAGATGATGCCGCAAATAGTGCTCTACATGATGAAGATTCCCATTGAAATTGAAACGAGTTCCAAAGGAGGGAGGTGTAGTCTTGTTTGTTTTTCATGTAAGAAGAATAGGATTCATTTTGTAAGGAAATCAAGCACGAGCGTAATGAGATCTTAGAAAATTACGTGAGCTTCTTGCGTGCAAATAGCAAATATCAGATTCACGTGCCAAATCTTCCTGATTAATCAAATGTTTAGGAGTATGACGCAAAATTTATGTTACCTAGATCTTGTGAATGTACAATAGAAGCACTTGACGCCAACATTCCTACCACTATTCAATGTTGATTTTTCTTAAATTGATATCCATTTGTTATTATTTGAAACTTTGTCAGGGTTAAATTTATACTTTATTAAGTTTTTTAAAAATAAATGTGAGTCATAGAAAAAGTCATTAAAACCAAAATAGCCATAAAAGTGCTCAAACGTATACGCTCAGAGAAGGTAAAGTTGTATGTTTAAAAGGTAAGAGGGCTTCATTTTACGTCAGACTCCCATTTTGTTTGTTCTGTTGATTTATTTTTAAGATATCTTATATAGATCAACTTATCTTAGATATATTGTGAATCTGCTTGCAATTTGAACGGAATTCATAATGAGGATCATTGCATTAGAGATTCCATTTCAAAGCTTGAAAATCCAATATTGAAGCAGAATTTCTCTTGCAATATTCTTTTTATGTCATGCAGGTTGCAAGCTGGCAGTACTCTTTTAATCATATCTGATATGCCAATGTAGCAAATAATTCTCAAATAACAAAATATGGTGGACAACAGAAACAAAAATTTTTATCAAAAATAATATATCGTGCGCGATGCTTCTCTTCTCGAACTCTAACAAGTAGAGAGTGACAAAATTTTCTTTTTCGACATTTTGATTTTACTTTCGTGGTGAGAGATCGAACTATTCGTACTTACAATACTCCCTTCCGAGTAATGTTAAAGAAATTGACGTATGTTGCATGGCTCCCCTTAATTTTTTGATAAAAAGTTGCGGATCTACGGGATGACCGGCATCCATGAATAATTTTCCTGGAATGCGGGGTCTCGCTCCGTAAACCAATTCAGCAGGAGAAAATTTAGAATACTCTTTAAGCATTGTCCTTAAGGGTTCGGCCACATTGCGATTTTACTGTCGCAACCAGCGATTTTTAGACGCAAATATGAACACACTGCGAAAGGATTTGCCAAGGAACTTGAGGCATGCGCAGAACCAATATGCTCATTTGAAGGTATGTATTCGCCGGGAATACATGCGCCAACTCATTTCTGCGCTATGTAAGAAACTTCCATGCACGTCAGCGTCAAATGTCCAAATGATGTGCGCCTGCGCGAGTACCACAAAAATTTCCTATTAAACTGGCTTTAGGAAAAATCGCAAATTTCTGCGACTGCCGAAAATCGCAGTGTGCGCGGTTTAATTTAACCATGTGTAACTTGCGACAGTAGCACGACTATATAGTCGTAGTCTGATCCATCCCTAACCCAAGCAGAACCGTTGGCAGTGCTTCCGTCCATAGTGCATCTTGGTGATACATCAATGCTGCCTTGAGCATGAAATGCATGCGTTCTACCATGCCATTAGAGGCTGTTTGATATGCGGTTGTCCTGTGGCGTTCACAACCAATCAGTTGTTGCGATGCCGTGAAAAGTGAAGCTTTCAATTGTGAACCTCGATCAGT
Source organism: Odontomyia ornata (assembly GCA_963969285.1). Classification (NCBI taxonomy): domain Eukaryota; kingdom Metazoa; phylum Arthropoda; class Insecta; order Diptera; family Stratiomyidae; genus Odontomyia; species Odontomyia ornata. Next base: position 138,501,892 of record OZ017740.1, read on the forward strand.
GGTAACTGCGATGTGTGCTCCAAAGCGTGCGTAGCAGTTGTTGTAGAATGGCGAACATATTGTTTCAGTAGATGTGTTCGGACTAGGTATCGCTTCCGGCCACCACCTGAAACGATGGACGATGGGTAGAAAATATGTGCAGCCTTGTAACAATGGTAATGGCCCTATGAGATCTAAATGGATGTACTGGAAATGTTTGTTAGGAGCAACAAAATTTTCTGGAATGTTTTTCACATGCTGATATCTTTTCCCATATTGCGCAAAACGTATTTTTTTTCATATCAACTTGCTTGTTGTACGTGCGCCTGGAGGTGATAGTCCATGGAAAAATCGCACGTCGTAACGTCTGTGGCAAAAATGGTCTGGGTTGTCCGGTTGGCATATTGCAGTACAACCAAAACTGACGTAAGATTTCCTATCTTATAGCAGCAGCGCCATATGGACTCCACACACATGACCATTAGCTGGCCGACTTTGCTGGCTAACTTACATGGCGGTATATGAAGAATTATCGAGGTGCCAACAAAAATTTGAGGTTTTGTACGGTTTTGAGACGGATTTCTACAATGAAATCCAGATGGACCGCGGAGAACACAATAGCGCTCCTAGTGAAGTGAAAATTTTTTCAGTTCTTAAACCCGTTTAATTTTTATCGCCTTCCAAAGTGAATTTATAGGAGTTTGTTTACTGCTCAACGCTGAGCTATCAGTGGAAGGTGCAAAACATGTGTCTTGAAAAGTTTAGGAGTACAGTGGACGGTGCAAGGTGAATTTATAGCATGCACGGAATGCGTTTCGTACGTTTTCATTCGAAAAATAGTATATAATTACGCAATATAAGCATTTGCTAATGCCGCAGTTGGCTGACAGCTCACGGAAGCTTGTCCATAGTAGGCCGACTAATACATATGCAAATTGCCACCATAAGGCTTCCTATCTACCGTCAGTTTCGAGTATAACGCTCCCTTGCTTTGGGTGGTGGTGATAGCTTGGAGCCGCAGCGACGTTCCACCTTTCCGACACGATTCGAGTTCTTCGTCTATAGTTTATGCTTGAGCAATGTCACTGACAGTAATTGTATTACCCTTGGTAATGGCGTAAATTTTTTCAATTCTGGATAGTGTGTCTTGTACAATGTTTTTGCTACCATTCACGTATCTGATGTCAGTGGCAAATATATATATTCCAATTGTCGAGCTTGAATCGGTGATGCTTTGTCTGCACGCTGTTGAAATGCATAAATTAATAGTTTATGATCCGTTTTGATGAGAAAGTCGCAGCTTTTCAGCATATGTTGAAAATATTGTATGACTTCGTAAACGGCTAAAACCTCCCTGTCGTAGGGGTTGTAATGCTTTAAAGCTGTATTATGCTTTTTTGGAAAAAAAAAATCTTGTCAACCCATTGTTCAATGACTACCCCCAGCGCTGTATTTGACGCGCCCGTGTACAATGGTAACTGTACTCCTAGTGCAGGATGAACTAGTATTTTGCGATACGCTCTTGCTTTCATTGAACGCTTTGAAAGGTTGACATTCCAAGCAATTGGTTTCCTATCGTTCTTTTTACTACCCGAGATGAGAACATTGAGTGTTGCTAAGAATTCTGCCAGGTTCCCCAGAAATCTTTTGTAGAAGTTTACTACTCCTAGATATCGGCGGAGTTACACAATATGTTCTAATTGTTTGAAGTTTAAGATGACTTCTACAGGTTAGAATATTCTAAATATTTCACGCTACATACTCCTAAGTGGAATTTTTGTATATTAATACGTATGCCGTATTTGGTGAGGTGTATGAAGATCTGTTTTAAATGTTCGGTATGCTCGGTCGGGTCGCAAAAAGCGACAACGATGTCATCCAAGTAAGCGTTGCAGAAACCCAGACCTCATAGGACCGATTGAGGCACTTTTGAAAGGTTTGTGTTAATTTTATTATTGCATGTTGGGAATAGTTGCTTTATAATTGTTCACTGTTTACTTCAATATTTGATCCAGATAAAGTTTGCCAGCATGCTAGGCTAACCATTCCTTTTAAAAACAGTTCATTCCACTTGCATGTTCAAACGATTTATCTTCAAAACACATTCAACTCCTGAACATATCAATTTGAAGTTTTCAATTTATGCATCCGACATAGCTCCTCCAAGAACAAGCTTCCCTTCAGAAGTGTATTCGTATTCAGTTACATGATTTCCTTATCATTTTTCATTCTACTGTGAATCCGGGATCCAATACATTTGTTGAAAACAGTTAAAACATTGTTTTTTAGACCGAGAAATACAGAGAAATCTGCCGTAAACATTTCTTTTAAGGGATCCGTGCATCCAAATGTAAAAATGGTATCATTATAGGATCGCTAGTGTGTCTCTCTGTTACAGCCGATTCGCTCCGAATTTATTGCCTTTGGATGAACACATAGATGTGGCAGTATGTGCGAGCACATCAATCGCTGTCGTATCACCTCATTTCGGAGATTCCCACAAGTTACATCAACAACAGGCGTGAGCAACCTCACCTATAGGCGAAAGAATGAAATAGCGGCATACCGTCGAACCGACACACTCCGCAAAGCGTTCTCCCGCTTGTTTATTATGGTTATATGTGGTCAGTCTGAATGATGGGTGCAAAAATATTTCGCGGCAGGACAATAGGTTCGCTATCAACGATTTCGTCGAGGTTTTCGATGGCGAAAACCACGATTGAAAATTCGCACAAAAACCACAAATTAAACTCCACCATTCGAATCACACCACTTTGCGTTCGCACTCAACCCCTTTCGACGGCGGCGATAAACATTTTCTGTACTACTGAAAATACTATTTCACAAATGTGCTTTCAAATTGTGCACTAAATCGAGTTGTCGTCAATGCCCCGATTAGAAAAAATTCTTTTTTTCCTCAGCTTTTTGGTCGTTCTTGGCTCGGCTTTGAGGTTGAGGAAAGATGGTCGGGGGAAAATGCTTCACACCGAGCGGAATGGAACACGACCGAAAAAACACTAGAACACACTTTTATCTCGTGTTGTTTTAGAATTATCGTAAGATCGATGTCTCGTTTGAGATTTGTATCCAACAAAAATGCACGAAATCAAATTAGTTCGACGCGGTATACATATGTTTGGCAGCTTTCAGAGAAAAATCACTAGATTTTTGAGGACAAGTATTGTCGCTCCTTTGAAGCACACTCGTTACTTATCTCGACGAGACGCCCACATGCCGGCAATGGAGGTTTTCTCGGCGAGCTGTAGTGAAATGAGGTATGAAAATGTCCGTGAAGGACTGCAGCGTTGATCTGCTGCCTCGGCGAAAGAGGATGGTAAGATCCGCCGAAATTGGCCTTGCCTGAGGACACGTGAATGTGCTGGCAGGCTAGCGTTGCGGTATTGTGGGGCGGGTTCACTCCCCCAGCACAAGGACCCACTACAACAGAATTTCGCATTCACGAATTCTTGGGTCTCAGAAAATGTCGACCCAAGTCGAAAAATGGAGGCAACTACCTGAGGGTGGAAATTGCTTGTTCAGAGAACAAGTTGAAACGGGTAAAAACAGACGGATTTGCGGAGACTTCGTCGGTACCCGACGATTCTCATGGCCTACAAATAAGAGTGGGGCATCCAGATGGGTGTGGTGCCCCTCGCATCCGCCCAACCGGATCAAGATCCAAATGTAGACGTGACCATATATTTCAATTTTGGGAGGAAAACTCATGAAACATAATTTATATGAACTTTCCCATCAAAAGAGAAATATAGATGTGACCGATTTATGTTATAGAATTATGTGATCGAATCACATAACGCTATACCATAACAGGGCACGTGAGCGGAAGGCCACTCTACCCGGCAAGAGCCCCGGAAAACTACAAATCGGTGGAGCGCGCCCGATGGCTAGCCCATTTTCTTGAACCGCCTACCATCGTTGCGGGTCTATACCCGGTCAGATGAGACAGAATGGAAAGACCGAGTTTAGATAAATTATCTAATCATTGTATTTTTCTTTCTATATAACAACACGTAACGAAATTAACCTTTCTTTCCAGACAATCTGGTTGCTTATATACTTTAATGTTCATGCAGTGGTTTATTTGTATTTTTTTTCTTTTTCAGATTCTTCAAAAAAATTCGAAATTGTTTTTGCAATGATTCAAAGGAAAATCAAACATGATATATTGAAGAAAACTAAATCGTTATCGAAAGAAAAGATGGTGCTAGGCTAACCTTTCTAAATTGTTTTAGTGTTCACAAAAAAGTTAATGTTTACTTTTCGCTTACCCAAATAGTATTTCATAATTTACGAAGGGCACGTAACTAAAGATTTAGTTTCGATGAAAAAATTTGTGTATCAAAAAGAAATTTAAAAATGAAAAAAAAATTGTACACTATCCCTCTACACTTAATTTTCCTTCTCATTCATCTCCCTTTTTAAGGTCTTTGTAAAAAATTTTTTTACAAAGACCTACTAGTTTTGCGACCTATCTGTCCATCTGTCCGTCCGTCCGTCTGTCCGTGCGTCACAGCTCATTTCCTCAGAAACTATAGAAGCTAATATGCTCAAATTTTGTGAAAAGGTCAGAAGTGATGGTTTCTCAAAAGTTAAGGCCTTTACAAAAATTTAAAAAATTTTTCAGGGGGGTCCCCCCTAATAACGAATTGGCCATAAAATATTTTTTTTAATCAAAGGTAGTCGCGTGGGGTATCAAATGAAAGGCCTTGATTAGAACTTTTAGAATCTGAAATAAACAAGTTGAGTAAGCAGGAGAGTGTTCCTACCAGAAGGTCTTTGTAAACATCCTAGGGTTAGAAACAAGTTTTCTAACGGCGTGAATCGATAACTTGAATTATTCATCCAATACTTGGATATGAAATGTTCAAATTTATACAAAAGATGCACAGTTCCTTTCATAAGCACAGTGCAGCCGCCATTTTAATCTAGCTTAAATGATTTTTCTGAATGCTCGGCCGATTCAACATTTTCATGAAAATTGAAAGAAAATAAAAGTCCCTAAGTCAATTTTAAATATATATAGGGTTTTCCAATAAGAGGTGTTATTTTGAATAGATCTTGTGATTTAACACCTTGCGACTTCTTCCTTTGGAGCCACGTGATAAAGAAGGCCTACCCCAATAGCCCAGCGTCGATTCAAGATCTCAAGGATGAAATTCGTGAGGCTATCGAGTACACAGGGCAGTCACTTTGAGATTTGGTTATGGAAAATTTCATGAAGAGGATATGGTCTTGTAAGCGTGTCGTATTGGTTATTTGCCTGATGTTAGTTTTTGCTATTAACGGCATATCTTCTTCTTTATAATGAATTAAATATCCTCTCATTTATATTAAAAAATGCCATTTTTCTTTTAATTTAAAAATAACACCTCTTATCGGAAAACCCTATATCAACCATAAAGACGTGTTATTGTTGTTGTAATTCCATATAATTGAAATGGCTACAACTCACTTGATTATGATTTGTTTTGGATGAAATTTTGTGAACATATATATCTTATGGCAGTCTTTATAATTTTCGAGAAGTTTAAAGGTACCGTTTTGATTTTATGGGCAAAAATGTAAAATCTACAAATCATACTATTATTAACAAAGTTGCGAATTTCGATTTCTAAGGTATTTGTTGCCCTTATACTCATAAAGGCCCACGGTCGTAATAATTTTCAGATTTTTCGGCTGAAAGGTGTTCAATCGCGAGGGGGGGGGGGGGGGACACAAATTTTGGGTACAGTTTGCCTTCCCCTGGACCCCCTAATTCATAAAATGATTTTTTATTTCAGATTCTAAAAGTTCTAATCAAGGCCTTTCATTTGATACCCCGCGCGACTACCTTTGATTAAAAAAAATTTTAATGGCCAATTCGTTATTAGGGGGGACCCCCCTTAAAAATTTTTTAAATTTTTGTAAAGGCCTTAACTTTTGAGAAACCATTACTTCTGACCATTTCACAAAGTTTGAGCATTCTAGCTTCTATAGTTTCTGAGGAAATGAGCTGTGACGCACGGACAGACGGACAGACGGACGGACAGACGGGCAGACAGTTCGCGAAACTAGTAGGTCTTTGTAAAAAAATTTTTTACAAAGACTTAAAAAAACGGGTATTACTCATCCTCCTTGACGAGCGCTCGTAGATGAGGTGGGCACAGCTGTAACTCTTTTTAAACGCTAAATTCTAGATAACACAAGTTGAGTAAGCAGGAGAGTGCTCCTACCAGAAGGCCTTTGTAAACATCGCAGGGTTAGAAACAAGTTTTCTAATAGCATGAATCGTTCAAAGTTATGCTAAAGATGCACAGTTTCTTTCATAAGCACAGTGCAGCCGCCATTTTGATCTAGCTTGAATGATTGTTCTGAATGTTCGGCCAATCGAACATATTCCTTAAATTTTCATGAAAGTTGAAAGAAAATAAATGTGCCCAGGTCAATTTGAAATACGTATCAACCATAAACACGTGTTATGGTTGTTGGAATTCCATAAAATTGAAATGGCTATAACTCACTTGATTATGATTCGATTTCAATTAAATTTTGTGAACGTGCATATCTTATATCAGTCTATATAATTGGTAAATTTCAAGAAGTTTAAAGATACCATTTTGATTTTATGGGCGAAAATGTGAAATCTACAAATTATACTGTTATTAACAAAGTTCAGTGAATTTCGATTTCTGAGGAATTTGTTGCCCTTTACTCATAAAGGTCCACATTCGTGACAATTTCCAGATTTTTCGGCTCAAAGGTGTCCAATCTCGACATGGGGGGGAGACAAATTTTGGGTATATTTTGCCTTCCCCTGGTTCCCCTAATTCATGAAACGACTTTTTTATTTCAGATTCTAAAAGTTATAATCCAGACCTTTCATTTTTTTTAAGGGTTCATTCGTTATTGGGGGGGACTCCACTTAAAAATTTTTTAAATTTTTGGTAAGACCTTAACTTTTGAGAGACCATCACTTCTGACCTTTCTACAAAGTTTGAGCATTCTAGCTTCTATAGTTTCTGAGGAAACTAGCTGTGACGCACGGACAGACGGACAGACAGACGGACGGACGGACAGACAGGTCGCGAAACTAGTAGGTTTTTGTAAAAAAATTTTTTACAAAGACCTAATAACGCGGCAAAGCTATAGATTATGACACATTAAAAATGAGTTTCGATTTAAACACATTAGAAAAACTTAAAGTTTCGATAATGTCGTGCTCCAATGCATTAGCTTGCTCAATTCAGATTCCAATATTTAGCCATGATGAAAGACAAATATACCACTTTATTGCCATTGCCAAATGACCAAAGCATCCAATCTGAGAGAGCCTAAGCAAACTTCCTACAGGTTTTCATCATCAGAGACATCGACTATAGGTCTACATTCGACAGCGTCTTCATCATCGTCACCATCGGCCAATAGCTGCAGCTATCCCTTTTGGTCTCAAACAAAAAGAGTAAAATTGACTTGGCGCTCTCCTTCCCATCTAGCGATTTACTTCTTACTTCTGGGAATTAGCAATAAGTATCAATTTCATATAGAATGTAGGAGTCTTCATCATCCAAATGACGGTTCTTTTAATTTATCGCGATCGCAGGCTCTACTCGGACGAATATGCAATCTTCTATTTTACTTCTCATTAAACAGCATCACAGAAAATCGATCGGAACAACAGACACACATGACCGCACGCTTGGAAAATGGAATTCTGATCACAGTTGTTCTGTGTAAGAAGAGCATTTAATCTCGGAGGGATTCAGGATAGTTCCACACGCATTAGATCTCCTAGCCACTCGAGTTATCGTATTTTATGCACTTTAGCCGGAAACTCAACCAAATGTAGTTTCACACGAAAGTTCTTCACCATTAAAAGCTCCGAATTCCATACTTTCTTCGTGTTTCCGAATACAAAATACTCTCTTCAAGCCTAATTTCCAACTCTCTATTATTATCCGAAAATAAAAGTGACTCAATAGAACCGCTAACGATGATAATCGTCAAAATATCGTTCGAAACAGACTCTGCACAATACATATCGTATTTCAAATTTCAATTACGAATCACTTTCGAAATTTCAATTTGGGATATTTCACATTCGCTTAGCTTTTACTTTGCTTTTCTTTATAAATTATTTCTGTTCCACAATATTTTCTACACTTAAACCAATCAATCCGATAGCATTGAAATCCATTAATCCAAATAATAGATGCAAGCGAAGGCCGTTTTTATCCAATAGTTCGCGATCCGCAAACAGTTAAAACTATTATCCGAATTTTCCACTTTAAGTATTAAAAATCTTTAACTGAATTTATTTTCTCAAGAGTAAGACATTGTTGTTGATCCGATGTAGGAATTAGCACTCCACGTAGTCCGCAGACACTTCCTCCTCCTGACGTGAAAAAAGCGGAATCCCGTAAAATCATGATTTTTCCTTAAAAAAGTATTCCATTTCCATTGAGTTTTCTATTCTTGTCTTTTTTTCTTCCGCACAATTGCGGTATTCAACACGCTTAACAAATACAATCGAAAATTGGAATACAGTAATATGAAGAATTTACGGTATTTAAATCTCATTACTAGTTATTGTGTATTGAATTTATTTGAATCCTCAATGAGTTCCGTAATATTTATGAGTTGTAATGGCAAATCAAATGAAATCCGTTACTTTTATGTGTAACAAAAAAGATATGTATTAACCAGTATTACAAAAAGAATGGGATTTAGAAATTGTAAGCGATGCAAAATAAAGAGAATACAGCTAATGTTTGTTATGAAGTATTCTATTATACCTCTTGGTTAATTGATGAATTTACAATTTTATTTTTGACTTTAGAAATCTTGTTGAGACTTTACAAAGATGTCATTGATGGTTTGTTTATGGAAATATACGAGTATGATGAAAATTGATATGAATTTGCTATTCATTCCAAGTTCAATTATCTTACTCCAGAAAATTGATCCTAGATGAATACAAATAAAGAGTGCAATGAATATCTCGTGACAAAAACATCGATTGCCTTGAAAATAAGGAGACATAGGAAAAAGAGAAAAAACATAAGCTTTACGTTAAGGTCAAGTGACATCCCTAATAGTAAAGTTTCTATCTAACTAGTTGCACATTCCTGTACTCGCGGGCCATGGTGATAGCCGGCCTCATCATCTTCATCGTATGCATTCCGATGTTGCCGTCGGTTGCCGTCTTCTGGATCAAGATCAACCAAATCACATTCTTCAGCATCAATTGGAATATTTACAACTGGTCGTGGAGGTAAGCATGCCTCCAATGCGGGAACAATTTCTGGGTTGATACGATCTGGGAAACCAACTACGAACTGAACAATTAAACGTCCTATCTCGAAAGGATTCTTGTACACGGGCATGCCTTCACCCATAATGCATTTTGTCTGATCCTTCTTAATTACTTGACCGGGCAGGGATGTGATAACCAAGTCTCTTTGATCTAGAGTTTTGATCACCATTTGGAATCCACATAGAGCCTCTACTAATTGGATGGTTCATTTCATAGCCAAATCATTGCCAGCACGCATGAAAACTGGATGTTCTCTTTCCTCCAATACAATAATAATATCACCAGGCTGAAGACCGGGTTCTTGATCACCTTCACCAGAGAATTGAAACTTTTGGTCATCTCGCATTCCCTTTTCAACATGTACTCCCAGAATTTTACGATCACGAACTGTCTTTCTGCCATTGCAATTTTTGCATAGGAGATAGGACGGTTTTCGAGCAGTGTGCTAGTGTGCCTGTTTGATTACTACAGAGCCCCTTAAATGGCGGTATCGGTGATTTTTTCTTTACGAGATAAAACTGCAATTCTTTGCTAAATTGCGTAGCAAAGGAGTTGCTGTCATCAAATTTTTTTTTGTAACTTTTATTTAATTAGTTTTTTTTAATTGTTTCGTTGGGGAGCGATACTCCTGGTAATGATAACAAAGTAATGGTAGTGGCGGGTTGTAGTACGGGAAATGGTGTTTTCTCCACAAATGTTTTTCGAGCAGTTTGCCTAGGCGACTGCTCGATTACTACAAGCTCGTGACACGTTGAGGTGTCTTACTGCATACCATTTCGAGGGATGATAAGTTACCCTAAAATAGTAAAGATAAAAGTGATTCTAACCGCAGTGAAGCTTTCCGGTCATACCGAAATTTGTATTTGCGGAAAACTTTTGTGTTTTTCCGTAGTATTATATTGCCTAACTTTGTAATAAAAGATGGTAAGAGCTAATTAAAGACACTGTAATTAATAGCATGGAATTTGCATCAGCTAAAAGGACTCAAAATGTCACGTTAACTTGTACTAAATATCAAATTTACGTGTTTTCAAATTACATGCCTATGTACAATATTGAAATATTAGATGTAAATATTGGCATGCATATTTTTGTATCAATTTAAAATTGATACACAAATTGTAAATTATAACCAGGCTTTGTTCTTCCGGCACAAGTTGTTCCAGTGTCCTTTCTTCAAACACCGGACATTTCAGCGTGTGAATCGTTTTTTCTGCAACAAATATCACCAGTTGATGTATTCTTTTTTTCCCATATATTCGTCTCTTTTTGGAGTCTTGATCATTGTTGTTGTTATTATTAGAATATTGAATTTTTTTATATGTCACCTTTTTTATTTCTGCCTGGACCAACGCACGGGCGAACAGATATGTTGCAATTTTAGCAAGCCATTTAAGTCCCTTTCATGTCGCTCTAAAAAGGTTGATTCCATCATAAGGCCCTTCTAACTTCTATTAGCATTCACGATTAATATTTTAAAATTCGAATAACTGCTAATATAACCCCCTAAGGCTGAAATACAATAATGAAAAAATTTTGCCACCGCGTTTTTCTACCAATTAAGTCTCGCTCCATTTCAGTTTACTGAGCATTTACTCTCATTCAGTCAAATCAACGCAAATTTCCCTGCACGCCGTGACCCCTCCGAAATACCGAAAATCCAAAACACATTTTATTTGCAAACTAGTAACATTGCCCTGGTGTAAATTAATTTTACCTTATTATTATGCACAACAACCATAAGCGACTGTTTCAAGTGAAAATTAAAAATTCAAAAAAGCAATGGACGAATACACATAAATGTCGGAAAACTTTCATCGCCATACCAAGGCAAGTAATATGCCCTTACCCAACACCGCGCTCCGTCTGAAGGGAAGGCAATTGTTTCGCAAGTACATTCTGGCACTCATTTAATAATTTCCACCTGACTTCAAAGTTGTAAAAGGCAGAAAAAAAGGCTCGTTCACTGGACATCTGCAACGGCTGGGTAAGGATAGTCAAGAGAAAAAAACAACAAATTTACGAGCTCTGTGCCATTCAATTTTACCAAGTTTACCATTGCCATACCCAATTGTAACGCTGTTCCGCACAACAACGCTAGTGCCAGTCCATAGAAATGATGGGGTGAAAATGAAGTGCTCTCATGGAGACCTTTTAAAGGAAAAAACTCCATTGTAGATAGGGATAACGGGTAAAGTTACAGGCTGTGCACACGTGTGACTAACTAAGGATAACTTACGAGCATCCTATTTTGAGAGTTCAGCTGTGAGGGAAATGGGCATCATTCGGTACGATTTTTGCAATTGACTATTGAGTATCAAGTGCAGAATATCCTTGCTGAGCTCTTTAAAGCTGTAGCAAAGTTTTCTCTTCATATTCGAGCAATTAAACCGAATGAAGCCATATCCTCAAATTTCTTTTACAGTAGATCTGCGTCACACAGATTTTGTGGTTTGTGTTTTTCTTAATAAACTTTTTGAATTTGCCAGCATAAAACGAAGTATAAAGTACGAAATAAAAAACAGTTATTTTGATTGATATCAAATTATTTACCCAAATGTATCCAATTTCTATTTGAAAATTATGAACAGCGCATCAGAATATGAATGACTTGTCATCCAACACGAAAAACGAAAAAGCATCACTGACCGGCCAATAATCAATACAGAATTACCTCTGACGTCAACATCCAGTGAGGACAATCTAAATCGGTGTAAACCTTCGTTGTTAAAAAAGTGGAAAGCCAGAGTATATTTTTGCTCAATTCTGAAAATTACATTTAATGTGGTCGTTGGTTTTGAGTGAAATAGCTTAAACACAATTGTAGTCCGTTACCATGCCTTTTTCGACTTGCTACACAAAAAAGGACAATTGCCACACAGCAGTAGTATGAGGTCTCTAAACGTGTTATATGGAGCAAATAATTAAAAAGCTCTTGGTGCAGGTTCTTGAAATTTACGAGAAAATTATTGTAGGCGACTTCCTTGGGACCAGCAAAGTGAAATCAAAAAGACTTGGTGACAGATTCGAACGGTTCTCGTATATGCTGCTTTAGTTTTTGATGATTGATGACGTCTGTTTGCGGATAAGTGGATTGAAGCTATTTAGTTGTTGACAGATTTTGATAAATTCAAATGTGCTTTATGTTTCTATCGTTATACATTTTATAAAAACATAAAGCAAGTTTTAAAACATTAAAATATTCCAAAACTTAATGACTCACATGTCACTTATATTTAAACAATATTCAATCAAAAAATTAGTCACATAAAAGCAGTACCACATGCTATCGAATGAGCATTACTAAATATTATCAATTAATTCGAAACAAGGAGGAAAAACCAACCAAATTTATTAAAAATTACATGAAACTATAAAAAAAAACACAAAAGATAGTATTTTAAGCTAGCAAGTAATATGCAACAATTTAATTCTGATCAATGTTATCAAAAAATGAATTGAACTAGGAGACCAATATTATAATATTCCTAGCCTACATGTTAAATCTTATCAAATTACAATTAAAATCATCGTAGCACTAATGAGCTGCAACAAAAAATAAAAATAAACCACAAGCGGCCACGAATAATTTAATAATTGGCATTTAGCCACCAAAACCTAGTGTGGTGAAAAGGTATTTCAAAATGTCCGTGAAGGACTGCAGCGATGGTCTGCTGCCTCGGCAGAAGAAGGTGTCAATATCTGCCGAGAATGCCCTTGTCTGGGGACGCGTGAATGCGCTGGCAGGCTAGCATTGCGGTGTCGTGGGGCGGGTTCATTCCCCCAGCACAAGGACCCTCTACAAAGAATGTCGCATTCACGAATTTCTGGGGTCGAGAAAAGCAAGGCGACCGAAGTCGCAAAAATCGTAGGCAACTGCACCAGGGGCAACTGACTTGTTCATGGAACAAGAGAAACAAGTACAAAGAAGTGGAAGCAGGGTAACCTCGTCCTTACCCGGAGAGGCTCATGGCCCACAAATGAGAGAGGGGCAACCGGGTGGTGACGGAGCCCCCGCGCACCCACCCAACCGGATTAAAATCCATAATTGTTGTAGTGGCCAGGTATTCTTCTTCTGAGTGGAAAACTCATACAACTTAACTTGCATAAGCCTTCCCATCAGAAGAGAAGTACCCCGGTGACCAATTTATGCCATAAAATCATGCAATTCGATTACATAATCATATGTCATAAAGAGGCACCTTGCTCGGGCCACTCAACCCGCGCCGTCACCTGAAACAGAGAAGTTAATATGTACCCGGCGGCTGGCTCATGTTTGGTGGTGTGAGCCTGCCACCGTATCGGGTCCTATACCCGGTCAAAAGAGCAGAAGTGAAAAGACCGAAGTTGTACGTTTAACGCAACATGGTTTTTTTATTTCTCTATCATTGAAGCTAATATTGAAGTAACAAGAAAACGTACAATTTTTTTCGTGATTTGGTTTGACCTGATCGGAGATTAAATTATGTGAAATCTAATGTAACCGCTACTTTAAACGATAAGAAAAACGTTTTTCTTACTTATCGAATTTTCGATACTCAACAACAACGTAAAAAAAAATTTGCATTAATTTTATTCTTCTATTCTTCTTAACGTCATAAAATTTATTAAATAATCTTTCGCTAAACTTTGCACCTGATATTTAGTTTAAATTTGGTTTACTCATACTAGGAACGTTATGCTCTCATATTAGAGAAAGTTTATCCACTTTTCTGGCATTTTGATGTTTTCAACTTGAAAATAAATCAAATGTGTCTCAACCTAGTGTGAAATTTCTTTAAAAAAAACCAGTTACAGTACCTGATAACTGCCGTAGATTGACTTTCGAACTTTTCTAATGCTTGCAATAAATGAATTTGTACCTTTTCAACCTTGGATATGGATTTCAGCATCGCGTCAATAGATGATCTTTCGACAACTTGCAAACATGCCTTAAGTTCATTTTTTCTAGCACTTCTAGCGATTCGCATAAATGGTTCCAATAATGTTGTTGATGTCTCCTTACCGATTTCGTTCCACGAATCTTCTTCACTCTATTTTTCTATCAATTTCTGATCACCACCGAGTTGACTAGTTTCAATTACATTCCACACACCAATCACTCGTTTCAAGCATTCACCATGGATGGATACGCCAAAAGTTATTTCTCGACTTCATGATGCGATGCAAAAAAATAATGGTGAGGGATCACGAAAGGGCATCAGAAATGGAGCAATATTTTTGGGGGAATTCATCAATAACATTCTGATAAGTATCTCGGGATCTTCGTTCATACTGCAACAGCATACCGTTATTATTCAAACATATTCGAGTCCCATTTCTTGATTTTATTTGTAAACGTTGATGTATCTTCTTGCGTAGTATCACGGGCTGGGGAAGGTGTCTGAAACGCGTCTATTAATCCTCTCACTAAACAAACATTCGCGAGTAAGTCGCAAAAATGACACTAGAATCGCGTTCACCTTCGAGAAGGGAATATTTTACATGAAATGCAATCACTGTATCAATAGCATCTGATAATTCTCTGTTCATTGAATTAGCTAACAGGAACGAAAAATGATCACTGAAATTTTCACAGTTTCGAACCAAACCAAACCGTCTACCATCAAAATCCGAAACGAGAACTCATTTAGTCATCACATAAGTTGAACTGTTAGGCTTTTGAGCGCGGAGAATATTTCAAGCGATTCATGCTCCAATAATAACTTGACAACATAATGTTCAATAGTCATGTCCCGTAGAGTCCATAAATTGCTGGACAATTTCTTGCCGCCTCCATTCCCGCTGTCTTAGCTTTTGCAGCGCCGCCACGACGCGGCTCTTGTCATTCGGCGCACTGCGTACAATTCCAGTCAGAGCGTCTAAACAGTTATTTTCATCGTGCTGGGATTTTTTGTTTCACTTCTCGACGGTTCCTTGTAATGTGACGCCTACGCCCGGGAATCGAAGTGATTCCGATCCTGAACCCTTGCACCCGGCCAGATGGGTATGATCTCGAAGTGCAAGCGGACTTCATCTTTCGTGCGGATATCGTTGCGCAGAAAATATTTTTTTTTCCCTTTCCAAATATTTAGATCTGTGGATATAAATATTTGAAATATAAATATTAATCAAACACCGATACATTTCGAGGCATATCCATCTGGTAATGCCCCCCCCACAGTTGCCATCAAAACACTATGCCACTGGCGACCAATAAAAATGCACATTGCCGCCATGTGGGGTTCCATTCCGCGTCAGTTGCGACGACTCCCAGTCCACATCTGTTTTGTCGGATGTTGTCAGATTGACAGTCCGCCGCAACGTGGGAGAAAAAACGTGGAAAGAAGGAAAAGATAACCTCCGGGATAAGTGGAGCGAGTTTCGGATGCCATTTGAAAACTCGTTGGGCGGGTTGCTTCTCCGTTTCGGAAGGTAGGTGAAATGATGTCACACAGAAATTAAATATTGAATCGATATTTCGGTTTAAGGGTTTCCGGAAAAGAAATGAAAGCGGTATCCATTGCGGCTCGTGCGGGGCTTCAGTTCCACGTTGGCAGAAGGATCGAGGCATCAGTATTCGCGTACAACGAGACTCCGATGTGGTGGTGCAACTGCTGCTGTACATTCTGCAGCCATTCTAAAGGACTTGACAGCGGAGTTTCTCGAATTGGACAGGCGGATTGGAACCTGCATTGCTAGAGATGTTGTCATCCCACACATTCATAACGCGCTCATTTGATGTGGAAAACACTAATAACGGAGTTGCGAGAGCGCAAAGATGATATAGATACGCTACGTGGAAGAATTGAACGTTTAGAGACTTCCCAAAAAGAATACCAAGACCTCACTGTAACTCTAGAAAGCAAAAGATATAGGGCTGAAAGACTAGAAGAAGAAATCAATGACTTGACGGAACTCCACCATAATGAAATAATTAATTTGAAACAAACTATTGCCGACCGGGAAGAAAAAATTCAATATCAAAATGATGAGATGCTGAGAGATATTAATGAAGTTTTGGAGAATTCTCAAACACGAAGTACGAAAATAGAATATGTATACCAACAGCCGTATATGATTGTGGAGGGAATAGATGCACGAGCACTTGTTGTAAAGTTAATTAATATAGTGCTAACAATATTACGAGTAATACTTTTACTCTTGGCTACGGCTGCCGGTATTATCAGCCATTTCTTAAAGACCAGGGTTCGTGTTTTAACGACTGGTTTCTCTATATTGTTGGTAATATTTGTGAAACGTCCATGGCCTGATCTAAGAGACATCGGAGCTGATTTGATACGACATTTGAAAGAATCGCTAGTAGTCAAGCAAAAGATTTAAATGTTTAGGATAAATAGAACACGAACAAAATTGCTGAATATATTATACTTTGAGTGTTATGTATGTATGTGACAATAATGCGAATTTGACGAAAATATGCGTAATTCAATGTTTTAGGAACGGTGTACCATCCAATGTGGTCACAATTATCAAAAAAACGGCTTATTTAGGGTTTTTCCACTCCTACACCATAACAGTTTTACACGAAGGTAGCCGTTTTCTATGTCTAACATATTTCTTTTAAGTACAAGCCTTATCCCAATCAAGTCGCATTTTCAATTCAGTTTTTCTAAATGCAGAGGGATTTGGAATTGCCTTTTCGTTTGGCTATACCCTCAATTTCATGACTTTGTCACCGAATATATCCTTATTCATGTTTATGCGCTCATCCTAAATAACGCAAATACTTATTCCAAAATCAATCATTCAACTGCGCTTATCTTGATCTTGTTTAAATTACATGAACTCATGAACAGCCGCGGAGATTGTCACTCATTAGTTCACCTTGTAATGCATAATTGAACAAGACTTCAACAGCATCAAAACATTACTTATGAAACCTTAATATTAGGTTACTGTAGAGGAATAATCACATAAAATAGTCGAAATTTCCACCAACCGTTTATATCTAAATATTGGGGCAATCAAGGAACTACCTAAATCAACCAGTAGTTTAGACTTCTACAATAATATTTTTTTTTGCTTATAAGCAAGGCACATGCAAGAAACCAATTTTTAAACACACACACCCACTCCTTTTGTCGTTTGAACGTTAGTGTCACATCATATTATCACCAGAATTTAAAATGTTGAAAAAAAATATTATTTAACACGCAATTATATTTGTGGCCTAATCAAGTTCGTTAGTAGGAGTTGTTTTTATAGATTTTTAGGTGAAACTAGATTAAAAATCATTTTGGGGGATATTTAATGCATTATGTATCCTCTTGGAAATTGTTTACTAACCGTGAAATATATGTAGGATATCAAAAGAAAATTATGTTCCTGATAAGTTAAAACGTTACCGAAACCGCCGCGAATAATTGAACGGTAGACAATTTAAAACGCACAATTGACAAGTACTGCAAAGAAAAAAAAAAATTTTTAGATTTTTTTTTCAAAGATGTCTTTTAATACTGTTTGGTTATAAGATTATTTTTATATTTTTTTTTTAGATACTAAAAGACGCTAAATTTCTAAGAGTCATGAAATATTAGAATGATCTCTTTTGATGTTAAAATCGTTAAGAAAATGTTGCCTAATGTCTTTCCTAATTTGACTTGTGCTTTGCCTGAAAGACTGCTTTTGGAATATGATTCGTATGAGTCGTAGAGAAATTTAACTTTTTTTCCAAAAAAAAAGAATAATCATACTGATTAGCAAACAAAAGCTTCGAAGCCGATTGTCAAAAAAATTTGCGAATATTTATTTTAAGTACAAATAATTATTGAGAGTAAAGCTTGCATCATGTTAGTTTGATATGCATATGTTTTTTTTTTCAAACTGAATCAAAAGGAAAAAAAAATCTAGGTTAAGAAAAGGTAAAAATAGTGTGCACTTTGAATATCATTTTTTGGTAAACTTTGATATATTCGTAAATTTTTTAAATAACGCATTCACTACAGTCAAACTAAATAAAATCAGAATTCCGATTAAGATAGATTTCAATTTAAATAAATCCTGTTTTGATGAAACCGATTAGGTTCTTGCATTTCCATTTTTCAATTCCATTCAATGCATTTGTTCGGAATTATTTTGTTAGATATTTTTAAATACGATATGATCTAAATAGAGTTATGATATTCTCTGTATCCAGACACATGTTTGCTAAAATTTATAAATAAAATTATGAATTGCTAACTAACTAAAGACTTTCCTTTTCAGTAGTTCTTCTTTTTTTCAGTGGGAAAAGAGAGTGCAGGGTAGGTATGCCGTCGCGAGGGTAGGGTTTCGAAAAATCCGCTGAGGTCGGTTTCGCGTCACGCGCGGTACGCGATACCTTTGTTGTTTTGTCGTTTTATTAGAGTAGTTTTCGTCGGGTTGATTTAGAGTAGCATACTTTTCGGTACCGCGTCGGAAATTCGGGAACGCGAAATAAAAATTAGATTTTGTATTCTTGACTGGTTAATGAAGAAATACGGAGTAACGTAGAATAGGTTTCTTCTCCGTATGGTTTTGTTTGGTAACGCGTTTTGAAAACGGGCATGTTCAGGTGGCTGAAAATGTTGTAATTGAGCGTAACCCATTCGGAGACCCGCGACCGAAATCCTCTCCGAACTAGCTGGCCGACAAGCAGCCACCGCGTGAATGGGTTACGGTGCACGGATTGGTTGACCGGTGGGTACCATCCGTTGGCACTACTCAGACTTAACGTCTAGAACCGATGAGAGGTCGGTTCCGCGTTCGAATCTAAAAAGGTGAAAATCATTACATTCTCCGTTTTACTTTTATGTTGGCGCTATTCCTTATCTCGCACCCTACATGCTACGAGGCACGGTGCATAATTTCCACGTCCCTGCGCTCGCTCGTAGATAAATTACTGTTCTAACAGTATTCTGGCTACAACAGCACTCCGCGACGGCAAGAGTGCGCTCTTCCGAAAATTCCACTTTTTCGGACAGCGCGACGCAAGAAAAGTCCGTGCGGCGCACACGAGATATTTGCGAGGAACACGCACGATGGCGGGTCCTGCGCTAGCGCTACTCCACAAGACGTGCCCAACTCCTCTGGCCGCACTCAAATTCAAAGCACTAATCCGCCCGCTGATTGTCCGCGGAAAGTCCTTTGAAGTTGTTTGTTTTCGCGGGGAAAGATGTGACGACGGTGATAAACAGCTATAAATATTGGATTGATACGCGGCAGCGGCGTTTTGTTTTCAGGTGTGCAAGACAACATGGCAGAACCGGTAAAGTGTGATGGGAAGCGGAACAGATGCTTCCGAATTCAAAGAGGGATTCACGACAGGCAACCCCGGAGAGAGATTAATCGCGCAAATTTGAGTTGTAACTAGCACTTTCTTCGCGTAATGGCACACTTAAAATTTTAACGCTTATTTTCGTTGCGCCGAGTACATTCGGTTCGATTGAAGTTCACTGCCTCTTGCACTGTCCGACACTCACGAATTTGTGCCGTTCACGCTTCTAGCATCGCGACGGACTCTCTTCCTCCAAAACTTCCTCACACGATCACGCTCCACCACTGACTAACATTCCGATGAGCGGAATCGAGAATCTGTAATTTCCATGCTTTCTAGTCATAACCGGATTTTCTATAAGGAAATGATTTGCTGTTTGTGTAGTGAATTAGTTGATCTGGGATATATTATGCATGAATTTCTTTTAACCCTTTGCCTGCGCCAAATCCTAATCGAGTAGTTTTAGTTATGCTGAATATAAAAAAATATAAAATCTATAAATTGACATAAAAAAATAAAATTTAAATTCTACATGAAATTATCAAATAATTTAAAGCTATAAAATAATAAATTTAACTAACTGCTCGATTACTACACTAGTTTGCTCCATCTCAGCTTGACCAGCCTCAACATACCTCGCGAATTGGTATGTCCATTGATACCGTTGATCCTACGAGCTCGAATTCGAAGGATATTCTATCTTCTTATTGTTGGACCGCCTATATATATGATATATAATTGGGGCACCACCAGAATCAACAATAGACCTTTTCATGTCCAATACACGAATGCTTCTGGAGGAATGAAGCCAGTGGTGAGACAAGTCTCAATGTACCCGTCGATAGCGTGGAACAGCTGTAAAGCCCAGGGATTTCCGATCACAGTTACAGACTTCACAATGTTTGTTCGAACAAGTATCAAAATGAATTCATCGACTTTCATCACTTTGGCAGTATGATAAATTTTTCGATTCGATATATAGTATTTCTAATACGTCTCAGGCTTTCTCTATAGACCAGTACATGCGCGAAGACATTTTCTTTCGAAAACTTTGAGCATTTCTATTGTAATAGCGCTCTGATCATACCAAATCAGACATTCATATGACAAAACAACAGATAACTTAGACCTTTTAATGAATGCCTCTAGAATAACGGGTCGTCGAAAGAACATCAATACTTGACAAGCTTTGTTGAGCATAGATTTGCCGAGTCCATTATACTGCAGATACTGATTAAAATAAACACTAATATATTGAACATAGGATTAATGTTGTAATGAGTCAGCCCTACGCCGCTGACAAACAATTCGTAAGTGGTTATTGACGTCGACGGTTCGGAACGACTTTTTAACCACTTGCTGACATTGAACCGCATTTTAACAGCTGAGAGGAAATTTGAAGTTGTAGTGGAATGGATAGGGGGAAGACTCCGGAAGATGGCCGCCAATCCTACTGTCATGTAAGACGAGCGGAGTTCTTTTGTATCCCTTTGGCGGAAGTGTAGCGTATCGTCCGACCCTAGTGTACACCGGGTTTTGAATTTTACGTGTAAAGAAAAGTCAAGTAGCGGAATTTATACTTTTTATTGAACCAAAGGCAAGTGCTACATACGGAGTTCCCACGTGTGAAAACTGGTCGATACGATATCGTGAATCCGCAACGCCACTACGACCCAAGGGCGTTCTTGCGCGAGCAATAAATGGGCGAATTGCCAGGTAGAGGTTCAAGAAGAAAAACTTTCTTTTAGTGTATATTATCTCTTTGCGGTAGATTTTTAGTGCGGAAACTAACCCGTGGCTTACAATTTGAAGGAGCGCCACTTATTCTTAGTGCGGCCCGTGAAAGTGACAACAACAAATTGTAAGTAAGTGCGTTGAGGCTGAAGGTTTTCGTTGCCCGGCTAGCTCTGTGACAGAGAATGAGCACCCTATTGCGACTTTAGAAGCCAAGGCGAATGTTTGCGGTGTTAAATTTGATTTGAAAATCTCATACTAATTAGTTTTCGGTCCGGCAGATCATGACGCTCATTTTTATGACCTGCGAAATATGAGTCGTGCAATATGTGTGTTCAAAGGACCTGAAAAGGCTGTATCATACGTGAAATTCCTCAATACACATGAAATAATTGCAGCAAGTCGAGATAGCCAATTAAAGTTATGGAACGATTACCCGCTCCCGTATTCGCCGCGTTCATTTACGGGTCATGTAAATGAGAAGAATTTCGTGGTTCTTGCTACTGATGGAGATTGTACAGCATGCGGTAATTCAATTTTATTTATTACAAAGGGCTTTCAAAAACGTTGCTTAGTAAGAAAAATTGAAGTCGGGAAGAAAAAGTGTCCGGTTTAGAGCGATCAAATGATATTAACGAAATTATTTCGGCAGTATCCTGGTGTAAACATTGCAATGTTGTTTTAGCTGCTAATAGTCACGGACTTATAGACATTTTACGACTAGTTTAGGAAGGAATCAATGTCGATAAGGGGTTTCCTTCCGAACGTTGATAATTTATTGAGGTTTTACATTTTTTCAATTTTAAAGTAATATACTTTCCAGTAAAACACCCATTTTCTCAGTATTAAGTAATTTGCTGAAAACACTAAACCGGTACATCTAGTGTAGATAATTTTTAAGATTTGCCCAACGGAGTATAAAGTTAAATTAACATATACTATAGCGAAACACAAGTCATTTATAATTTAAGCTAGGCTACAAAAAAAGGGGGAGCATTATCCTCGCTTATTGAACGTTTTTTAGGTATTTGTAAAAATTTTTTTTACAAAGACCTACTAGTTTCGCGACCTGTCTGTCCGTCCGTCGATCCGTCCGTCCGTCTGTCCGTCTGTCCGTGCGTCACAGCTGATTTCCTCAGAAACTATAGAAGCTCAAACTTTGTAAAAAGGTTAGAAGTGATAGTCTCTCAAAAGTTAAGGCCTTAACAAACATTTAAAAAATGTTTAAGGGGGGTCCCCCCTAATAACGCAATGTCTCTTAAAATTTTTTTTTAATCAAAGGTAGTCGAGTGGGATATCAAATGAAAGGTCTTGATTAGAACTTTTAGAATCTGAAATAAAAAACTCATTTGATGAATTAGGGGGTCCAGGGGAAGGGAAAATGTACCCAAAATTTGTGTCCCCCCCTCGCGATTGGACACCTTTCAGCCGAAAAATCTGAAAATTATCACGAACGTGGACCTTTATGAGTACAAGGGCAACAAATACCTCAGAAATCGAAATTCACTCAACTTTGTTAATAATAGTATGATTTGTAGATTTTACATTTTTGCCCATAAAATCAAAACGGTACCTGTAAACTTCTTGAAATTTCGCAATTATATGGACTGACATAATATATGTATGTTCACAAAATTTGATTGAGATCGAATCATAATCAAGTGAGTTATAGCCATTTAAATTATATGGAATTACAACAACAATAACACGTGTTTATAGTTGATATAGGGTTTTCCAATAAGAGGTGTTATTTTGATATTAAAAGAAAAATGTCATTTTTTAGTATAAATGATCGGATGTTTATTTCACTATAAAGAAGAAGATATGCCGTTAATAGCAAAAACTAACATCAGGCAAATAACAACTACGACACGCTTACAGGACCATATCCTCTTCATGAAATCTTCCATAACCAAATCGCAAAGTGGCTGCCCTATGTCCTCGATGGCCTCACGAATTTTATCTTTGAGATCTTGAATCGATGCTGGACTATTGGCGTAGGCCTCCTCTATCACGTGGCTTCAAAGGGAGAAGTCGCAAGGTGTTAAATCACAAGATCTATTCAAAATAACACCTCCTATTGGAAAACCCTATATATATTTAAAATTAACTTAGGCACTTTTATTTGCTTTCAATTTTCATGAAAATTTAAGAAATAGTGTTTAACTTGAACATGTTCAATCGGCCGAGAATTTAGAAAAATCATTTAAGGTAGATTAAAATGGAGGCTGCACTGTGCTTATGAAAGAAGCTGTGCATCTTTTGTATAAATTTGAACGATTTCATATTCAAGTATTGGATGAAGAATTCAAGTTATCGATTCACGCCATTAGAAAACTTGTTTCTAACCCTATGATGTTTACAAAGACCTTCTGGCAGGAGCGCTCTCCTGCTTACTCAACTTGTTTGAATATTATGATATCTTTTAATTCGATTTTTCTATTTAAATTAAATGGTTTTAAGGTGAAATTTTATATTCAATTCGTATAATATTATTTATTATGGTTTTTATACTTAAGCGCTCAGAAAAATGACGTATTTTCGCTTTTGAACATTTATACCTAGCAATGCTACTATCTGAAATTAAGAAAGACTGCATGAGTAGCGCCTATATCATTTTGATCGTATATCGGATGGGTAAAGGTTCGAATCAAATTCAATTCCGTTTAAATTTCGTGATATTTTGGTAATTCATCATTGATTAAAAATAATAAAATATTACTTTTATTTTGTTTGCTAATAACTCCAACATTTTTGTTTCGAAGGTAAATCGTTTTAATTTCATATATAATTTTAATTTACAATTATTTCTTCCCCGAAATTAACATTCAGATCAATCATGCCGTTAATTTTGAAGCTGGGCATAATCAGTTATGATACCCGTCAATAACTTTTAAATTTCATACAGTCGCATAGATGCTATTGTACATGAATAAGAGAATTTCAATTTATAAGTTAGTTGATAACATTTTGTATAATTTCTGGGTCAGCATTATAAACGGCATTTGTCTGATTTATGTTTTCCAAACAGTTTCACGCAATCTCTAAAATAATTCAAATTGGATTAATAACGCAGAAATAAAAACGTACTTTCCTTTTTAGACTATAATTTTATTTCCTTTTAAATATATATACGTATTTCGACCGTTACATACGGTCTTCTTCAGTATATTAACTAAACTACTTGAACAATCTTTCCTTATATACTATTAACATTTAAGTACTTATCCTAGGTAGAAAACACCTTTATTTTATTACCGCATTAATTATCCTATTATTAATTACCTGTTTATACCCGTCCTAACTTGTGGTCATTAACAGATCAATCAGCTTTGAATTATTGTTACCTACATCTTCATTTAGCCTAAACTCCTCAGGTACTTTTTTGATTTCGATGCTTTCCTTAATATCCAATTTTTGCCATTTTCTTACTTCTTTAATGATTTGTACATTATCTATCGTTACTGCATGACCTTCTTTTACGATGTGTTCTGCAACCGATGACTTGATGACGCCTTTGTTTCCTTTTTTCGCTGCTTCGGCTTCCCGTACATGTTCCTCAAACCGAGTTGTCACTTAACTCTTAGTTTGACCTATATACATTTTCCCACATTTTACACAAGTTATTTTATATACTCCGCTTTTTTCATCCATGCTTTTCTTGTCCTTTTCGCTGGTCGAAACCGATTTTAGCTTGTATAGCTTACTTGTGTTGATAACTTCGAAGTTGTACTTTTTCAAGACTCGGGACAGTTTTTGCGATATAGCAGAGTATGGAATACTCATTTTCGTTTTTCGGATGGTTTGATTTCGGGCGTTTTCTGCAAATAATCTTGTGAGCTTATTCTTAGCCGTTTGTTGCTGTTTTTTCCGGATCATATTCGTAATAACCTTTCCTTCAAACCCATTGATCTCCGCTGTTTCCAATATATATGCCTTTTCTTTCATGAATCTTGCTGCTGTCAATGGTACCTTAAGTAATCGATGGATCATACTGTTGTACGCTGCCAATTTTTGAGAATACGTATGCCATGATGAAGCGGGGATCGTCCTCTGCGTATATGTATTTTTTCGGAAAATATCGAATTCCAATTTGCCCTCGTTTCTGATGAGCTGTAGATCCAAGAAAGGAATTTTTCCATCTTTTTCCACCTCCATAGTAAAATTTATGTTTTTATGAATTTTGTTGATTTCTTCGAGTATCGTATTTGCTGCTTCTTTTGGTATGACTGCGATGACATCGTCAACATATCTCCACCATATTCTCGGCATATAACCTTTTTCTTCGATTAGTTTTCCTACGTTAGTCATAAACATTTCCGCCAACAATGGCGATAGTGGGTTTCCCATGGCTAACCCTTTGGTCACTTTGAAGAATTTTTTGCGGAATGTAAAATAATTTTCATTCATGCATAACGTTGCTAGATTACCATATTGTGCTGCTCGCCTTTTCCATTCCGTTGTAGTTCCATGATTTTGAATCCATTTCGTTAGCTCGAAGATCGCTTGTTTTGCTGGCGTGCTTGGAAATAATGCTTGAACGTCGAAGGATACTAACATTTCCGGTTCCGTAATCTTGACATCCTGTATTTTCTCTATTAATTCCATAGAGTTTTTTATTGAACGTTCTCCATATATGGTACCCAGTTTTTTACATTCCGCTATGAGCCACTTTGCTATATTGTATGTGGGAGAATTACCATCTGCTATGATCTCACGTCACTCTTCTCCTTCTTTATGTGTTTTTAGCTGACATCTAATTCGAGGTAACGACGGATTGGACATTTTCAACCTGTTGACATTTTCGAAAACACTACCAGCATTCTTCAAAGCTTTATTGACCCGTTTTATGCTATCCGGTAAGGGGTTGGCTCAAACTAAGAGATTAGTGACAACTCGGTTTGAGGAACATGTACGGGAAGCCGAAGCAGCGAAAAAAGGAAACAAAGGCGTCATCAAGTCATCGGTTGCGGAACACATCGTAAAAGAAGGTCATGCAGCAATGATAGATAATGTACAAATCATTAAAGAAGTAAGAAAATGGCAAAAATTGGATACTAAGGAAAGCATCGAAATCAAAAAAATCCCCGTTGGCAGCACCAGCCGGAAAGGTAAATTTCTCGTATGTAGCGTAAAGTTTCGAAAAAGAATTTGGCTTGCCTACTACTAAACTTTTTTCTGCAATTTTCGTAGTACCACATGGGTATTTATTAACATAAAAAAATCTTGTCACGTTCGTTTTTAGAGACCTTTTATCGAGGCGCAAATATTTTGCAAATTAAATTGAGTTGCACGCGTATGGATTACATATTGAAAATCGCCGGATCATAAATTGTTGTAAACATATAAATACCGGTTTCGCCCTTCTCGCATTTGCTGTTTACACAGTTCACAGTGGTAACCACACAAAGGTTTAAAAAGCTCGAATAGTTAATTTCAAAAGATTTCCATAAAAGTTTAATCAGCACTTGCGTTGCACTTAATATATACATTTTCAATTTTTTTCTGAACTGTGAGGGCCGTCATTTCGATTTTTATTGAAATCGGCTGCTAAAAATATTAAGCTGTAAATTTTCGACTGCATTATTTGTCATTCGATTTGCATAATTAAATTAAATTAACTTGCCTTAATAACTTATAATTTCAAGTTTCAACGGAATCTGTTGAGAATCTTGGCTGCTACAGAAATAAAAAAAATTGTATGCCACCCCTTGTATGGGGAGACCCGCCTGTATGGGGAGACCCGCCTGTATGGGGAGACCCCCCTTAAATCCCTAAAAATATTTTCTTGCACTGCAAATTTCAAGAGGCACCACTTTTGACCTACGTAGAAAATTTCCTCATTCTAGCTCATGTGGTTTGCGAGAAAACTTGTTATGACGCACGAACAAACGGGCGGACGGACGGACAGACAGACAAGTCACGATTTTATAATTTTTTAGAGTATTGTTAAAAATATTTTACAATATCTTAAAAATGATCTGGTTTATAAGTTCTTTCAAGTAAAGTCATTTAAAGCGTTTCCATGAAAAATATTCATTATTTCAGTTGGTACTAAAATAGCGAATTGCGCTTGCCTTCAGACCTTTGGGGGCCGCCATTTTGAATGCATGCATTTGATTTTGGATTATTTTAAATCTGTGTATGCTAGGACCTCATCAATCAATGTACTATCTCGTTCAAATAGGAGTTTCACTCTAGACAGGGCAAAATAATTCAATTTTTAAAGAAAATGGCAGCTAAAAATATTAGGCTTTAAATTTTCGACTTTTTTATTTTTCATTCAATTTTAATAATTTCCTGTAAAATACAAGAACATACTACAGAGATTCATAATCTCAAGTTTCATCAAAATCCGTTGGAAAATGTGACCGCTAGAGGGCCACAAAAACATGAAAATAACGCATATTTAAACGGCCGCCATTTCGGAATTTGCAAATGCATGATCACCAAAATATCAAAGACTGTAGGTCCAAGTAATGTTTATCTTGAAACCAAGTTTCATATATGTCGGATCAAAATTGCGACTTTTAGAAGCCTTTGAAATTTTGACCTTCAACTGGCCGCCATTTTGTTTTTTGCAACCTGACCTCCAGTTCTTTTACGTAATTCTTTAAATACTCATAATTTCTATCAAATTGTTGAATTTCATGAAAATCTGTTGAAAGCTTTGACCACTATTACAACAAAAAAATTTTGCACGTTTTTTGACCTTTGAGCGGCCGCCATTTTGTTTCTGCCGTACCGACTTTGGATTTTTTATTGTGAGATTCATCATATACATCAATGAACCCTTGTACCAAATTTCATCCAAATCGGAGCTATACTTTGGTCTGAACAGAAATCACGATTTTTCGTCTAAAATGGCCGCCATTTTGTTTTTGCATGGCCGATATAGCTGGTTCACGAACTTAACCGAGATAATTACCCAATACACCCTTCCTGAAAATTTGGTGAAAATCGAAGCAAAATTGCAACCTCTAGCGTGGTCACAAATTTCGTTATATCCCATATATATATATATATATATATATATATATATATATATATATATATATATGTATATGTATATATATATATATATGATGCTCTCCGCAATAGGTAAATTTCTCTCGAGAAATTTACCTAAAAAAAAAATTATTCCATAATTAGTGACCATTAACTAAAATATTTAAAAGACAAATGAATAAGAAAATACCCCTTTTCATCCTTATTTCGTTTTTCATATTGTTAAGTATCGAATTCTATTTAAGGTATTCAGTCAGTAGTCTGTAACTACTTAAATACCAATAAAGTATATATGGATCCATATATGCAAATAAAATAGTACCAAATATATGAAATAAACAGCCACTGAGTCCATTAAGAGATGAGGATCTTAGTCTTAAAATAGTTTAGGTTAAATTTATATTTAAATTGAACAACATAGTTCAATCGAAATTCTAGATGGTTGCAATGATTTCAATGGATCTTTGAAACTTCAAACGTCTAATGGTTCAGAAAACAGTTTTGTAAATGCTTTGCACTGGTATTTACATGATGATTTAAATACCGAAATCAAATATATAGAAAAGTTGATTAGCTCAAAAAGGATAATAATGTATCTGTATTTGAAAAAATAATGAAATTCGTCGGGATATTTGATCTTAAGTTAATTTTTTAATGGAAACAATCATACTTCCTCATAAAATTTTCCTTACACTCATCAATTAAAATACATCACTTAGATAAATCGATAGACTTTATTTAAAATAATCCATTAATTTCCGATCCATAAAAAAAAACAATTCGAAATACTACTTTCGCATACATCAGTTTGTTAAATTTAGATTTATGTCGAACATATTATTAAAGGTTGAAACAGCAGTAAGAGATAATTGAGAGAGTAGTGCCTATTGCATATGCTATGAAATATATATATATATATATATATATATATATATATATATATATATATATATATATATATATATATATATATATATATATATATATATATATATATATATATGCATACATATATATTTTCGCATACATTCTATCAATAATAATTATATGTTTTAAGTGAAGGGTTGACGTGAAATTAAATAATATGAATTCTTCTTCTTCGTAGCCCTACAGCCCCTTTCCGGCCTTCGCTTAGAGATAGTCAGAGTATCTCATTGTCATGATCTAATGTGTCGGCACCCCATAAGGTGATATGATCATTATCACGCTTTGGCCGTGTGTCCGTCCACCCAGCTGCGATACGTTCCGATTTTAAACCAGCATGTATCATAACTGAACAAATTTATAGTCCGTCCGAAGAACCACTCGAACTAAATCTCGTTGACGCCAACGAAACTTGAACCAGAGACCTTCGGCTTACGGGCTTAGTGCTCTGACCACTAAGCCTAAGCGGACTACCAATTCATAATATGAATTGCTAAACCAAAAATAAGACTTCCAGCTAAATCCTTCTTTTTCCAGCAGGAACGGCAGCGAACGGTAAGTATGCCGTTACAAGGGTAGGGTTTTAGTAATCCGCGGATGGCCTTACTTAGTCTCTCGCGCAAGACCCGTGACCGAACTCCTCTCCGAACTAGCTAGCTAGCCAGCAGCCACCTTGGAGTAGACTAAGGGTGTCGGGACTTGTTGACCTGAAGGGTACAGTCCATTGTCACGTCCTAAGACTTCACGTCTAGAACCGATGAGAGGTCGGTTCCGATTTCTTTCGAGCGATTTAAAACAGAAAATCATTACAATGTGGAATCCATTCTGAGCTGCCCTGGCTGGCCATAATGTGGAAATCTTTCCATTGACGTTTCAGGTCTTGACTAACCAACCACAGCGTTGTTCGAAACAAAATTGTTTCGAATATTTACGCATTTACTTTCATTAGTCTATTGTCCATGTAGGCCCACAGATCGTTGGGCATTTTCTGAAGGTTCCTTTGAACGACTGATGCCTTTGAGTCTGCTGTATAAATGACCAGGTCACCAGCAAACGCCACTTCTGATCGCGTAGGCGACACGTTAAAATCAAAGCCATGCAACAGGTTGCGAATGAATATGGAGAAGAGTAGAGGCACAGTAACTATTTCTTGCTGAAAACCATTCAAGACATTAAAATCGCGTATCATCATCAGATTTTCATTAGTAATAGAAAACAATTTTCCACACAACATATTACACATCGTGGCGTCAAGGTGTCTGGGGAAATTGACCTTTAGGAGCTTAAAAATTAGTAGTTGAACTAAGCTATATCGAAGGCTTTCTCCGTATCAAATCAAAACGTTGTCTATTATTTAGTTTCGATCAGATGTCCGACGTTGCTTCATTATCGCATGCATCGTTGAATGCTTGGCACGGAAGCCAAATTGGCACCACAACATCAACTCATATTTCTCAATGTGAGCGTTTAATGTTAGTGCCAGTATAACTTTAAACACCTTGCTGATATTAGGCAGCAAGTTGATTGGGCAATAGCTTTCAGGGCACGATGATTCCTTTCCTTTCTTTAAGATCGAAGAAATCTTGGCCTTTTTCCATTGATTCGGGAAATATGAATTGCTCAACATGTTGTTGAACAATATGCAATGATTTCTAATACCACCCTTAGGCAAATATCGAAGTACTATTGTATATTGGGACTACCGCCAATGCCAAATAGTTTTTTGTTGTTTTTCCTGCCAAATATGAAACGCAAGTCTTCATAGCTGACAAAATAATCAAGAAGATTTTCCCTCGCTATGAGGCCGGAGGTCAATGTTTCATTGAAATGAAGAAGAGATTCGCTGTTTAGGCTTGATTTGAAATCGAAAAATTTTGTTTCAATGACTTCTGAAAGTATTTGGCTCTCTCTCTGTCAAAGTTTGGTAGATGGGTCAGTTCAAAATGAGTTTTAATCAGAGCAAACTTCTATAAAACATCACATATACAGGGTGCCTCATTAAAATACGGAAAGAATACACAGTTTATAATAATAATAATTTATCAGTTATAAACTAACATTTACCACAAAAGTTATTATATCTTAATTCTAGGTATACTCTTTAAATGTATAACTCAATGTAATCCCCGCTTGCTTCAATTCTCTACCTGAATTGCGAGCACACTTTCCTTAGCTACTCTCGTTGTAAATTGATGAATGCTGCTTCAAAAGCGGCCTGTAGGGATGCCACATTAGGACATGTAGTGAAATGAGTAGGTATAAATGTCCGTGAAGGACTGCTGCGATAGTCTGCTGGCTCGGCGAAGGAGGATGGTAGGATGTTGCGGTGTGATGGGGCGGGTTCATTTCCCCAGCACAAGACCCACTACAAAAATATTTTTCACATCCACGAATTTGGGGGTCAAAGGAGTATTGACCGGAGTCGAGAAAAGAGGTAACCTACTAAGGGCTATTCAATTGCTGAGTCAGAGCAAAAATCGGGCCTGGAGAAAACGGACGGATTAAAGGGACTTTGTCGTTACCGACCATAATTATGGCCCATAAATAAGAGTAGGACATCCAGGTGGATGCAGTGCCCCCTCGCACCCTCCCAACCGGATAAAGATCCAAATGTAGACATGGCCATATATTTCCCATTTAAGTGAAAAACTCATGCAAACATAATTTGCGTGCATTGTTCTATTAAATGAGAAATATAAACGTGGACAATTTATGTTATAGTATTATGTGATTGAATCACATAACACTCTACCATAAAAGGGCAGGCGAGCGGAGGGCCACTCTACCCGGGCAAGAGCACCTGAAACGCATCACCAGGGGAGAGCTCGCCCGCTGGCTAGCTCATTATAGTGGAGGAGCCAGCCATCGTTGCGGGTCCCATGCCCGGTGAGATGTTACGAAAGGAAACACCGAGGGTACCATTTAATTCAACATTCCTTAATTTTTCGGTTCTGTGCAAGTATTCTGGTAAATTTACGTTTTTGGCTAATATATTTAAATAGTAAAGATAAGCTTCCCCTCACTTCTTCATTGTGCTTAAAATTATGAAATAGACATGTTCTTTTCGGTTTAATTGGAAAGGTAACATTAATTTTACTTCCTTCGTGCCAATTTTTCACGTTTCACGTCGTTTAGTATTGGTTTATTTGGGACATGCCATTTTTGGAATACCATTATAGAATTCACATATAAATTCTCATGCAAAAATAAGGAAAACCAAAAGGAAACTTACCCAACATCCTCGCTGGGCGCCCGCTGATGACGTGGATGAAGCCCAATGATGCCTAAAATAAATTTTGTTTTTTTTTTTGTACGTTACGAGCGCTTGCACCACAATTACTACGTTTTACAAAAC
The DNA here is from genome assembly GCA_963969285.1 of Odontomyia ornata. Classification (NCBI taxonomy): domain Eukaryota; kingdom Metazoa; phylum Arthropoda; class Insecta; order Diptera; family Stratiomyidae; genus Odontomyia; species Odontomyia ornata. The sequence goes on from OZ017740.1 coordinate 138,534,442, forward strand.
TTGAGATGGGAAGAAAAATTCTAAATCAAACTTTTGCGCTGCATATAAATTAATTTTCTTAATCATATATGATGTTGAGACAAGCTGCTTTGGGTCACTACATCAACATGTGGTTCCGTGTGGGGTTTTGATCTTGAACTTCGCAATCCATTGTATCTATTGGAGAGGACAGACACGGTATAGCGGCAAGTTTCACTTCAATCGAACCAAAACCGCAACAATGAAATGTAAAAAAAAATGTTTTGTTTGGAGTCGGTTCCGTGCGGCGTAGCCAAGTGCAACAATAATAAATTTATTACATTAAGCAGTCACAAGATTTTCACGTGGGCACACTTGCTCCAAACTCCGCTATGCATCGTTTAGCCAGCAAGCTTGGGAACACGTATCGTGGCTAAAAGTCCAAGTCACTTCGGGCTCATCCATTACTAGTATCTTCGAATCCACACAGCAACTCGAGATCCATGCTAAATGCTTGCAGACTCGCTACTTGAACCGAAGATAATTTTTCGCTTCTCGCAAGCATGCTGAGTACGAGCTTTGTCGATTTGCCATTTTCCCCAACGCTGTGACTTGCTTCGCCGGCTTACGAGTATTTAAAGGTGAAAGTAGTAGTTGCAACTGCAGCGAAATTGATGACTTCAATCGCAGTTATGCGATTTCAACGCACTTTGACCGGAACGATGCCCACTTCTGCAAAGAAATCGCTGACTCTGACTCGTGGAAAGCAGACAAAGGGAGAAATCCCTTCGTCTGCTTTTCACGAGTCAGAGTCACCACACCTCTAATAGGTACACAAATGAATGTCTTGTTTTGATTAATCTCTCACTCACTGTTTCAACTGTTAGTATTAACTGCCTATACAACTCCGTTATATATAAAAGATTTATCTCTTCTTCTTTTTAACCCCTTCAACCTTGCAACACTTTTAAATTAACTTCCAGGGACCTCCACTCATTATCTCGCACATAGGAAGATCCCCGTATATCATTTGCATCTACTACCCGCGTCATCTCTTATCTTCCTTCACTCCACATTCTTCGATCACACTTCGATTTTCGATTAGTGCACTCAACTATTTCGCTAACATATAGCTTGCCAGTGCGGTGCTACCGACGTGTCTCTGGCACGATCAAAAGCAGACTTTACTCATCTCGATCCCGGTAGCAGACCACTTGGGCGTCGCGACATGTTCGCAGTGACGATTCATAACAGACATCCCACCTTCTTTCCAATCACAGCCGAATCTGCCTGCCACAACGGTGATTTTCTAGCGCCCAAGCAGATTTTCTTCTTCGCTTGCAATGCAATCTGTGGAATGCTGTATTATATCAGTGTTCTTATGTTGGAATTTTCAATTGCAGATTTGAGATATTAAGTTAATAAAAAAAATAATACATAGAAAAGTTAAATCATAATAAAAACATAAATCTCATGAAGAATATCAATGCAGAGAAAATTTACGTTTAATATATAAAAAATAATATAAATTTATATTTATAATAATTTATAAAAATTTAAATTTGAGTAATTAAATTTTTCTAATCTGCAATTGAAATTTCGGAACAGTGTTATGCCGGTTTTCGGGCAGTTTGCTTAGGTGACTGCTCGATTACTACTGATGTCTGCACTTGTTAGTAACCTGCTCCATAACGCTAACTTTGGAACCAACGGTAAAACGTTTCTCAATAGAGAAAAACCGAATGCGACTCGCAGCTTCATTCTTCAGTGAACACAGAAGCAAGTGACAGCGGGCAATTCTTTTTGTTCTAGCAGCCTCGGACAGCATCTGTCGCATCTTCATTGCGTAAGACAGTTACCTCAGGTCCTCTTCGGTGATTTGATGCATGGAAGCCTCACTTACACGCATGGTGGCTGTCATTTTCCTGAGTGAGCTCAGGATCTTCCGAATGAAGTCCTGGGCCCTTTGAACAACTTTCGGGGTCATTGCCGTCTTCTCCTTTGCATGAGTTTTCCTTCCTGGACTTTTCCGTGGTCGCATACATCTGACTAATATCGTATACTGTGGATTTCGAATACCTTATAATTTCTGTTGGCATCTACTCAGTTGAAATGACATTAAATGACTGCTGCCGTTGAGATCCACTACAGCGACAAATTAATGTGAAGGTTCTCTGGATTTCGCTGAACCACTACGTAGTCCTATTACCATCTATATCTGGTGTCGTATTATTAATTTCGAAACCAGTCTTATCTATAAGATGTATCTCACTAGTAGTGACTTTAATATATTATACATTCACTCGAGACTTCTTATGAAATATACCATTCACTTTTATGAACACGCCGTCTGGATCCTGGGAGCTAATACTCCTCAGTTTCTTCACCCAGTGGTTACTAACGTCACTCCTGAGGTATGGACGGCTTATGTTCCGGACATTCTTTAGGTGTAATTTCAACAATGCTAGGAAGGGATGGTTATAGTCCAGAAATGTCGATAAATATTATTGACGGATGCAAGAAGAAGGCTTTTCAATCTTGCGATAGTTGGTGTTTCATATCTTTCCATATTGTTTTGATGTTTAATCTTGGTAACTACTTTCTCAATGGTTTCCCATGTCAGCTTGTCTAACTTTGGCAAATAGAGATCTACTTCATCGTTAGTTACATTTCTATTATTGGGAACTATTGGGCATTGTTATCATTGTCAGAAGGTGGACATTGTTTCTGGTATTCCCAATTAAACTTCATATGGAAGTTTCCCAAAGTTGTTTTTCTGAAAGAAAGCCGATGGTTTTCATTTTAAACTCGATTGAGAAAGACATCATCGCTTTGATAATTTACCTCCATCACAATGGCAGAATGGTCACTATTATAAGGAAGCACCTGCAATTTCCGCTGAGGATTGTTCTTTTTTTTTGTGTTTCGGAGGTGAATGCCATTTATGCATAGAGTATAGGACTCCCAGGCTCGCAAGAAGGTGACTGGACTACCCACTAAACACCTCCCGTGTGAAGCTGAGAACCCAGCCTGGAACCGTTTGACACATTACTTCGGGCCAGGTCTCGGTTTATTTCACCATGAGGTGCCTTCAAGCTGGAGGATTTCTTTCCTAGCGGGAGGGGAGAGGAGAAGAGGAAGCGCCAAACAAGTGATCCCCCAGTCCCAATGCCCCCAGCTGCTGTGAGTCTCTTTTACCTTTTACGACTGCCCGAACATAATGTGCCACCTGGTTCCATTTGTCAACCAATTCGAGCATCGCCGAGACTATATTATCCGGGGTTACCAATCTTGTGCAGGTAAGACTGAAAACACCCATGCCCGCTCAAAAACTGCGTCAGATAGAAGACAGTCTCACCGTGCCTTCGATTTAGCCACAGTTTCACATCCGCACGCAGTACACCTTCCCTTCGTGCAATTCACCCAAGACTGCTGCCAATCGTTGAGTGAGCGCTGTCTCCCCTCGCGGATAACCATCTCCCTCACATCCTCGTTTCGACGCAGATAAATAGAGTGGCGCTCTCTAACAAGGAGGCCGACAGGCTCGTCAGGGTTCTGGCTCGTTGAGCCTCATGCCGAAGTTTGTCACTCCCTTCGTTTTTCGGCGATTTCAGTTGACTACGAGTACACTGCGGGCTTGCCATGCCTGGGTTTTCGACGGGGCATAGAAGCTTTGCAAGCAGTCGTAATGATGCTCATAGCTCAGTTCACTACGTCTTGAGCTGCCAGTTCTTCCATCCCCTCCAAATCTACCTGCAGCGGTGCACCCGCTGTGAGTACCTCGATTAACCTCTCTACGCCCATCCTGCCGATGTTCTATCCAATTGTAGAAAGCCGAGAGCACGGGCGTCGGAAGACAACATCACTGATCTCAAGCAGAATGCACTGATGATCACTGGCTGCGTAGTCCTCTAATACTTTCTAATGTTGTATCCTCCGTACTAAGGACTCCGAGGCGAATGTCACGTCCGGTATGGTTCCTTCACAGTCAATACAGCGGCAAGTCGGCATATTTCCGGTGTTTAGTACGACGAGCGCCATCTTGGCCGCCATTTCTAGGATTTGTTTTCTCTGTGGATCTGTTTGAGGCATGCCCCATTCGATTGCTTTCGTGTTGAAGTCTCCCCCAACGAGCACGTTCCAGTCTGCTTCGAGACACCGCCCTCCAGAGCATTAAGCTTGGCTTGGAAAGATGATATCATCTCCTTCAGTGCTAGGTACGAACTAAAGAAGGTGGTCCCTGGACACCGAACCCACACAAAACCATCCGCACAACTATTTCGAGCCCAGATGGTGGCAGTACCAGTTTCATAAGGATACCATGATGCTGAACATTTGTCATGGTGTTCATCACTCAGCAGCTAAAAGTCGGCTTTCATGTCCCTCACAAACTGCTCAAGCAGATTTTGGGCGGTTGAAATGCGGTGTAGAATTGTTAAATATGAATTCAAGTCATGCGTCAGCAATGCAAAGTTCCAAATATTAATTTGTCCTAGGGTATAATGGGAGCTTCGATCCGTATAAATTGCACGTGTATTGAATTTGGTTCTGTGTTATCCACGATTTCAGTAATATGGCTCTTAGATTATTGTTAGCGTTCAGCCATAATGTATGTCAGGCATTAAGATTGCTGACAAGAAAATAATGATTGTGCAGCCTGTTCAATTCGTGTACTTCGAACAAGGAATTGAGCTCCTGCTTGAATTTGAGAATGTTTCTTCCGTTGCATAGGCCGAGATAACGCAGAGGTTATCCCCACCTGGCAATGAAATTTTAATAACGAACACTTCATGTAATTCAAAGTTTTTGAATTCGAATTTATTATGTATTGAAAACGATAAGGTCTTCCTCCGTTTTCCCTGTCGTGTCTTACGAATTCGAAATACTTGAACATAATTGAGTGTCATGAATTGAGGTTGTTTTCAGTGAGAAGCATGATGTCAGGCTTTAGCTTAACAATGAATTCATGCAGAAAGTCATGTCGGTGTACAGTAATAATGGAGTTCATATTGATAGAGAGGAGATGAAGTCCATCCATGCAAGTATGGCTGAATCGCAATTTATTTTGAGGCATTTGACAAACAAAGTTAGTTATTGGATCTTGTTTGTTGATTCTTTCTGATAAGTTGTTGTTATGTTTTAAAAAGCAGCTCATTGTTGCTACTAACATTATTTACATTATGTATAGTATTGTCTGTTCTCAAGCGAAGAGTGAAAATGATATTCCGCGCTCGACAAAGTTAGAAAGTATCATTCTACGGTGTATTTGCGTTTGCTTTGGAATAAATTTAACTTTTGCATTTCAATATCGTGAAAACCCTCGATATGATGCTGGATGATCAAAGACACTGCAGTTGATACAGTAGAATTTTTTCCAGATTCCGTCTGAGCCAATTTGCTCTCGCAGGGGACATGAATTTCTTTCCATTGAGCGCACCAATAGTGCGTGGCTCAGTTGACGGCCGAATGACCAACTCCTTGGCAATGTTCCCACTTCACCACTTTGAAATTTTAGTGCCCTATCTGGTGAAGGGCAATCGGACTGCTTTTATTAGAAGTTTGCATCAAAGAAAGCGGTAAATTCTTCTTTTTGATGGTCGTTCTCCTTGTTGTAAAGGTTTTGACTGAAATGAATACAAATTTTGGTGCAGCTTCTTTGAGCACTCGAAGGAGATTGCCCGTGTCATCTCCATGGTTCAGACCGTTCAATAGAGCGGTCTGATATTTTTCGCTTTTTGGCGTAAGAAAGAAGTGTGGAAATTCAGAACATCTTAGGTTGTGATTTTTTATAATTGTAAATTTATCTGCGTTTGCTTTTTTGATTTCGAAATTGTTTAATTTATCTTCAGCTGCTAATAGCTGAACCATATCTCTTCTCTTTTGTGCGAATACATTTATTGACGGAATTTTTTTGCTTTGTTGCTGGCTTTTTCTGAGGGATCAGCAGAACTGCGAGTTGGTTTCTTCTCCTTGTTTTTATTTTTTAAATATCACTATGCAACATCAAAAAAATCACTGACATTCCGGGTGGTGATTTGTATTAGGTATGCTTAGTAAACAACATTAAACAAATTAATATTTAGATATCACGTCCCAAAACAAATTTACGTAACGTAAGATTATAGTCTTATTTTATTTAATTTCCGCTACACTTAGTTGAGGGTAGTTATAACATTATATCATTGATGTGTACAAATGTCATCAAAGCATTAGTTACATTATACAATAACATATCATAAAATATCCGTCGCCACGGTAAAAGAACAGGCGACGGGAAATATCTACTCTTAATTAGTATGCATTAATAAAACATCCTTTGCCCTGTAACAGACAGGACGCGTGAAAAACCCATCATGTATTAAGGATAGGATTTCTTTTACTCTTAATTATTATATTGTAGTAATAAAACATCCTTCGCCCTGTAATAGACTGGTCGCGTGAAAAACCCGTTATGTATTAAGGATGGGATTTCTTTTAAGATAAGAATGTAATAATCTAAGTAGGTAAGAAATAGATACAGTATTTAAGCCGAGATAATTTAAGTTCTTCTCTCAGTTTAATATTGTCAGCTCATATAAGAACAATAAAGGATTCATTGTTAAATTAGTTATACTTTTTCTTTAAAACATTTTGTCAAAGTTTTAAAGTCGTAATTCATTTATGTCATTCATAAATCTACATAATGCCGCGTGTCTATGTTAATTCTCCTAGCTTATTTTGTTATGTTTGTGGTCAATTTACGCCTAAAAGTTAAAAAAGCCAATTTCGCCTCTGTTTGTGAAGAGTTATGAAGCTTATCTCAAAATTGCCATTAAAAATCAAGACAAATCATGGGTTCCGAAAGTGTGTTGTTTAAAATGTTATAAATATTTGACGGGTTGGTACAAGGGTAATATTAAACAGATGCCTTTTGGTATACCAATGCAGCAGCGTGAACCCAAAAATCACATAGATGACTGTTACTTTTGTTTAACAACTGTGAAAGATTTTTCAAAAAAGTTAAAACATTCTGTGAAGTATGCTACTGTGTCATCAGTGTCAATGCCGCTACCATATTCTCCAGACATTCCAATACCGGAAAGATTTAGCAGTTCTTCAAGTTTATCGAGTTCTATTGAAGAAGAAGATGAAGCAGGCCCTTCCAATAGCGGAGACCAGAACCACATTTGATTAGTCAATCAGAACTAAATGACCTAGTTAGAGATTTAGATTTGACCAAAGAAAAATCTGAAATATTAGGCTCGAGATTGAAACAGTGGAATCTATTGCAAACTGGATTAAAGTTACAACTTATCGAAAACGTCATATTGCTTTAGCTACTTTTTATTCAAAAAAAGATGGATTAGTGTTCTGCAATAATATTGATGGATTGATGTCAGAATTAGGTCACAAGCATATATCAAAGGAGTGGAGATTATTCATTGATGGATCCAAACGAAGTTTGAAGGCTGTGTTACTCCATAACGGTAATATACTTTCATCTTCACCTGTAGCTTACAGCGCTAACTTAAAAGAAACTTACGATATTTTAAAACAAATTCTAGAAAAGGTCAACTTGAAGAACACAAATGGCAAGTATGTGCAGATTTAAAGGTAATGGCTTTAATTTTAGGGTTGCAAACCGGCTATACGAAATATTGTTGTTTTCTCTGTGAATGGGATAGCAGAGCGCGTTCAGATCACTTCATAAAACAAAACTGGCCTTTAAGATCCGGTTTCGTGCTTCGTCAGAAAAATGTAAAAAACCATTACTACCATCTGAGAAAATCATTTTACCGCCGTTACACATCAAACTTGGTTTGATAAAGAATTTTGTAAAAGCACTCCCCAAAGACGGACCTGGATTTTTATTTCTTAAAACAAAATTTCCTATGCTAAGTGAGGCAAAAATGTATTTTCATCGGTGCTGACATAAGGAAATTGATCAATGATCATGCTTTTTTATCGAGCCTCAGACCTATTGAAAAAAATGCATGGTTGGGTTTTGTTGGCGTCACAAAAAATTTTCTCGGCAATCACAAATCACCGGATTTTCATGAAAAAATTAATCAAATGCTGGATGCTTATCACAAACTAGGATGCAATATGTCATTGAAAATTCATTTTTTACACTCTCATTTAAGTATAACATGGGTTCAGTAAGTGATGAACACGGTGAAAGATTTCATCAAGAAGTTTCAGAATACGAGAAGCGTTACCAGGGTAGATGGGAGTCAGCCATGCTTGCAGACTACTGTTGAAGCCTTCAGAATGATGCTGCCACTACCGACTATAAGAGAAAAGTTATTTTAATGTAGAATAGCAATTTATGTAACATATTATATATGTAATTTTAAGTAACATCATTAAATGCGTTTCACTATCAAACTTGATGTGATAGAACAATTTTATTTCGATATTCACATAGTTTTAAGGTGGCAAAACTTAATTACATACTGTGAACCCAGTGAAACAAAAAAAGTTTACTTTGTTGCATAGTGTATTTAATGATATTTACATTAGTTTCTTTATTGGAACTTCATCGTAGATGGCTTCAAGCCCGTTTGAGAAAGGAGGAGGGATCTCCTTGTTTCCTCAACTCACAGCTCCCATGATTCCTCATCATAAATTCTACGACCAAATGGTGGTAAATGGTCTTGGGGTCACACATTGGGTTTACTGGCTCTCCGATAATGGGACATTGAATGCCAAAAACATACCAATACTAAATCCTGGATGAAGGTGAGTATTCTACGCTTGATGACGGAATCGGAAGTAATAACCATGCTGCCGGAATAAAGGTTGGGCGACGGGTTAGCTTCCCGTCTCTGTAAGACCCTACGTTGTTTCAAAAACTGCAACAGAGCCTTGGAACGGATTGAATCTATGAGAACGACCTCGCAACCGAAAAAAACTATGGCGTTGGGTCCTGGAATGTAGGATGACTGAACTATCCTGGTGCTGTTAAGTACCATTTGCAACAGGCCAGTCAATAAAAGTTAAATATGCTGGCAATCTAGGAAACGAACCAAACCGAAAGTGATATTCAAGATATGAGATTCCACACAATATTCAAAAGTAGAGAGCCTGCTGGAAAGCGAGAATTTAGAGCGGGCTTAGTTCTGGATAGGGAGTTCAAACCGCATGTTATTGATTTTAAGGCAGTCAATGAACGTTTGTGTGCAATCCGTATCAAAGCGAAATTCTTCAAAACTTGGCTGATAAACGTACACTCCCCAACCGAAGAAATGAATGAAACCTTCTATAATCACCTGGGAAGATTTGTCTGATGCGAGCATAGCTAACTTGTTGACCATTAGGGCAGTTCATCGAGTCAGACACTACACATGCGCTCACTTATCCATGGCTGACGATAAAATGAGCTCAGTGATGAAGACTCATAAAAAAATGTGTATCGCATTGTGAGTAAGCATACGTATAATGTTCAGCTAACCGGTAAATTGAGAGACGTTTAGCTTGCGTGCCTGGATTCGGCCAATCATGATCAATTGAGAGCACAACATTCGTGCGCAGAGATATGCTCAAAATCCTCGGGATCATTATCGCGGTGGTTGTTCAGGTACATTATTACTTTTGCGTTTTTTAATCGCACCTAACTGAATCGTCCTGAAGAATGATATTGCTAAGAGAAAATATGATGAAAAAATTTAATCTAATGAATTAAATCATGATCTTTTTGCTTTTAGTATTCAGAAAGAGAAAATTATGTTCAAACTCGTGCCATTTTTCGAATCAACCATTTAAAAACATGATATTGTAAGAAAATAAGTTTATTTTTCAAGACTCGATATGTAAGTACTAACTGCAATTCAAGCAACAGGCCAAGTTTATAGTTTCACGTTCGCTAAAGATAATATCTTTCAATTGCGGCAGCGCTCCCTATGATTTATTCATGCATATATATTAACCATAGTTACAATAGGAATCACCAATTTACTCGAAATATTAATTCAAAAGACAAAACTCTACGGCGCAGCATAGATATACATAGAATCATTTATCCGATTTTCCTCGCAAAGGCTCCCTACGTCCAATTTCGTACCCAGCAAAATATTCCATTATCCTTCTGATACTAACCGTATACCTTTGTTTCGGAATCCTTGGGATTTTACTTGTTTGTATCTGTTCTCGATTTTGTGTATCTCAAAAGAGACAAGAGTAAAAACGCTACTGTGTGTCGCTCTCTAACCGTTATAATGCAATTTTAATTGAAAATCTCCAAGGAAAATCCTCTACGTAACAGCTAGTATCCTTAGTTTGGTTGCTTGGTTATTTTACATTGATGGCTTTCCTATCCTACACCCGTAAGCTCTCCTAACATTGCTACCAGTGCCAACGCTTATGAGGCCACTGATACCTTTGCCATTGTTTCTGCCGGTTGTGTTGTGCAAAAAGCTTATAAAGTCCAATTAAAAACAGATCTAGGGTTTAATTGTGCTCGAAAGTGTCTTTTTGGTTTAAGGCTAGTATGCCATTGTGGGTGAGCGTAGGTTAGGCGAAACAATATTATAATGACGAAAATCGAGATAAAATCTCTAAACATACTAAAACTTTCAAAAGCTAAAATGATTCAGTCACGAGAGGCTATAAATTTTACATTTAACTACATCTAATCAAGGAGTCTCATGCAACCGCAACCCTTAGCAACATTCGAGTATTCTCACACCTGTTGATTCCCTTGTTCCAAGGAAAGCTTACTTCAAACTGCTGATTGCATTTTTGTTCAGTACGAATCTATTTGATAGCAAAGTTTTCTTGAAATTCAGATTCATTTCTATTTGATAATTCACAAAGATTGGTTGACCAACCTTTTTGCTTTATTTTTTTTTCCTAACCAATCTCAAATAATTAATAAATTGAAATAATATTGGCTATAGTTTGGTTCAATAATTGGGTGTTGAGCGGCATTTCATAAAATGGCATTTATGTGTTTGTTTTTAATATACCAAAAGTGTTCACAGATAATTTTGAAAGTATGAATGAAAACTATATATATAACACTATCGTATTGATGTGCAAGAGATGACATTTTCGAAAAGCATACACACAGAAAAATAAAGTTGAAGTTGTCTCAGCCTCATCGCAAATTTGCAGATTTATTTTACAAAACTAAGTAAATGAAAATAATTTCACAGTAGTTGAAATTGGATTTTTTGGTACTGAAAAATTTATATTAGAAATAGAATCGCGAAAGTCCATTTGGGATTTGTCGAGTGTCAATATTCCGATAGGGAATTAAAGACAAAACAGTGGGAGGAAACAGTAGTGTTATTCGGAGGTGAAGAACTCCCAGGAGAAGAGAAGAAAGCATTGTGTAAATTAATTCATTATTTCTTTATTAACTGTATAAATACATAGTTAAATTAGTGTAAACTTGAATTAAAGTTTCTGTTATGGGCTCAACCCTGAGTTTTCTTATTATGTTTAGTTGATTCTTTGCATCTGCCAAGATAATTGACCCTCAGTCATAAAATAATCAGCAAAAACGTCTCTATAGGATTTGCCGCGCCATGTAGCCTTATGAATAGCAGATGACACTTCTTCTAAGCCACGAATGGTCAGGATATCTGCGAATTTATATCCATCTCTCTCTCGAACGAAGTTGTGAAGGACGCAACATGTTTTAACAATGCTGATCACAAGATCCAAATTGACGTTAAAAGGTCTGCGAAAAAACTGCCGGTTGTTTGCTAGTATACCAAATGAATATTCAATATATGGTCGAGCACGAGAAAATCAATAATTAAAGTTTTTTTTTTTATCGTTGTTAGCTTTGATCAACCAAAACGATCTGTAAAATTTATCAGATAGTCGAAATGTATCATCACCAACAATAGCAAACAGTACTGGTTCAGGATTTCCTGACGAAATAAGTTTCGGAGCGGGAATTTGCGAATAGTTATGCATTAGCTTTCGATAAAATATTAAAACACGAAATATTGCGAAATCACGATCTTTTCCATAAGAACTCACATCTGTATACTATATACAAACTTAAAGTCAGCATCACAAATAGCGAGTAAATATAGGAAAAAAATGTTTATAATTCTAGAATCACTGTAAATTGGTTTCATGGTTCTTACCTTTTTACCATCAATTGCTCGAATGTAATTTGGGAAGTTGGCACGTTAGTTAAATTCTTCAGCAATTTCAATATTCTCTTGTAGGTTGCGGTAAACATATGTCTTTGAGTACATCCTATATAAAATGACAAACTTCTCTAATTAATTCAGCAATAGTCGAGATTCCAAGTCTGTATAAATAATGTAGATCTATAAATTTGCAGCCACTCCCAAGGTATCTGTAACAAAAGTATTACATGTTCAAATGAACAAATAAATTTTATTTCGATCCTATTTGTTCCCTTCTAGGGGGCTCATTTCAGAACAAGTGCGAAAATATAAGATGTTGTTTTGCTAGAGAAATACGAAGACTTAAAAATACCAGAAGTGGTTCTGCTGCTTCTTACAAAACACCTTATATTTATTATAATCAGCTAATGTTTCTGAAGATCACTGCTGGTAATTTGAGCACAGAAAGTAGCATTGGGCATGAAGAGTCAACAGCTGATCGACAACCTTTAGAGTCATGCACGTGGGAAAATATAATGGGCAGAAAAAAAAAAAAAAAAATTAAATGCGTGTGGAGTACACGCTCCACAAAAGTGAAACGTCTTAGGTGACACGATAAAATTTCATTTAGAAAATTGGAAAATACTGCAGTTCGAAGTGTTTTTATCTCAACACAGTGGAACGTGGAACGTTTGTGTCCGTACGAACGCGTTTAAACTCAGCATACCAACGACAAATCATTGGTTTCGATGGAGAGGAGTCCGAGTAACATTTTTCAAGCCATTGCTGGGCTTCTACGGTGTTTTTACCCATTAAAAAACAATGTTTTATCAACTCGAAACTCGCTTTTTTCCATTTTTCAAACAAATTACAAAGTGACTTTACTCTAACCTCGATAACTCTGCTGTCTGTGATCCGATCGACGTGAAATTTTTACACGTTTCATGTAAAGGTTCGTATGGAAACATGGCCAGTTTGGTACTACTAGCACCATCTCTGGGTTAGTCTCGGGACTGATTGAACGATGTGTTATATATATATATATATATATATATATATATATATATATATATATATATATATATATATATATATATATATACATATATATACACGTAAACAAGTGTCTGACTAGGCAGCACGGCGGGGCGAATTCATTGGAAACTTCTGACGGAACCATATAAAATCTTCTTGGCAAATAGCTCTTCAAATTCGATGAGTCTTGACGGAAATGGAGACAAGAGGTAATGCATCGTAGTCACAGTCACCGTGTGTAAACATTCAACAAGACCTGGTTAGCGATCACTTTTAATTGAAAATCACCGAAAGAAGCCCTTGGACAAAAATGTTCATATTCGAAATCGTCAATCCGGAAGGCGAAATAAATGAAATTCCCGCAAGTTCATCGGTACTCACAGTAACCGCATTGTTTATTTTGCCGCGTGGTAATCAGTTCCTAGCTTTGGCATCCCAGCTAACTTAGTCCGTCTTACCAAAATGACAATGACGTCGACGACCTCCCAAGTCCGCATCAATAACCAACTCACCGATGCCTTTGACACAAGTATCGGAATAAAGCAGGGAGATGGGCTGGCCCCATTGCTATTCAATTGGGTTCTAGAGTACGTCATAAGGAAGCTACCTGTCGACACACGAGGTTGTAGTGATTTAAGGATTCAAAAAGTCCGTGAAGGACTGCAGCGATGTTCTGCTGCCTCGGCAGAAGAAGATGACAATATCTGCCGAGAATGCCCTCGTCTGCAGACGCGTGAATGCGCTGGCAGGCTAGCATTGTGGTGTCGTGAGGCGGGCTCATTTCCCCAGCACGAGGACCCACTACAAAATTATTTCGCATTCACGAATTGGACTGCTGGAGGTCAAGAGGCGACCGAAGTCGCAAAAAGTGTAGATAACTACACCGAGGGAATTAGAGCTTGTCACGAGAACAAGGGGAACCTGAAAAAAAAGGCGGACTTGGGGCAACCTCATCATTACCCGACGAAGTTCATGGCCCACAAATGAAAGAGGGGCAAACGGGTGATGGTGGAGCCCCTTCGCACCCACCCAACCGGAATAAATCCATATGTATTCTGTTGCAGTGGCCAGGTATTCCTCTTCTGAGTGGAAAACTCATACAACTTGAATTGCATGAACTTTCCCATCAGAAGGGGAGTACCCCGGTGACCAATTTATGCCATAGAATTATACAATTTGGATGAAAAAGGTTCCCCTTGTTCTCGTGACAAGCTCTAATTCCCTCGGTGTAGTTATCTACACTTTTTGCGACTTCGGTCACCTCTTGACCTCCAGCAGTCCAATTCGTGAATGAGAAATAATTTTGTAGTGGGTCCTCGTGCTGGGGAAATGAACCCGCCCCACGACACCGCAATGCTAACCTCCCAGTGCATTCACGCGTCTCCAGACGAGGGCATTCTCGGCAGATATTGTCATCATCTTCTGCCGAGGCAGCAGAACATCGCTGCAGTCCTTCACGGACTTTTTGAATCCTTAAATCACTACAAATGGCGCCCAACGTGGGGCCCGATTATTTCTGGGAGCTAAAGAATAACTTTTTGATAGATGATTTAAGAGAGGGAGAAATCTTTTCACACCCAAACGAAAACACTTCACCCTATATTTTGACGGAGCACGAGTTCATCCACAAATCTAATCTTTCACAACATTTATCTTTCTTTCCCGATAGATTTGATTTCTTCGTTTGAAATTCACCAAATTCCCAAGAAATTTTCCACCGTTTCACCGCATTTTCAATCTCAATGCCGACTAAGGATTTCTCGTGAAAATCTTGGTCTGAAATTCAAAAAATTTTACTGAGTATCCACATATTCAACTTTTTTCCCTGTTAAAAATGGATGGGATCACGCGCTCACAATCACTCTGATGTAGACTTAAATCCGTAAGCGGCTTTTCGAATGCTTTTTCGATATTACAAAATGATACTGCACCACACGCGGGTAATTAATCGCAAAATTGTAACGCCCTTAATTACACAGCTATCACTAATAACAGTCTATCAATTTGCCAATGCGGTTCTCGCCCGTCCACACCGCGTTCGCAGTTGCCACTCGACTCCCCTTAAAATCTCAAAATTATCTTGCAGTTAGCTGGATCGAAGACGAATCTACCGTTTCACTTCCAGTAACGCTAGCCCCCATCCTCATGCACTCCACAATGCAATCTCTCCCCATCAATTGCCACATTTTAAGCAAAATCTATGCGTCGACAACAATGGAATCATATCAGGTAGTTCTGTAGTCGGTGATGTTGCCGGCGATATCAAAGCTACACACATTGTCATTCAACAGCCCACAACACGAGCCCAACAGGACGCTATTCCCAATAATAATAACAATACAAATAGCTCGAACGCTAATCATAACGGTGGGCAGAATAATAGTATGGGAGAAAATTCCGGACAAGTTACACAGTCAAATATGAATTGGGTTGATGCGTCGAATCTTGATGTGTTCACAGTCCGTTGTAAGACTACAACCGCGGAATTGTACAAGAATAAATTGGGTTCAGGTAGCCGTGGACGATGTATAAAATATAAGGGTCGTTGGTACACACCCAGTGAATTTGAAAATTTATGCGGCCGAGGATCGAGTAAGGACTGGAAGCGATCGATTCGCTATGGTAGCCGCAGTTTGCAAGCTCTCATTGATGAAGGAATTTTGACGCCGCATGCTATCAGTTGTACGTGTACGGCATGTTGCGATGATGAAACGACTGTGTCTAGAAATTAAAGATATCTATACAAGGCAAATAGAACGATTGAAACGTGAACGTGATGCAGCCATGCTTGCCGCAAGAGTTGGTGCCACGGTGGAAGATGTAACTCGAGGCGAAATTACAGGCGCCGAATTGGTGGAAAGAAAGAAGTGTGCAAATTGCAATCGAGATGCGCTAGCCGAATGTTCACTGTGCCGTCGTACGCCATACTCTTCAAAATTCTGCCAACGGAAAGATTGGAATGCGCATCAGGTAGAATGTTCCCGGGATCCGGAAAGCCAACAACGAATCATGCTTCTAGTTGACGATCAGGCATAATAGATATAAGTGGGAGAGAAACACCAAAATGAAAGTGAGTTCAAAACTGGAAATGCGTGATAGGTGTTAGGTAATCTTTTTTTTTCTTTTTGTTTTTAGATAAATCGTCTATTATTAATTATAATTATATAAAATGGAGAAAAAAAAATTGAGAAATAGGTACTGTATCGGGAACTATTAAACTAATTAATTTTTACATTTTAAGTGAAAATATAAAAAGCAAAAAAAAACAAACAATTGTAAATGGATATTTATAAATAAATAGAAATCATCTAAAGAAAACAAAACAAAACGTTCCTAGGACAAATTCTGAAGTGTTTTCAACATCAACAAGATAAAAAAAGAAAATTGAATAGAAACAATTGTAAGTCAGCATGAACACTTAGAGCGATACGGGGGAAAAATTTGAGTCGGATAATTTACACACAAAAAAAAAAAAATCATAGATATTCGAGACCTAGTGACTATTTTCGTTATCAACTTTTACACTTTGAATACCTTTACAACAAATTGGTCTTATTTTATTGCGAGTGTGTACGTTGAAACGAGACAAAAATAAAGAAATTTCTATAAACATGAAAAAATAACCAACAAAACTTAAAGATATTGTTTCTGTTGTGTGTCTTGTAACAGTTGTGTTGGCTGTGCCTGTTCTTGTGGTTGCTGCGCTGGCTTTTTGAGCTATAACTCTTCGATTGCTACAAGGTACATAACTATATAAGTCGAGCCAAGTAGTAGCCTATGCAGACGACATCAACATTTTATCACGGTCATTAACAACTGCCAAAGAACTCTTCCTGAAACTCGACAGCGAAGCAAAACTAGTAGGGCTACAAATCAATGAAAATAAAACAAAGCTCATGACGCAGTCGAGGAAAAATACCTCAAGTACACAAAATATCACACTTGGTGAATACAGTGTCGAGAGTGTTAGCGAATTTGTGTATTTAGGTGCCAAAATAATGAAAACGGGTAATGAAGGAGACGAAATACGCCGAAGAATACAGCTCGCAAAAATAATATTTTATTCAGTATTGACGATCTTGAAGACCAGCTGCATACGTAGGAAAACAAAGCTCCAAGTATACAAATCTGTGGTAAGACCTGTATTATACTATGGGTGTGAAACATGGACCCTAACCCAAGCATCCGCAAATATATTGAACGCCTTTGAGCGACAGGTCCTGAGGCGAATATTCGGAGCAAAACTAGACGGGGACCAATGGTGAATTCGATAAATCCATGAGGTGTAGGAAATTTTTGGTGAACCGGAGGCCTCAACGATTGTAAGACTGCGGAAGCTGCAATGGACTGGACACATGAATCGTCTGGACGAACAACGGATGCCCAAGAAGGTATTAGTTGGGAAAACCGAAGGCCGGAGGCCCGTGGGGAAACCCAGGAAACGCTGGTCTGACTCTGTCGACGAAACAGTTCATCGCTGCTTGGATTTCGGAATTGGAGGACGCCGTCAATTGACCGAGACGTTTGGAGGCGCTGTTTGCAAGAAGCGAAGGCCCGAGAGGAGCTGTAGTGCTATGAATAAGAATAGTTTCTAGCAGATAGAAAGCTATTGCTAAGTCTAGTTCGAAACTCATAGTTAGCTAGATTTCACGGACATGGACATTTAATCGCTAATTTCAATATTAAGCTGCTGAGAACGAAAATCTAGTTGCCCCGTCGGGAAGAAAGTGGGCTAAGAGGAAAGAAATATTGTAGAATGGTCAAATGGACGCAAAAGTAATGAACATAAGAAACTTGTCAGTGGTTATAGTTAATAACATAAGTCAGGGAAAGTAAATGTGTGGTTATTGAATCTTGAATCTTAAACTGTGAATTCGTGTGTTCCCATTTTGTAGCCTTATAAGCTTTCGTTCATGTTATTATAAACAGGAAGAATACTGCAACCGCTCAGTCAAGCTGGTGATGCAACTCTTACAAATAGGGAATGACTGATGAAGTAATTCTCTTTAATAATCAAATGTCACTAGAAGAAGTTGCTCCCATAAATGCTTTTGTCGATTTTGTGTTAGAAAATCACAAAGATATATATTTGGTCGATATTAACAAAAGGAGACATCTTGCTTAACCCGAACCTTTTTAGTTAGGGTAACTTTAAAATTTTCGGTTGATGTCATCTATGATATATCGTTCCACGCACGACTGTAAATTGGAATGCAACAAAAAAGGGAATAGATTTGGTTTCTTCTTAATTATTGCCTAGGTTAATTCATAACGATCTTAATGGTTTTTAAAACATTTTACTAGCGTGGGAAAGAATATTTACCAAAGAACCCTGTTAACCGTTTTAATTTGCCCGGTTGTTAGGAACAGTCAATTTGGAATAATGTGAATAGGAACAACTATTACTTTGATGTGAAACACTTTTAAACGAAAGGTACTCCACAATCGGGTTCGTCGCAAGATTAATCACATTCTGGGTGCTAAGCATCCATAGAGATACATACAGGAGACGGCGAAAGATCACGAGCTTTTGCCTTTGCTAATACAATAACTCGCATAGGCTAGAACTTAATTTCGAAATTGGGTTCAACATTTTGTTCATCATATGATGAGGTTTATCATGTTCTTGGCGATAAACTTTATGGGAATGCAGCGTTTTCAAATTAATTGTTTACTACAAAAATATAGCCACAAAATGGTCATATGTGCTGATATTATTATTCTAATGGAATTTTCTTGCAGTCGTTTGAGAGGGCACCACTTTTGATGTACGTAGACAATTTCATCACCCTTGCCTGTGTGGTTTGCGAGAAAACTTGCTGTGACGCACGGACGGACGGACAAAGAGACAGAAAATGGTCTGTTGTATAAATACTTACAAGTTAAGCCATTAAAAACGTTTCCATGAAAAATATTCATTACTTCAGTTGCTACTAAAATAGCGAATTGCGCTTACCTTCTGACCTTTGGGGGCTGCCATTTTGAATGCATGCATTTAATTTTGGATTTTCAAAAATATTTCTATCTTAGACTCTCATCTGTTAATCTGCCAAATCTCTTTCAAATCGTAGTTTTCCTCTAGACAGGGTAAAAGTATTAAATTTGTAGTGCAAATGGGAGCTAAGAATATTAGGTTTTAAATTTTCGACTTCTTTATTTATCATCCGATTTTGATATTTTTTGTTTAGTATAAGAACTTAGCACAATTATCCATAATCTCATGTTTTAACAAAATCCGTTGGAAAATGTGGCTATTAGAGGGCCACGAAAATCTGAAAAAATCACATATTTGAATCACCGCCATTTTGAAACTTGCGCATGTATGTGCACCAAAATAGCAAAGTATTTACATCTGATTGTTTTCTAGCTTGAAATAAATTTCATTTACATCGAATCAAAATTGGGTCTTTCAGAAGTCTTTGAAATTTCGAGTTTCAACTAGCCGCCATTCTGTTTTTAGAGGCCTGATCTCTAGTTTTTCACATAGTTCTTTAGACACTTATAGTCTTTCCTAAAATACCGAATTTCAGTAACATCGGTTGAAAAGTTTGGTCACAACTACAAAAACCAATCTTTACACGCGACGTTTGAGCGGCCACTATTTTGTTTCAAACTGTTTGACTTTGGATATTTTATTATGAAATTCATCGGACACTTCAATAAACCTCCGTACGAAATTTCATCCAAATAGGAGCTATGGTTTGGTCAGAACAGAAATCACATTGCCATTTCGTTTTCCCTGGTTAAACAATTTAAATGAGATATTTACTCAATACGCCTTTCCTAAAAATTTTGTGAAAATCGGAGCGAAATTGTGACCTCCAGCATAGTCAGGATTTTCATTATATCATATATATAGTACATATCATATGTATATATATATATATATATATATATATATATATCTATATATATATATATATATATATATATATATATATATATATATATATATATATATATATATATATATATGTAGATATATATGCATATATATATATATATATATCATATGTATTTATATATATATATATATATATTATATATATATATATATATATATATATATATATATATATCCGGTATATAAATATATATATATATATATATATATATATATATATATATATATATATATATATATATACATATATATATATATATATATATATATATATATATATATATATATATATGTATATATATATATATATATATATATATATATATATATATATATATATATAACACATCGTTCAATCAGTCCCGAGACCAACCCAGAGATGGTGCTAGTAGTACCAAACTGGCCACGTTTCCATAGAGTACGAACCTTTACATGAAACGTGTAAAAATTTCACGTCGATCGGATCACAGACAGCAGAGTTATCGAGGTTAGAGTAAAGTCACTTTGTAATTTGTTTGAAAAATGGAAAAAAGCGAGTTTCGAGTTGATAAAACATTGTTTTTTAATGGGTAAAAACACCGTAGAAGCCAGCAATGGTTTGAAAAATATTACCCGGACTCCTCTCCATCGAAACCAATGATTTGTCGTTGGTATGCTGAGTTTAAACGCAGTCGTACGGACACAAACGTTCCACTGTGTTGAGATAAACTGCAGTATTTTTCAATTTTCTAAATGAAATTTTATCGTGTCACCTAATCTGATTCTTTCCACGCCTTCAAAACAACCCGATTTTCAATATTCATGGGCGTTATTTAAAGTTTTCGTTGGTCATGACTCGTAATATTCAAAAATTTCCGCGATGACTCTCGCTGCAAACGCTTCAAATCAAAATGTTTACAAAAATATATACACTCTGGACAAAACACAACCACGAAACCATAAAACGAATTGATTTATAATTAATTTGATTGAAACATCCACGAATTACGCCCTTAATCAAAATATTCTCACCAATTTATCCGACATATGTCAATGTTCAAGGAACGGATATGAAACGGATTTTACTCTTGTAAATCATCAAACCTATCGGCGAAGCCATTTTTTTTACATGGCACAAGCCCAAAATACTGTTACGTTTCACTTTTCTGTAATAAAATATCGCGCGGTTCTGGACTACGAAAAATATTATCTTAAATTGATGGAGCTTCGCATAATTTTATGTTTGGTTACACTTTACTGATCTGAGCAAAGAAAAATACTGCACGTCGTTTCTTTTTTTCGGCAAATGATGAAAAACTACACACTTCACTTTGTAATTTATTCGCGTTTACTTTCGTATAATAAGTTTTTCATTAAAAATTTATTATTTATCCAATGTGAAATTCGCATTTTACAAAGGATATGGCAACTGACAGCTCCACGTCAGCTGATACTTCCGCTTCGAAAACTGGGTTGTCCACTCAATTTTTATGGATCAAATGCTTTTGAAAATATGCCGCGAAGCATGATTTTGTTGACATTTGTTAAAAAGGGTGGAGATTCGCGAATAGATAACGATACCTTGTGAATGAAATAAGAAGTAATACGATGACATTTGAACGTGCTAATAAATGACTTGAATTTGCATTTCGAAATAAATTTCGACAATTGAAAAATTTTACGTATCCCTAAAAATAGCATCAGCTGAAAATTGCAAAAGCGTTCGAAAATAAATGTGTACGTACACGGAAGGTTTGATTGTGTTAAGCGACTTCAACGCTTTCCATTGGAATTGAAAGCTCGTATTCTCCTGTGTGTACCTCTATGGCAGAACCGAATAACAGAACTTTTAACAAGAATATTGGCCAGCGTCAGCACTTCGGTCAAAATAGATTTGAAAGAAACGAAAATTTCCTTTTCAATAGACAAGAGCCTATGAACATTGATATCGTTGAAAGAAGTCAATCGAGAAATTTAACGCAAAATTTGTCCCAGGATGTTTTTAATGAAAATATTTATCGCATCTCATGCACGGGAGATCAAGTTTTTTTTAGAAATTAATAATAAGGACGCAATGTTTTTTCAAAACTAGCCTCGGACATTCTGCCCATGATAATGTAACTATAAACGAAAAGCATTTTACCGCCCTTATCGATACGAGTTCATTGTTTTCTATAATTAATGAAACAATTAACTGTTTTAAAATAGTACCAATACTCGTAGAACACATTGTATTGGGTTACAAACAAAGGTATAATAAAATTCGAAGTGCATATAGTTGCTGTTAAGGCATTTGAATTACCATCAGCAGCAAGAATTAGATGAATAGTTAAATCTTTTTAGAGATGAAAATACCATTTCATAATTTTTATGGATCTTCTTCATACACTTGACACTTTAATTGATGTTGAAGAGAAAATAATCTCTTTAAATGGGGAAGTGATAATATTAATATTCACAAATATTCTATACACTTTCAATGAGATTTGCTCGTTAGAAAACACTCAAAATATTTTTTTGGAAAGATTCAAATTATATAATTTAAATGAAGAAGAATATACGGAAATTGTTAAAGTGACAAAAAAGTTTGAAGCCATTTTTATAAAGAAGGAGACGTATTAACTTGTACCTCATCCATGGAGCAGAAAATCAAATCAATCACCGATGCTCAAATAAACTCAAAATGGTACCGATATCCCCATAAGCACGAGGGTAAGGTACACAGACAAATTAAAGTTATTAGATCCCAAGGAATAATACGAAAAAGTTGTTTCAACTACTTGAGTCCATTAATTGTAGTTCCAAACAAGTTGTGTAGACAGAACTACGCTTATGTTAGAAGGGTTTTCTACTTAACCTATAATATGCAGATATGTAGAATGGCTTAATTCAATTAAATTACTGACAAAAATACTAAATCCTACTATTACTAGCAAAGTTGAACGAATTTCAATCTCTATGTTATTTGTTATTATATGTACATCCATGATTTTTAAGGGCTTTATGAAAGAAATTTTACAAAAATCTACGGGTTTCACGTCCTATCTGTCCGATTGTCCGTCCGTCTTTCCATCTGTACGTCCGCCCGTCTCTCTAACTTCAGAAACTATAGAAGCAATAAAGCTAAAACTTTAGTAGGTAGTCCAGTCGCCTTCCTGCAAGCATGGGAATCCCACACTCTGTGTGTAAGTGACATGCACCTTTCAACCACAAAAAAGGTAATTTTAAGACCTGTATTGAAAAGATATCATTGCGGCCTTTCCAATGATACCCTACTCGACTATCAATGGCAAAAAAAAATTTTTAAGGTCACTTCCCTGCATGGGCAGACCCCTTAAAACTCACTGACAATTTTTTTTACCCCAAAATTTTCAAGAAGTCACCAGTTCTGACTTTTTCACAAAGTTTCATAGCTGGAGCTCCTATAGTTTCGGAGGAAAACTGCTGTTTATATACAGATGCACGGACGGACAGACGGACACAGGTCGTGATTTCAAAACGCTTTTGTATTTCAATACAAAACCCATTAAAAACAGTGATAACATGGGAGATAAAAAATTTCGGTTAGTTATAGACTACCAAAGACTCAATGAGGTTACGGTAGATGATAAATACCCTAAACCAAATATTGATTCTCTGATAGATAAACTTGGCAAAGCTCAGTATTTCTCAAAAATAGACCTTGGTAAAGCCTATTATCAAATTCTAGTGAAGGAGGAAGGCAGACATAAAACTGCATTTGTGACACCCCACGGCCCTTATGAGTTTGTGAGAAAAAATCTGCGCCGACTTTTCAGAGACTCATGAATGATGCGCTCCGAGAATTCATTAAGAAAACTTGCATCGTCTATTTGGATGATGTTCTCATATTCAGTACCTCATTGCAGGAGCATATCAATTTATTAACAGAAATTTTTAAAGCTTTTAATGAAAATCAACTCAAAGTTCATTGCGACAAGTATAACTTCATACAAAGAGAAACCAGTATTTTAGGTCATGTCACAGCCACACAAAAAAAAGTGGGGTATAATTTTGATGCCATATGTTATATCCGTAGTCTTTTAGCCTGCTGAGCACAAATCCGGGTCCAGAGTTGAGCCATCACGTCCTGATTTTTTCTAACCTCAAAAAATGGGTTAAAAACAGAGAAAATCTTGGAGAGTATACTCATAAAATTCGGAAAAATTTTTTTTAACATTTAAACCTACCTGCTAAGCACGAGTCCGTAACCAAAATTAAGCCATCATGTCCTGATTTTTTTCTAACCTCAAAAAATGCGTTAAAAACAATGCAAATCGATGAAAATACATTGAAGAATACTTTTTTCCTCATTTAACCTATATTGATAGGGATTTGGACATGTTAAGCATGAATTTGTGATAAGATTTAGATCATCACGTCCAGATTTTTTCCTAATCTCAATAAATGGTTTGAAACCAGTAAAAATCGGTAAAAATACATTGAAAAACATTTTCTTTCACATTTAAACCTTTATTCTGTTAACTTCGAACCATGGTCTGGTTAAGCCAGTCCCTTAGTTCCCCTCCTTTTTAAATCCGGCGCTGTTGAAATCAAATACCTCAATACCTCATAATACATAACCACCAACCCATACTTAAAAACCTGAGACCTGTCGTCTTATTACCCAATTACCTGTTTTGAATATCCATGTCAAAAACTCCTAATGATTCATACCTTTATACCCAATAACTTACACCTAATAAATCAAAATTCCAACAACCTTAATGCCCAAAATCTGATGGCTAATAAATCTAACCCATAACCACAAAATCACACCCAACACTCGAGTTGAATAACTTGAATAACCTAAAACTTTGAAACTCAATACTCTGATTAAGTGACCGAATATTACTGCCTACCCTATTTTTTTGCGAGCATATCTCGTTCTCTTATCCTCAAAAGATCTTTTTACAGATTTTCTTCCCGATTCATTTCTTAGCTTTGGATTTGTCTGTCTTTTAAGTGACAAGCAATAGTCAGCCAACATATGGTCATCCCATCGTGCTTGATATCGGTTTTCGATGACGTTAGTGTCTTGGTGAAAGCGCTCTCCTTATTCTTCGCTGTAGTCACCGAGATTGTCGGGGAAATCATCGATATGGGAGTCTAAGAAATGTAATTTTAAACTCATTAGGTATCATAATTTGCGAAAATTCTTAACCATTTTCTTAACTCCTTTTGTACTTAGGATTTTTATTGTTTCCTTAAAAAGTTTGTTGCGACTTCTTTAAAACTTAGCCAACCAGCTTTTTCAATCTCGTCCATTTTTGTAACGAATATTGTGTTCTGAAACAATTTCCTTATTTGTGGGCCGTCAAACACCCCTGCTTTGATTTTTGCATCAGAATATTTTGGAAACTTTTGGAACAAATACTGGAAACATTGGCCATTTTTATTTAATGCTTTTACAAATTGCTTCATGAGTCCAAGTTTTATGTGAAGAGGAGGGATAAGTACTTTTTCTGCATCTACTAAGGGCGTAAAGATTACATTTTCTTCACCAGGGAAAAATGACTCCCTTACTGGCCCAATTTTTTTTATAATGATTCTCTCATCTCTACTGTTTCAAAGGCATAAAAAGCAGGGATAACTCGTAAAGCCAGACTGTTGGCCAAGCAATGTCGTTAAGATTTTGAGATATCCGTAGATTTTACAGTTGTGAACAGCATATTTTATTTTTTCTAAAAGCTTCTTCATTTTAACATAATGTTCTTTTATAACTGTGGAATGTGCAATTGAAACAGGAGCATATACGTTACTGTTATGCAACAAAACTGCCTTGATGCTTCACTTAGAAGAATTTATAAACAATCTCCAATCAGCCGGATTATAAAGGTTTCCCTTTAATTCATTTATTAGCCTTTAATTAGTACAATATGTCAGTGACAAATCACCATCAACTTTGAAATATTAGCAATATTCTTGATCCCTATTTCTGTAAAATGAAACTCTCGTTTCTGGCTTCTTCAAATCGTAAGCAAGATACTCTGCACCATCTTAGGCTAAGTCTAAGTATCTAACTAGATCGTTGAGTTCTGACTGTGATATGGGTACTCGTTGTGGTTTACGATTGTATGGTCGATATATATATATATATATATATATATATATATATATATATATATATATATATATATATATATATATATATATATATATATATATATATATATATATATATATATAGATATTCACTACTATCTACACTATTATCACGATTATATATCCTGTTGGTGACACTCGCCGTCAGGAATGCCTTCAACTCCGCTAGATGGGTGGATATTCTGGACACGCTGGAAAACTCTTTTCAAGTTCCAGAATATCTAATGCGGCTTTTGAGGAACTACCTAAAGGACCGAAGCCTGCTCTACGACACGACACAGGGCCAACGAAGGATGGAAATTACATCGGGTGTTGCCCAGGGATCTATCCTTGGTCCGGACCTGTGGAACGTGTCTTACGACGGGCTACTGAGACTTGAGATGCCAGATGAGTCGCGCTTGGTCGGCTATGCGGATGATGTTGCGGCTCTGGTCGCCGGACGCACCGTTGAACAAGCGCAACTTAGGCTAGGTATGCTAATGCGCCGAGTGAGGGACTGGATGACTGCTCGCGGGCTCAGTTTAGCACTGGAGAAAACCGAAGTGATCATCTTGACAAAAAAGAGAATCCCTAGAGTAAGGATGATCAGTATTGGAGATATACAGATCGAATCGAAGCCAGCGGTGAAGTACCTAGGGCTACTGATCGACTTGAAGATGAGTTTCTCTGAGCAAATCAGGGCAACGGCTGAGAAGGCTGCTTCGGGAATATCGGCCCTGAGTCGACTTATGGCCAACGCAGGGGGACCCAACCCATCAAGAAGACGCCTCTTGATGAGTGCTGTAGGGTCAGTGCTACTGTACGGAGCAGAGGTATGGGGCGACGCTCTCAGCAAGGAGGTATACCGAAAACGATTGGCACAGGTACAGAGAAGAGGAGCACTGAGAATTGCATCTTCGTATCCAACAGTCTCCGACTCGGCGGTGAGAGTGATTGCAGGCGTGATACCCGTCGCCCTGCTTGCTAGAGAGCGCCGCGCTATTTACCTGCGCCGAAACGAGGATGCGAGGGAGATCGTTGTTCGCGAGGAGAGACAACGCTCGCTCAACGATTGGCAGCAGTCTTGGAGGAATTGCACGAAGGGAAGGTGGACTGCGCGCCTCATCCCGGATGTGAGACCGTGGCTAAATCGAAGGCATGGTGAGACTGACTTCTATCTGACCCAGCTTTTGAGCGGGCACGGGTGTTTTCAGTCTTACCTGCACAAGATCGGCAAGTCACGGTCTCCCGATTGTCGGTTTCGCCCAGGAGAGGAGGACAATGCCTGTCACACATTTTTTGCGTGTACCAAATGGGCCAGGCTGCGAAGGGAATTCTACAGGGAGACGGGAGAGCTCACCCCGGATAATATAGTTGCGGTGATGCTCGAATCGGTTGACAAATGGAACCAGGTGGCACATTATGCTCGGGCAATCCTAAAATATAAAAGGGACTCACAGCAGCCGGAGGCACTGGGGCTGGGGGATCGCTCTTCTGGCAATTCCTCTTCCCCCCTCCCCTCCCGCTAGGAAAGGGAATCCCCAGCTTGAAGGCGCCCCACGGCGTAACAAAATGAGACCTGGCCCGAAGTAATGTGTCAAACGGTTCCAGGCTAGGTTCTCAGATTGACAGGGGAGGTGTTTAGTGGGTAGTCCAAAGGTATCCTCCATGGGAGTCCCACACTGCCAGACTCGGCGGGCATAAATGCCTTCACCTCCCTACCACAAAAAAAAAAAAAAAAAAATTATCTCGATTATTTGAATCATCAGTCGATTCGCACTAATCATTATCTGATAAGGTAGGATCATCTACTTCCATAGCATCACCAACCACAGCTTTACTTAGTTCAGTAGATGAAATAGCTTTTATTTGTCTTGTTACTGTCAAAACATCGGCATAAGTCATGCTGCTTTTATTCTTCCGGTTATTACCAAATTTGTCATCTACAACATTCATACAGAAGAAACATTCACTTTCACAGGAAGGTATATTCCATATCGCAGGTCTGGTATATTTCACGGCCTTCGTATGTGAGTTATACAACATTATTTTGCAAGAATTACAAATGATGTGGGGTACTGGTGCAGTAACTCTGTTCTGGTGCAGTAACTCTAGACCGAAGGTATCTTTATAAAGATTCTTAATATTATCTGTTATAGCTATGTAGTGAATAGTAGGTATAAAATGTCCGTAAAGGACTGCAGCGATGGTCTGCTGCCTCGGCGAAAGAGGATGGTAATATTAGCTGAGATTGGCCTTGTCTGGGGACGCGTGAATGCGCTGGCAGGCTAGCGTTGTGGTGTCGTGGGGCGGGTTCATTCTCCCAGCACAAGGACCCACTAGAAAAAAATTTCGCATTCACGAATTCTCGGGTCTCAAAAGGAAAGGTCGACCGAAGTCCAAAAATGTAGATAACTAACTGAAGCCGAAAATTGCTTGTTCAAAGGACAAGCCAAAACGAGCCAAAACAGACGGATTTGGGGAGACTTCGTCGTTACCTGACGATTCTTATGGCCCACAAATAAGAGTGGGACAACCGGATGGATGTGGTACTCCCTCGCACCCGCCCAACCGGATCAAGATCCAAATATTGACGTGGCAATATATTTCCCTTTTGAGTGGAAAACTCATAAAAACATACCTTGCATGGGCCTTCCCGTCAAACGAGAAATATAAATGTGACCGATTTATATCATGGAACAATGTGATCGGATCACATAACCCTATACCATAAAAGGGCACGCGGGCGGAAGGCCACTCAACCCGGCAAGAGCCCATGAAACTACGAACAGGTGGAGCGCGCCCAATGGCTAGCCCATTTTTGCGAAAAAGCCTTTCAACGTTGCGGCAGAAAGGCAGAACGAAAAGACCAAGGGGTAAGTTTAATTTATCTTTATATTTTATTTTTAATTCCTCATATTAGCAGAAGTACAAATTTTTCCCAAGAAATTCTTGATATTGTACTAAAACTGCAATTTATATCTTAGTTAAATTTACCTCTTCAATCTTTCATATTAATTTCTCATTTTTAAGAAAAATAAAGAGAAAAAAAACTACAATATTAACAGATTCTGCTCCTTAGTAATATACAAAACAGAATATATATTTATGCAAAATACGTTGAACTTAATTCGGTTCTTTAGGTTTTAAATTCTTCCCGATTCAATCAGGTTCGTGCATTGGGAGCTATATGTTTTTTCTCTCTGTTTTCATATATATATATATATACATTATATGTTTTTAAACTCACACATATTTGAAAAATGGGACGCACATTTTGTGAACAGTTTCACGCATTTTTAAGGTTAATTTGTAATTGTACGATAGTGCAACAATAATAAAACTCATACAAATAGAAAAAAAATCCGCTGCTTGCATTTCTCATATTATCTCCTTGTTTGGTTCAACAATAACTAAACAATTTTTATAATATAAAATTAATAAAATCTAACATTTAGGCGATAAAAAAAACGGGTACTGACCCATCATCCGCCACGAGCGCTCGTTGATGGTGTGGGCTAATTACCATGATTCTGTGTTCTTAATTTTTAATTGATAAATGAAGCACATTAATACTCGTTAAAAAAATTTTTTTATGGGAAGAATTGTGCACAGTTAACTTTAATTCTTGTTTTCCTTTTTGGTTAGTTTGAAAAAATTTTACACATTTAGTTGCTACAGTTATTGCTTGACAAATTCGCTGGATATATACTTTCGTTCGTTTACAGACAATAAATTTGCCTAAATTGCTCGTAAAACCTCGCATCAAAGTATATACAACATATTTATTCATAGCTCATAACAATACAGGCGTTCGATAAACCCGGTCACACCAAAGCACGGAATAAATATCAAAACACATTTTATGTGTTGTTTCTGCAACGCAACCGTCGCTGACTGCTGCAATCAGGCACACTCGTGGCTTGGACGTAAATCGTTTGAGTTTAATGATTCATGAGCACACTGTTTTACGTCTCGTTGAAGTAAAGTTATTTAGCAGATATCGTTAACAAATTCCTGAGGAAAAAATCATGGCCCGAATGATGGTAGTATCTCAAATGAAGCGAACGTATCGTCAATATGCAAATGAGCTGACCAGAAGAAGGCTATTAAAATTTTCGCAGTATCTTTCCCTCTTTTAAACACCGCCCCAAGACAGTTACTTTCCCGAACTACTATGGGTTCAAACAAATTTCTTTGCAAAGGAACTGCTCTTTTTTAGGGGCCAGAATCAGCACTCTTTTTGGTCAATCCCAAATCAATTTATTGAGAATCGCGCCGCACATCACTTGGCAAAACACCCACTTTGGACTTGAAATTGTGCCTGTACGAGGCAATAGTGAATTCACACAAGGATTCTTTTAAAGCGACCCTCCGCGAATATTTCATTAACGCTTTACCATTTTAAGTAAATTAGCCCTTTTTCACTGCTCGTTAAAGAATAATTTTTCGCTTGCTGGCATCTCTTTCAATCAATTTCTAAGTAATAGAAGGACGACATTTTTCGGAAGTTGTCAAAATGGTGCAAGCAAATTTCCGTTCAACTCATCAATCCAGTGTTTAAAACGCTATTTATTGCCGGGTAAACACCAAATTTTCAATCCAATTTCTTTTCTTCTGCATGCAAACTACCACTACCTTCGTATTGTAACACTCATCGCACTAAGAAACGCGTACCAAACCATGGACGTCGACGAGAAACACGGGATTGCTTTTCTCGAGCAATACGAGTAAGTTCCGAATTTTCCACGCATATGATTAGCGGTGCTTCCTATTCGAGCGGGATTGCCACAAATTTTATCGGGTTATTTTCACTAGGTGATCACTCCACAATCCCCGTACAAAATTCGAACCTTCCCTTACGCGAACCCGCTACCGATTTTCTATTCTGCGTTTTTCTTTCTTCCGCGAGTCAATTCAAAAATTAAAATCATTAAACAGATGCGACGTCTTTGTCCACTTTGCTCTCGTCGTCGTCCAACCGGTTCCGCGATCTCCACCAGACTCCCAAATATTATATACAATTGCGAACTGTTCTAATTGCTCGCGAAACTTTGGAGAAAATTCACTGCCGACATCAGCTTCCTGTATTAATGCTTCGGACATATCATTCATGCCTTGTCGCACATAGTGTTGCGCTACTAGCTTATTCAAAAGGCTTATATTACGCTCGTCTGTGAGCGCATTAGTCCGTGTAGTTGCTTGAAAATCCGGTACGAAGTTACGATCAATTCATTTGCCTGCTTTGCTTACTGTTCCGTGAATATCTCTGTGATCGGTTGTTAGGCGATGAAGTTTTTCTTTTGTCTTGGCGAATGCTTCATTAAGGATTTGTATTTGTGCCTCGGAAAGTTCGGACGTTGGTTCTTCATCATTCAAGGATTCTTAGCAACGTCTGATATCAGACGATCTGAGTGTTCACGGATTGCTGTGAACTTTGATATAACGCAATCCAATTCCTTTTCCACCGCCGAGCACGATTCCATACTGCATTTCAATCTACCCCTTGACACTTTCCGCCAAGAGAATTCGCTTGTTTCGAGTAATTGATACGAAACGATTGAACAGTTTATAAAGAATATTCACACAGTATAACTCCACTCGTTCTGGTCGCGCTAGGTTAAATGAAAATATATTTTCCCGCACTGTCGTAGACAACATTGAAAATGACAACGATAATGCTACAATGGCAACCATGCACTCAGCGGAGGAAGAAATCTTCAAATATATCCCAATCAAGAAGAGATTTTCAATAAATAAAATACACAAATTATCCTTACGAACAATAAAATCTCAGAAATAGAATTTGTGTATAAAAAGCGCATCATTTATACAGCCAAATACGATATCCTCAGGAGATACATAAACAAGTAGCAGGAGAGTGCTCCTGCTAGAAGGGTTTTGCAAAACAATTAGTAAATCAAACAATATATTCTGCATATCAAAACTTGATTAATATACAGATTTCATAAATTGAGTTCGAAACATTTTTGTGATTATTATGTTTTTAAATTCCCCGCCATTTTGTTTCAAATGTTTTGACCCCATCGGTTAGTTAGTCTTGATAACACATCAATACTACAAACCATTTCTAAAATTTTTATTTCCTACATAGTAGGGTGTTTAGGTCCGTTACAAACGTGTATTTCCCTAGTATCACGTGTTAATGTTGTAATTGTTAAATATTCAATGGACTGTAACTTAGCTGTTGCATTAAATGTATGTATGTATTGAAGTATGCTTGGATATGAAACATATTATTTCCCATATGAAATATATTGAATCCTTTTGCTGATTGGATAACCTCTATTTAACCGTTTTTGAGCGATTAGAAGCCGGTTTTGTTTATTTTCTAAATTGGTAAGCTATTCACCTATACCTATATTTTGCGGCCATGAAGAGAGTTAAAAGCGACTCTGAATACGCGTTTGGATTTTGCTTGGTTATCATAATTGACATCCCCTCTATTGCTTGAAGTCTTTACAATTGTTATAACTTGCAAATTCATATGAAGAAGGATTTACCGCAATACCAGCATTCTAACGGTTGCACTTATTTCAATCTAATAGTTTACAAAAAAAATTCTCCAATCAACACTTGCCTAATCTACCATTTACTAACCAATATCGATTTTGATTTCAAGGAAATTCAATTACAATTCAAGGACTCATTAAATTTACCTCTCGATAGTAATCTACCATCATTAACTCATCAACAATTAATTGCCTCCCAACGACATATCAAAATGCATTATCCACGTGAACTCAACAGAAAATAATCATCAATCTTAACAATTTCAACAATGTACCAGTTGAAATCCTCAAATCCCTGTAAATCACTTGAATCTTTCATTTGTCGAAATACGAAGGAAGCCAACGAGTGAAATTTCATTAGCTTTTATCTGATCATTTATTTTCGATTAGCAATTAAAGGACTAACGTAAAGACTGCAAATCCAAAATCGACGACTGGAATCGAGTGAAATTTCCTCGCTAAGTGGGAGAAAGTGCACAATGGCAATGGAAAGTGTCGGAAAAATAACTAAGAAAATCTTATTAACTTGTTGCCCATAGATAATTGAATCGTCAAATTGCTGTCTAGTGTTTCGTCGGCACTAATCTCATTCGTTTCTTGTCCGTTCCATTCTTAGCAATTTTTTCTCACAGTGTCCCTCTGTGAAGCTTCACTCCGAGGACAATCAAGGGATTAACTCGATTTGTCGTAAAACTAACTATACTAAATGCAGTAAAATGAAAATGGTCCAATCAGTTACGTTGCATAGCAAAACTGATTTTACATTGGCTCGTGTAAGATAGCAGACATTCAAAAGGATCTTTTCATAGCGTTTGACTAATACGTTGGAGATTTGGTGATGAAGTAATTTGATATCAAACGCACCTGGCTAAAGGGTGTCCTGAAATTCAATAGAAATCATTAGAAGGCTCAAAGCCAATTATAAGCAGATAATTCATTGAAAATTAAAACACAGCTCTCGGAAAACCTTAAGGATAACTTAAATAAGTCAAAGAATATTAGAGATGAACTCAGCTCATGAAAAGATCTTCGACAAATGATTAAATTCTCATGGATTCGTTTCAAGCATTTATAGTACATTACATTGTAAGATAATTTCTAGCAAAGTGTGATGCTCGATGTTCCAGGGTAGTGAATTTAACTTCAATTCGATAACTGAAAAATTAAATGGACATTTAGGTTTCAATGAATGTTCAAGCAAGTGCCAATTTCATTTGATATTAATGGGCTGTGTGAGTTTTGCTAAGATCTTGGGAAAACAGCAGATGAAAATTTATTTCATTTCTGGATCCGTTGATTTATGTAAAATGAAGGAGATATCTGAAACAATTGGAGAAAATTTTGACTTATATTGTGATTTTTATCGAAGTTTTGGAAAAAAGTACATTCGTAAACAAAATGGCGGTCATCTTAGTCGAAAATCCGTGATTTCTGTTCTGACTAAAGTGATTTGGACGAAATTTGGTACAAGGGTTCATTGAATTGCGTGATGAAGCTCACACTAAAAAATCGAGAATCGAACCGCCTGAAACAAAATGGCGGCCATTCGAAGGTTTAAAGACGTGCTATAAATTGTTTTTATAGTTTTGACCGAACAGTTTTACGGATGTTAATGAAACTTGGCAGCGTGGTAGAGACAAACTTATAGTCTCTACTATGCTGCCAAGTGTCTTGTACATCTAGCAGCGTCACTCAAGTGGATTTCATTGCAGATAATTTTACCTTTTTTACCCTTTACGATATCAACAACATGAAGATAACGCTATTCTCTTCACAAAAAGCGACGTCAAATTTATCATTTGGAGGTGGTTATCATTAGATGGTAGGTTATGCAAATGCCTAAAGTTGAAGAAAGATCACAAAGCAAAGAGCAAAAACTGTTTCTACACTGATTGCCATCGGCCTTTTTTACATGCAGCCTGTAAAGTAAGCGCGAAACAGGTAATATGGACAAGAAGAGTGAGAGGCATTGACATATCTTGATGGTGAAAACACTCCAAAATGTTCTAGGCTAATACACACACACAAACGCATGTTTTATGTATTTTTGTTAGGAAAATTCTTGGGAAGAGCACATAATCATTTTATATTGAACATCAGACGACGTCAGTTGGGTCCATGCTCAAAAGATGAAATTTTCCTCCGTAGCTATTAAGCTTTTATCTTCTTCATTGCTTCAGTTTGCTCAATAGCAGGTAGATATGTAGGACAAGTGAGTAAATGAGCGCAATATATGATGCCCAGACTAACATACATGGCAGTATAACCTCTTCAGACCCTGGGTACAAATATGTGTACCTGCCTTTACTGTCGCTTTTCTCTTGCCAGAGCCATCCATCGCGAAAAAGAAACAGTAAGTGAACATCTCCAATCCTTTCTAATTCATGAAAATTGCAGAAGAAGGCTAGTACATGTAACAAGATTATCGTTAGGATTTGCGTTTTCCTAGTAATTATTATTGATAGAGTTTTCAACAAAATCTTATATAATTTTATATTAAATTTGCATTTAAGTACATATGATTGATAAACACGTAATAACGTTTAAATTGAGATGATTTGTATCTCCTTTTTTTCGAGATAATAACAAATCCTGTAAGTATACTCATGGGATTGGGCAAAAAGAACAATAGATTAAATTGGTATCCTGAGATTTATTTATAATCTATTTAGCACAGAAAAACAATTGACACAAGAGTGAGTAATATTCGACCGAACAGAATGGCATAATCAAGGCAATGACAGTAGCTCCAACTAGGGAGCTATTTAGATAACTATGACAATTTACATTGTTTGGTTTATACTAGTTCTAACACCTGCCCTTAAACTAAAGAATCTGTAATCCAAGATTTACTACACGATTAAAATGTTTACCTTTACTGAAACATTTAGTTAGGACATCTGCTGGCATATTTTCAGTAGATAAGTATTTTAACATTATAATTTTATTTTCTACAATTTGTCCTACAAAATGATGTTTGATATCAATGTGTCTACTACGGCTATGATTAACATGATTTTTACAAATGTTTTGTGGTGACTGACTGTCATTGAACAAAGTTACTGATAAATGTTTACATAAACATTCATAAAGAAAGCTTCTAAGAAATTTAGCCTCCTTTGCTCCTTCACATAATGCCATATATTCAGCTTCGGTGCTTGATAGGGCCACAGTTCTTTGTTTTCGGCTTTTCCATAACACTGCTGAATTTCTCAATTTAAATACATAACCAGTATATGAGCGACGGTCTAGCTGATTAGAAGCCCAATCTGCATCTACATATCCTGCAACACTCAATGAGGATTTTTCATATACTATGTTATAATTAATAGTTCATTTTAAATATCGTATTACACGTTGTTAATTAATAGTTCATTTTAAATATCGTATTACACGTTTGGCTGCTCCCCAGTGTGTATCAGAATGACAATTATTGAATTGGCTGAGTAGACTTGCTGCATGCATAATATCTGGTCTAGTACAAACGTCTATGTAAATAATACATCCCACTAGACTTCTATACTTGGAATCCATATCAGTTTGGTCTCCTTTCTCAAGCTTTATGCCACATTCCAGAGGTGTACTTGCAGGCTTACAATCAGTTATATTAAATTGATCTAATACCTTCTGTATATAGTTTTTCTGACCAATGTAATTTGATTTTGCCTTTGATTTAATCTCATTCCTAATACATCTGTAGCTCAGCCAAGATCTTTTGTTTCAAACCTTTTCATCAGTTTCTCCTTGAACGCTTTCTTTTCTGGTGTATCTTTACTTATAATTAAAATATCATCGACATACAATGCTAATATAATTATATTTCCTGAGTTGTCCGATTTAATGTAAACAAAAGGCTCACTGAGTATTTTTCTAAACTGAAGATCTGTCAAGGCATTATCTATCTTGTCATACCATGCCTTTGAGGCTTGCTTAAGCCCATATATAGCTTTATGGAGTTTAAATACATGGTTTTCTTTACCATTTATCTTGTATCCATTTGGCTGCGCCATGTAAACAGTCTCTTGCAAGTCATCGTTTAAGAATGCTGTCTTTACATCCATGTGATCAATGTGTTGGTTTAGATTTACTGCCAGGGCAATCAATGTACGTATAGTAGAATATCGTACCACAGGTGAGTAGGTTTCCTTGCAGCCAATCCCGTATTCCTGGGCATAACCTTTTGCTACAAGGCGTGCTTTATACTGAAGTAACTGACCTTCTGGTCCTAGCTTCTTCTTGAAAACCCACTTACAGCGCACACTCTTCTTTCCTTCTGGTAGTAATGTCAAACTCCAAGCCTCATTTTTCTCAAATAATTTATATTCATCTTCAATAGCTTCCCTCCAGTGTTCCTTTTCAGTTCCTGATAATGCTTCCTCAATGGTCTGTGGTTCTTCATCAAGAGTTGTTGCTGTCATTGCTATTACAGCATTCACACTTTCATCAATGTCTTCATAATAACTAGAATACTGATCTTGAGTCATGTCTGGATTCCATGACACATCATTGGGGTCACCACAGAGCTGGAGTCAGAAACAGTTGAATCAGTTGTGATCGAGTCAGATAACTCTCTAGTAGGCGAGAGATCGACTTTGTTATCATTATTTGTTCTCACAACATTTTCTATTCCATCATTGAAATTTATTTGATAATCGGTAGTAGTTTTATTCTGATTTATTTTTAAGTCTTTATACATCATTCCTCCCTAGAAGCACACATCTCTAGATTTAATGCATTTGGAGAGATTTTGAGAATCAATTAGTCTGTACCCTTTTGACTCATTACAATATCCTACAAAAATGTATTGTTTACTCTTTGCATCTAGTTTCTTACGCCTCTCATCAGGGATCATTGCATAAGCAACACAACCAAATGTTGTCAAAATGGATAAATCAACTTTACAACCAGACCATTTTTCTTCTGGTGTGGTTCCTCTTACCACTTTACTTGGTGATTTATTCTTGATAAAGATTGCTGTATTCCAAGCCTCAGCCCAGAATCTTTGGTCCATACCTGCATCTTGTAGCATACATCGTCCGGCCTCCATAATCGTGCGATTTGCCCTTTCCGCAACTCCGTTCTGTTGTGGGGAGTAGGGTACAATCGTCTGGTGCACGATGCCATGCTCTTGAAGGAATGCCTGGAAATGTTGATTCACATATTCACGACCATTGTCTGTTTTTATCATCTTTATTTTCAAATTAGTTTGTTTTTCTACAAAACTTTTAAAGATCTTGAATACAGACAGAACTTCATCTTTACTTTTAAGAAAATAACCAAATGTCATCCTAGTATAGTCATCTATAAATGTTAATAGATACTTGGCACCACTAAATGAGGAAACTGTCATACGCCTACATAAATCAGAATGCATGAGACCTAATTTCCCGTGGCTCGACTATAGGATTGTTTTGGGAATGGTATTCTGCTCTGCTCTCCTTCAATACATGCCGCACAGGGATTATTTTTACTATAAGTGTAATTAACTCCACTTGCCATGCCTTGTTTCAGTAAATCCATACTTCGCTTGTTCAGGTGTCCGAGTCTCCGATACCAAATCTCCTGTGATTGATTCGCTTCACACGAATTCACAGCTTCTACGCGTTTCCCATCCATGGACTGGATCTGTGGCTCCACCAAAGCCACTGTTTGACATGTCGCAGCCAGCTCATGACCATTTGTTGATTGTTGACTCACTGTGTCCAGTTCATAGACACGATTCACCTTTGTAGCACTTGCAACTGGCATTTTTCCGCAATAAACATTACACTTTTCAATGTCAAAATGAACTTCAAGTCCCTTAGAAGCCATTTTGCCTACGGAAATAAGGTTTGTTGGTAGTCCTGGCACAAAAATAACCTCATTTAATTTTGTAACTTGAGATTGTCCTTTCAACAATAATTCCACTTCACCATGACCTTCACTATGTATTTTCTGATTATTAGCAACTGTAACTTACCGCGGAGTGTCCACAACATAATTTTTCAATAGATTTTTGTTGTTTGTCATGTGACAAGTGGCACCGGAGTCGACATACCAGGCATTAGAGTCAATGTTCACAGCTAGTGCTGTCAATAATGTTCCGTTCGACGCTTTCTCACACTTTTCACTAACACCCCGTTTATTAATATTTTTATTGTTCATTTTAGTTGGACAGTTTTGAGCAAAGTGATTTGGTTTTTTGCAAATGAAGCACTTTGGATGTTTGTTGACATTTTTTGTGGAAGACTTGTTTGTAAACGGCGCACCTTCATTCTGGTCGAAGTC
This sequence comes from Odontomyia ornata, assembly GCA_963969285.1. NCBI lineage: Eukaryota > Metazoa > Arthropoda > Insecta > Diptera > Stratiomyidae > Odontomyia > Odontomyia ornata. The sequence continues at coordinate 138,573,291 of OZ017740.1, forward strand.
TCCACGTAAATTTTCTTGTAATAATTTACTTTTAACTGTTTCACCGCACAATTTAATGTTCGAATTTCCTAAAGCCATAGTAAGTGGATCATAGTCTAGGGGAAACCGCTTAGCATTAACACTGACAGAAAATCATCTTCTAATGGGGTGTTTATGTCTCATAATTGTTGATCCAAGTCCGTGATTCTCAAGATATACGCTTCTATGTCACTAAATTGTTCCAATTTTAATCCAAATAACGTGCGTAAGAGTCAAAACGACGACACATCCCCCTGTCTTTGTCTTTAGGTTGTTCCATGCTCGTAACCAGTGGCAGGACTTCTAACGTGGGAAAAACACGAGGGTTGAACCATCAAACATATCTTTGCGAGTGCTCGTAGTTGTTTGCGGTTGTCATTGACCTTGGGAACACCCGGTGCAGATTCTTCAATGCAATCCCATAAATCTTCATGGACTAAATACGTCCTCATCATAAACTTCCAGTATCCATAGTTAGATATTCCACTAAGCTTTTCGAAATTGACTGTAATTCCGGAACTTGTTGCTGTTGAAGATAATAGCGCCGGCAGTAGCACCTCGTCCCCACGCGACATCGCGTCTTCCTTGAATATTGCGATTTTTAGAAAATAGATTTTTACGCACACTTATTTATCGCATATCCTGGGCCAATAACCTGATGGGATTGGGCAAAAATAACAATAGATTAAATTGGCATACTGAGATTTATTTATAATCTAGTTAGCACAGAAAAACAGTTGACACAAGAGTAAGTATTATTCCACCGAACAGAATGACATAATCAAGGCATTGACAGAAGTTCCAACTAGTGAGCTATTTAGATAACTATGACAATTTACATTGTCTGGTTTATACTAGTTCTAACATATACAATACTTTCATAGGCAATGTAACATAAATGACACTGCTAAGCAGTAAAAATTAAATTTTTCAAATTAAAATAAATTTTCTGTTAAGCGTTTTTATATATTTTTTTTCTCCTTTTTTGAAACTAGGATATCTATATTCAAATTCAGCCTCTGCATTACACTAAAGCTGTAAAAGATGCAGTAATACCTTCAGTATAGTACAATTGATCTTGTGAACTTGAAAATTTTAATTGCAACTTTAATCAGATGTTATAAGCAAATTAAAAATAAAATAAATGCTCGTTAGGGTTTCGTACTAAAATAAAAAAACCCTATTAAAATCCGTACCTGTGTCGATTTTATTCAAGAAAGTTTAAAATTGATAAATCATACTATTACTAACAAAGTTCAGTGTATTTCGATTTCTGACGTATTTGTTGTTGTAGTGCTCATAAAGGTCTACATTCATGATTTTTTCAGATTTTTCGGATGAAAGGTTGCGAATCACGAGGGGAGGTACGCCTAAATCTCGTGCGTTTCCTCTTCTCCTGCCTGCCAAAAACCTTCTAAAAGTCAGAACCTCCAACCTTTCCATCTATAGTTTCGTAGAAAAACTGCTGTGACACACAGACGGACGGGTGGACGAAAACAGGTCGTGATTTCAATAGTTTTGTATTTTAGCACAAATTGGACGGGAGTACCCTCGCCTACTCAATTTGTTTTCAGGTAACTTGCTGTTGTAAGGAAATCCTACGTAGCCACAAAAATCTCAAATCATCAATGACTAAACATACAAATCAAAGTCATAACTTTTCTATTTACAAACTCCTAAACTTTCCTGATGATTTTTCGTTAAACTCATTAGCATCACTAGTTCTACGAAAGTATAAAAGGGATGATTTTTGATCTATATAGATCCATAATTCTCTTCCTCAATCTTTATATTCCTGTTCCTTTATCGAAAATCTTATAGGCTTATATGTACTCGTATATCTATATAGGCAGTCGAATATCAAATCTTTCAATGCTATTGTCAAACATCTTCTTGAGGAAGAACTTTTAGTCAAAATATTGAACAATTGCTTTCCGACGAAAACTTTGACATGGTTGAATAGCAACACAAAAGATTACTTCTATGTGTGAATTGAAGAGAAGAGCAAATCTAGTTTAGGGAATTGATTTTCGTGTACGCTTCTGATAGTGTTGAGTACAAGAAGAAGAGTGACCATCAATGATAATAGCCTTCGAAAAAGGAAAAATCCACTCAAGCCAGAAGGGAGAAACCTTGAGAATGAATAGTAAATTTTGCCTGAAGTTTAAAGAGAATGTCTTAAAATTTTTCTTTTATTTTTTTTTTTTCAATTTTCTGTGTTTGAAGTTGCAGTTGACATCTTTATGTTTTGATATTTTTTTTACACATTTTATCCGAGCGTCGTCTTATGACGACGGAAAATTGTCTATCTTAATTACCCGTAGAAGCACTTGTGGAGGATGGGACTAACTGTTTTACCTTAAAACAAGTTGGGTAGATAGAGCTGCGCTCATGCCAGAAGGCTTTTGTACTCAGCCTACGATATGCAAACACCAATAATGAATAAAATCAAGGAAAACTTTAATGACATCTACAACAAATACAAACTCGTTTTAAAAGGGAAACCATTCTTATACCACTTTAACTTGCTGCCATTTTGTTGCAATATCACTAACAACAATTGACTGAATGAAATTAAAGTAAGCTTAGTTACAATTATTTTGAAGTCCACGTGGTGTAATGGTTAGTGCACTCATCCTGTAAGCCAAAGGTCCCTGGTTCGAGTCTTGTTGGCGACAACGAGATTCACTTCGAGTGATACTTCGGGCGGACTATGAGCCTATCCGGTTATAATACGTGCTGGCAAAAGCGTGGTACTGACCATATCACCTTGTGGAGTGCAGATATATTCGATCAAGATTATGAGATACTCTAACTATCTCTAAGCAAAGGGGCCGGAAAGGAACTGTTGTGCTAAAGCAAAAAAAGTATTTTCACTGGTTATAAGCGAAGAAGCGAAGTTTTTAAAGCCCTTTGACATTGCGGAGAGTATCATATATATATATATATATATATATATATATATATATATATATATATATATATATATATATATATATATATATATATATATATATATATATATATATCTATATATATATATATATATATATATATATATCTATATATATATATATATATATATATATATATATATATATATATATATATATATATATATATATATATATATATATATATATATATATATGGGATATAACGAAATTTGTGACCGCGCTAGAGGTTGCAATTTTTCTCTGATTTTCACCGAATTTTCAGGAAAGGTGTATTGAGTGAATATCTCAATTAACTTCGTGAACCAGCTATACTGGTCAGGGGAAAACAAAATGCCGGCCATTTTAAACGAAAAATCGTGATTTCTGTTCTGACCAAAGTATAGCTCCGATTTCATGAAATTTGATGCAACGGTTCATTGATGTTTGTGAGAATCTCATAATAAAAAATTCAAAGTCGGTACGGCTGAAAAAAAATAGCGGCCGCTCGAAGGTCGAACAACGTACAAAATTTTGTTGTTGTAGTTTTGACCAAAGCTTTCAACCAATGTTGATGAAATTCAGTAGTCTAATAGAAACAATAAGTACCTAAAGAGTTATGTAAGAAAACTGCAATTCAGGTTGCAAAAAACAAAATGGTGGCCAGTTGAAGCTCAAAACTACAAAATCTTCTGAAAGTCGCAATTTTAATCTGATGTATATGAAATTTGATTTTAAGATCGAAATCAATTAGATCTAGAAAGCTTGATAGTTTGGTGAGCATACATGTGCAATTTTCAAAATGGCGGTGGTTTAAATGTGCGACTTTTTCAGGTTTTCGTGGCCCTCTAGCGGTCACATTTTCCTACGGATTTTGAAAAAACTTGAGGTTATGGATCTTTGTACTAAGTTCTTGTATTATGCAGAAAATTCTTTAAATCGAATGAAAAACAAAAAAGTCGAAACCTAATATTTTTAGCTGCCATTTTCACTAAAAATTGAATAATTTTGGCCTGTCTAGAGTGAAACTCTGATTTGAACGAGATTTGGCACATTGATTGATGAGGTCTAGCATACAAATATTTAAAATAATCGAAAATCAAATGCATGCATTCAAAATGGCGGAACCCAAAGGTCAGAAGGCAAGCGCAATTCGCTATTTTAGTAGCAACTGAAATAATGAATATTCTTCATGGAAACGCTTTAAATTACTTAACTTGGAAGTATATATTTATAAAGCAGACCATTTTTAGGATATTGTTAAAATATTTTTACAATATCTTAAAAAATTATGAAATCGTGACTTGTCTTTCCGTCCGTCCATCCGTCGTTTGTTGGTGCGCCACAGTGAGTTTCCTTGCAAACCACATGAAAATGTGGAAATTTTCTACGTAGGTCAAAAGTGATGCGCCTCGCAATTCGCAGTGCAAGAAAATATTTTAAAGTGTTTAAGGGGGGCCTCCCCATACAGGGGGGTGACTTAAATTTTTTTTATTTCTGCAGCCAAGTTTTTCAATAGATTCCGATGAAATTTGAAATTATAAGTTAATAAAGCAAGTTAATTTAACCTGCAAAAAAACTTATGCAAATCGGATGACAAATGAAAAAGTCGAAAATTTACAGCTTCTTATTTTTAGCAGCCGTTTTCAATAAAAATTCAAAATGGTCGCCCCTGATGGTTCAGAAAAGAATTGAAAATATTTATATTATCTATTTGAGCTATTTAAGCCGACAAGTTATCACCTTTGTGTGGTAACCACTATGTAAACAGCAAATGTGAGAAGGACAACACCTGTATTTATATGTTCACAACAATTTATTATCTGCCGATTTTCAATATGTGATCCTTAAATGTGCAACTCAATTGAACGAGCAAAATATTTGCGCCTCTGTAAAGGGTATTTGAATACGAACGTCGGCAGATTCTTTTTTTGTGAATAAATACCCATGTGGTACTACGAAAACTTCAATAAGAAGCCAAATTCGTTTTCAAAATCTTACGCTATATACGAGAAATTTACCTTTCCGGCTGGTGCTGCAAACGGTGATTTTTTCTTTTTAAGCGTTTTGTTCAAAAAAATTGGTTACAATATCCTATTGATATCGATACCTGTCTGTCCGTCCGTCTGTCTGCCTGTACATCAATGTGGGACAGCAACTTTTATCAGAAACTGGAGAAGCTAAAGTTATCAAATATTGTGAGAAGCTCCGAATTTTTTGGTTAATGAAAGTTTGATAGTTGAAAAAAATGCTAAAACTGCAATACCGAGAATGGGGAAGGAAGCGTAAGGGGAAGACAGGAACGAATTGTGAATCCCCTTGCGATTGGACACCTGTGGACCGAAGAATCTAAAAAAAACCACAGAGCTAGTGCCTTATAGGCACAAAAACGATAAATACCTCAAAAGACAAAATTCACTGCACTTCATTAATAGTAGTATGTTTCATCAGTTTTACACTTTCTTGAATAGAATCATTCAATGAAATTTGGTATTTATATGGTTACTTGTAAGGCCCATCAACAATGAAATTTCTGAAGGATGGAATGTGTTGGTTTGAATTTTTCAGTACTACAATAACAACAATGCATGACTTCCAATCCGCTTCCAATCGACTCAGACACCATGGGCTTGCTAGAATTTGCATCAAATTTTCAAGAAGGGTATATATAGTATATTATGAATACGTTTCAAAAATTCATTCAACAAGTGACATCAGTGATTGTAAAACAAGTTTGCGGCCGTTTTAAATGAAAATATTGAATAAATTTGTGTTATTTTTCCTCAACTTCAACATTCAAAATGCAAACCATTAACTCGAGCGTACATTTCATAGGTGACAGAATCATGGTAGTAGGTTGAGTAATAAGAAATACCATAGAATTCAAAATTCCCTAAACTTTCTTAAAAATAATATTAGGATTTCTAAACATGCATAACATTTTTCCAAGTAAATTCATATGGGTACCTTCAAGTTCATTGAAATTTTTTATTTCAGTAGTTCTGTATACATAATTTTTTCTTTATTACAATGTATGCAGTACAGAGGCCTTATAATATAGTAGGTGTTTTGACAAAGTCATTTCACCATCGTTTGAACATTATGTGACTTAAAACTATGTGTAGTATCGTATTTCTACGTGAATATTACAATTAGCTAGAGGAAAATTTCGCCAAAAACCTCTACTGAACTTATTACTAGCTTGACATAACTTAACTATCTATTTAAAGCTAGCGAAAATCTATGCTGCTAGATTACGGCCAAAGAGATACGTGGTAGCAATTGCTGGTTTTCAGTTCGCCAGGGCATGAATTAGCGGATTGGGCGAGTCATTTGATTTCGCGATTAATTTATCACGGCGCGATGCAGCGAGCTTATAAATTGGACTAACGCCAGCAAGGCAGTGTAGTTTTTTAGAAGAGAAGTAAAACGGTTTATTAAGTACCTTTTTCAGGGATCTATTTTGAGTGATCTGAAACTTTGTTACTAGATATTTAGCACATTGGATCCAGGTAGCTGAACAGTATACGATGATCGGTTGGATTGCCATTTTGACGATGAGGACTTTGTTTTTGGCGTTGAGACGTGAATTACGATTAAAGAGGGGGTAAAGCGAGAGCACGGCCTTAAACGCTTTGGAGCTAATATGCTCAATATGACTTCTGAAGGTTAGTGTTTTGTCGAATATAAGTCCAAGATGATTGAGATCCTCACTAAAGGGAATAGTTTACCCTAAATATTTATTGGTTGTTTGGGTAGGTGAGCATGGCTTACACTTCCTGGTGAAGAATATTGACTTTTTTTTTTGCAATATTAAGTTTAATTTTCCATCTATGGTAGTATTGATAAGTAAATTCTAACACCGTTTCGAGGCTGGAAATAATGGAATTTGGATTTGCGCCTATGCTGTATATGCAAATGTCGTCTGCGAAAGCTGCAACTTTGCAGTTTGGTAGGGAGGGAAGTCAGACGTATAGATGTTATATAGTGATGGGCTTAGGCAGGAGCCTTGCAGAACATCGGAATTAATACTTTTCACTGGGGAAATGCTTTCCCATACTTTGACCTGGAACTTCCAGTCAGCTAAAAATGCTTCTAAAAGGTTCAACAAGTATGGGGGTGTGTTATATTTCTGAAGTTTATAGACCAGAGCATTATGCCAGACTGTATCGAAGGCTTTTTCTATGTCCAGCATCACCAAACCTACAGACAATTTATTGTACATCGCTGCTTTGACGTCCTTCGTAACACGGAAAAGTTGATGCTCTGTCGAATATCTGTTTCTGAAGTCAAATTAGAAATCAGGTAGGATATTATTGTTACCCATTAAATCATTTAATCTTTTAGGACTACTCTTTCAAAGAGCTTACCTAAACCTGGTAGTAAGCTAATGGACCTGTAGTTATCGGGAGAGTGCGGATCTTTTCCAGGCTTTAGGATGGATATAACTAGAGCTTGTTTCCAGATGGATGGAAAGAAGCAGAGCCTAAGACAAGCGTTGAATAGGAGGCACATGAAGACTATTTCTTTTTTGGTTAAATTTTTAAGAACAATAATTCAGGTTTTTTACCATTTCGTTTTCTTATTAGACCGTAGGTTTCTTCGTCAAATTCTAAATTATAAGAAAATTTTGATAATTTTGGTACACTACACTCAACAGCTTGCCAGATAGTGTTTGTGAATTCTTCAATTTGCTCTTCATATACTGAAGGAGTATTGAGCGATCCTATGGTTTTTGATGTTAAGCTCACTCTATCTTTAATAAAACTTTGAAATTCTGACCATTTTGCCTTTTTATAGCAGTAGTATGTATTCGGTACATTACAATTACATCTCGTCGTTTCTAAGGAAAATATTACAGGTAGATGAGAAGATGAGAGGGTTTGCAAGATACTCAACTCAGTTGGAGTAGTATTTTGGTCACTAAGAACCAGATCCAGAGTCGAACCAATTCCACAGGGAGAGTAGAATGTGGGTTCTTTAGAAAAATGCACATTGATATTTGCCTCTTTGCTGAGATTAAATAAAGTGTGCCCCATTTTATTGCTTCGTGTACACTTCTAGTGTCAATGTCTAGCGTTCAGGTCTCCGCAAAGTAGATACCTTTGATTAGCCTTGCTAAACAATTTCAAATTTCTTCTGAAAAGATCGACTTTTTATGGAAGTTATAGCCATTTGAATCTTCTCTGACTACAACAAAAGCAAAAGAAGATTTTCCTACCATTCGGGCTTTCTTTCAAAGCAAATACTATACTTTTGATTAGATCTTCACCAAATTTCAATATAACATAAATAACAAAAGCATCTTTAAGATTTTATGCAGTCAATAGTTGTTAGTATTATTTCAAGAAAATGACGGCAAGTTGAGATGGAGTGATAAAGCGTTTTGATTTAAAGCGAGTATGGATTTGTTGTAAATGCTGTTAATGTTTTTCTTGAGTTTATTCATCATTGGCGTCTGCATATTTTAAGTTGAGTCACAACCCTTCTGATAGGAGCGTAGTGCTGTCTACCCAGATTTTTCGCACCTTAGAAAGTTTCTACGAGAGTAAATAAAAGTAATAATTGTGCAAAGTCATTGGTTCTTCGGTAGGTCTTTGCTTGTGATTTACTGGGAGACTTTTTGTGATTTTACCCTTTTCTTTACTTTTCATTAATCCGGTTTCATGCATCGTAAACAATTCTCCGTCAATCTCGTTTTACTGTGAAATCAATTAATATTTTATGATACCTAAATGTAATCTATGAATGTTCATGATTATAATTTTTTTTATGGTTGGGAGGTGAATGTCATTTACGAACAGAGTGTGGGACTCCCATATTTGCAAAAAGGCAACTGGACTACCCATTAAACACCTCCCCTGCCAACCCAGCCTGGAACCATTTGACATATTACTTCGGGCCAGGTCTTGTTTTGTTACGCCGTGAGGTGCCTTCAAGCTAGGGATCTGCCTTTTAGTGGGGGGAGGGGGAAAGAGGAAGAGGAATTGCCAGACAAGGTATCCCCCAGCCCCAACGCCCCCGGCTCCTGTGAGTTCCTTTTATCTTTTAGGGCTGCCCGAACATAATGTCCCACCTGACTCCATTTGTCAACCAATTCAAGCATCGTCGCGAATATACTATCCGGTGTGAGCTCTCCCATCTCCCTGTAGAGGTCTTATCACAGTCTGCCACACATTTTTTGCAAACAGAGAATGTGTGGCAGGCGTCGTCCTCCTCTCTTGGGAAAAACCAACAATCTTTTGCAAGTAAGACTTAAAACACCCATGCCCCCTCAAAAGCTGGGTCAGATAGAAGACAGTCTCACCATGTTTTTGATTTTGCCATCATCTCACATCCGGGATGAGGTGCGCAGTCCACCTTCCCTTCCTGAAATTCACCCAAAACTGCTGCCAATCGTTGAGTGAGTGCTGTCTCTCCTCACCGACAGCTATCTCCCCCTCGTCCTCGTTTTGACGCAGGTAAATAGAGCGGCGCTCTCTAGCAAGAACGGCAACAGGTATCATGCCTGCAATAGCTCTCACTGCTGAATTAGATACTATCGGATATGAAAATGCGATCTTTAGTGCTCCTCTTCGTTTTCGGTATACTTCCTTACTGAGAGCATTGCCCCATATTTTTACTCCGTAGAGTAGCACTGACCCTACAGCTTTCATCAAGAGGCATCTTTTTGGTGGGTTGGGTCTCCCTACGTTGCTCATAAGTCGACTCAGAGTCGATACTCTTTAAGCAGCCTTCTTAGTCGTTGCCCTGATTTTCTCAGAGAAACTCATCTTTGAGTCGATCAGTAGCCCCAGGTACTTCACCGCTGTCGTTAATTCGGTCGGTATGTCTCCAATACTGATCATCCTTACTCTAGGGATTCTATTTTTGGTCAAGATTACTACTTCGGTTTTCTCCAGCGCTAATCTAAGCCCACAAGCAGCCACCCATCTCTCACTTAGCATATTAACATCCCTATCCTAAGTGACGCTTAGTCAGCAACCAAAATCGCAATATCATCCGCATAGCTAACCAAGCGTGAGGCACTCAGTAACCCGTCATAAGACACGTTCCATAGGTCTGGACCAAGGATAGATCCCTGGGCAATACCCAGTGTGACTTCCATCCTTCCTTGGCCCTTTGTCGTGTCGCAAAGCGGGCTTTGGTCTTTCAGGTAGTCCCTCAGAAGCTGCACTAGATAGATATTCTGGAACTTGAAAAGAGTTTTCCAGCGTATCCAGAATATCCACCCATCTAGCGGAATCGAAGGCGTTTCTAACGTCGAGTGTCACGAACAGGACACTCCGTCGCTTGGTGCGGCTATATGCCTCTACCTTCTGGACCACGCTCCCCACTTCTGCAATCGCATCAATGGTGAAGCGTCTGTTCTAAGGCCGTATTGCCGAGGAGATAGATCCCCAGCAGCACGAATCACGTCAGTGAGTCTTCGTTTGATGAGTTTATCCAGCGCTTTCCCAGCAGTGTCTAGCATGCGCAACGGGCATTATGCAGGCGGTGATGTGGAATTTTCCTTCCCCTTGCTGATCGGCATGAGCCGCAACACTTTTTAACGTAGCGGGGAAACGCCATCTTGTAAGCAAGCATTGAATGTGGTGAGCAGCAAATCAGGACAATGTTGATACACAAGTTGAAATATCTCAGCTAGAACACCATCTGGACTTGGAGCCCTTCTCGCTTTGAGTAAAAGGACTGCCTCTTCCATTTCCAGTTGTGTGAAAAGTGGAAACTTGGCTGCTGTTTAACCATGGACGACATCAACACGGACAGGGTGAGCGGGGAAGAGTGCCCCCATCACCTCATCCTTCCTTTCCGCACCATGCATGCACGGTTTCCACGTAACTAGCTTGTAGCCAAGGCCCCACAGATCCTTGTTCATATTGTCCACTACATCTTGCCAGAAGCGAGCCTTGCTGTTGTTAATCAATTTGTGAAGGCATTTCCCGGCCAATCTATATGCTGCTACCTGGTTGCATGCCTCGTCATGGTTCCGCACCCGTTGAGCCTCACGCCGAAGCATGTGACCCTCCTTCCTTACAGCTATTTCAATTGACCACCAGTACACTGGGGCTTGCCGTGCCGGAGTTTTCGTTGGGACATAGAAGCGTTTCAAGCAGTCGTTATGATGCTCATAGTTGAGTTCACTATGTCTTGAGCTGCCAGTACTTCCATCCCCTGCGAATCTCCCTGCAGCGGACCACCTGCCATCAGCACCTCGAACAACCTTTCGACATCGATCTTTCCGATGTTCCATCCGATTGTAGAGAATCGAGAGCACGGATATTGGGAGACAACATCACTGATCTTACGCAGAATGCACTGATGATCACCAGCTGAGTAACCCTCTAATACTTTCCAATTGTGTATCCTAAATACTAAGGACTCTGAGGCGAATGTCACGTCTGGTATGGTACCTTCGCAGCCATCACGTCTGGTGTGGTTCCCTTGCAGCCATCCTTGCTACCATTTTTAGGGCTCGTTTCCCCACAAATTTGTTTGAGGTATGTCCCACTAGATTGCTTTAGCCGTATGCCTTTGAGATAGCGCCCTAGGAAGCATTAAGTTTGGCTTGGAAAGATGACATCGATTTATTCGGCATTAGCTACATACTAAAGAAGGTGGTCCCTGAGCATCGAACTCACATGGAACCATCACCATCTACCTGGAAATCACTGTTATGAACACAGATGGTGGTAGTGTTAGTATTTTCAGGGTACCATGACGCAGAACTTTTATCATGATGTTGCTCACTCAGCAGCAAAAAGTCGGCTTTCATGTCCCTCAAAAACTGTTCGAGCAGGTTTTGGGCGGTTGAACTGCAGCGTAGGTTTACCTGCAGAATGTGGCTCACCGGTGTTCTGATTTTATCCTGGCTAAGGCTTTCTGGAAAGTCCATCGTTTCCCTTATCCCAAGACACGCCCAAGATCCGGTCTTGGATCATCATCCTTGCAAAGAATACAGTGTGTCGCCTTTGTACACTCTTTTCTTTTATGTCTCATTTCACCGCATTTTTAACATAGGGAACTCCTATCCGGTCTTTTGCATACTGATTTGGTGCGACTATAGCCAAGGCATTTGAAAAATGGAAGGTACGCTTCTCTTCGCCGTAGCCTGCAGACAACCCACCCTATTCTTAGTTTGTTCTTATTCAGAAATTGTTCAGCGTCCTTTTCAGTTAAGTCAGTTATGGTTGTTCCTATGGTTTTCCGGTGTCAATCCCGCTTTGGTCCTGCCTACGCTAGGCAACTCCCTTTTAATGGCCTCTTCTACCTCGGCCAGGCCCATGAAGTAGTCAATATATCTAGTGCTGATCATTGCCATCGGCTCGAGTGAGGCAATAGTTGCGCAACATTGCAGAATGCTTCTTTATTGTCGGTCACTGCTCCAGGTTCGACCCTTATGTGGCCCGACTGCGTTTGTCATGCCGCTTTAATGGCAGTGTTGGTTTCTTCAGGTCTTACATTTCTCCTGATATCCCACAGTACGTCTGCGTAGAATCATCCATCTTGGGGTTTTACGAGCAGTGCCTGCTGCCGGAGTCTTTGTCGGGGCTTCTTTCTCCCCTGTTTCGCATCATGTCTTTTTCTTGCTGAGTATCCGTATAAACTTTATTATCGTTTTGAAGGAGTTTTTTGGCGGGTTTCTTCGCTCCTTTTGTCAGCACTATTTGAAATCCTTAATCAAGCAATCTACGCATATCAAGTACCCCTTTCTTGCTTCTTTTATCCCGATCTCCTTCGATTATGATGGGCGCTATTCTTTTATTGATGTTTAATGGTGGGGCTAGCTACAAGCCCTTTTAGGCTTGGATCTCAGCGCTTCTCTGACCTTCAGGTCTCTTCAACCTTTAGCGAACTCCTCCAGTAGTACCATATTCGGTCTTGGAGCTTTTCAAATTCAGGAAGCCCAATCTTAACTCTCTTGGTGACATTTGGCGAGTCACATATAGATTGTACTCTTTTTAGAGCATCTCCCGCTTTTCGGATTAGCCTTTCCTCTTCATGCCACTGCGTGGCAATTGTACTTTGCAACCACCTTTCTTGGGAGAGGTTATTAGCTTCCATTTCCGATTAAAGTACTTCCACCACATTTTCGACAGTGGCGATGAAATCACGCAATGGCGCTTTATTTGTCTGGCCACTCCTTTCTTTCCCCGCTCCGATCTCTTTGTATGGATTTGTGATCCTTACTTCGATCGCTTAGGAAGCGGTCGTAGCAGTAACCACAGAGTTCTCGATGTTCTTTATATTTTCCTCCACCACTCGAACATCTGTCGCGTCCTGCAGAGTTTCCCACTCTTACTTTTTAGGGCGGTTTGGCATTCACATCATTTGTCAGGTGGGCTCGAACGCCGCAAGAACCTCAGTCTGGACAAGACTGTCTGTTAATCTCCGTTTTTCGTACGTGTTCACGGTCATTGTATTCATCGCCATTTTTGTCATCGATGTGCTGTAAACATCGTGGCTGCAGCCGCTGGTTACGTCATCGTTGTTGTTATTTTTGCTTTCTTTTTTGAATTTTTTGATCTTTTATTAGGTTTTTTGGTTGCTTCAGTTTTATTGGGTCCCCCCTCAGAGCCACTATTTCCGTTCGTGTGTGTAGTCGCCTTTTTGGCCCCATGGTTATCTTTGCAGAGCATGGAGGCCATGCGAGGGTTGGAACAAGCCCTTATGGAGAAAAATGATCAGAGCCACACCAGCACTATCCAGGAGTCCGTCTCAAACAAACCCACACCACCAACCCAATGGTGTGATATTTAAACGTCCTTCGAGGTCTGACGAGGTTTTATCGGGACGGAGACAGTATGATAGTTAAATTGGAACCATTCACCTACGAGTTTCACCTCGGCATTATCGACAACTGGTTCCAAATCATCATATCCACCAGCTCAAAGCATCAATCTAGATCTTTGTCCAAAGCGTAGTCCAGATTCAGTGGGGGTCTTTACTTGTCATCCCAAGCGGGAACCTCATGGCACCTCCCATATCCTCGGGTCCATGGGGCTGATGCTCTCCAAAGAATGTTAGCCTCCAAGAGTACTCCTGTCGACCGGCATTCCTCTTGCGGGGGCCGCTGTTCTACATTTCCGTAAAGTTTTCGTCGCCAGATCTTTTTAGTGCTTGTTGCTTATAGAGAAGCTGCTCACAATTTAATTAAATCTCGCTATATGGCCTATGATGTTCACTCCAAATTAAATGATCAATTAGATCACTGCAGTCAATGTTTATTTAATTTTTATCAGATTATTAAAAACTGCAACCATGAATTTACCGTGTCAAGTGTATTCATTAATTATGTAATTATCGGAGTGACTTGGAGATTCTGAACATCATATTTAATACAATAGTCAAGTTTGTTTATTAATTGGACGATTATTCAAACTACAACAAACACTTCGCTCTGTCATGGATAATTATTAATTATATTATTATAGGAGTCACTTGGAGAAATTCTTATTGTTGCAAACATTCACAATTATAACAGTGTTAATGTTAAATCGCAATAGTGCGGGATTTCACCGGTTTCTGTGATTTATGAGATTTAATGTGTGACTGGGAAAAATATGATTCACCGTTAAAAGAATTAAACATGTTCAATGTTAAAAATTTAATTGTGGAGCGATTTTGTTGAACGTCCGTGTGTGGCGATGATATTAATTGTTACATTTGAACATTTCTCTCCTCTGCACCCCTTGAAACAAGACGTGTCAGTTTATAGCAAGAGCAGTTTTCAAAAGTTGTCATCAATACCTTCCATTTGTTATTCATATTGGCTACGTTTGGAGAATTTTTTTTTAAGGAGCCACCCCCCAATATCGGAAGACCTCCCTTAAACACCTTATAATTTTTTTTGTAGTGAAACTTTGAAATTACATTGAATTTCATGTTTCTAACTTCTGTAGCTTGCGTGAAAACTTGCTGTGTCGCACTCACGGATAGACAGACAGGATTTTAATAGGGCTTCGTAACATTATTTTACAAAACCCTAAGAATGCTTAAAATGCTCTACCCTCTCCACAAATATAATTAGCTTGTTAAGTACAACTATATCCGAAAGAAAATAATAAACCGGCAACTCCAAACTATACTCGTATATTATAAAGGATCAGTGAATATAACTTGAAATCTTAGCACTCACACAGTTGGTAGTTAAAGATGGTGACGTACAACGGGAATGAGCATAAGGAGCCAACATCAATAAAAAGAAACTTTTCTCATGTTCAAACAGGATACGAAGTAGGGAATTAGTTAGCCACAATCGATTCCCTTACTTAACTTCTTCAGGCTCAATTGAACTCGTGATAAAGTTTTGGTTTTCCCTCTTCCCTATGGTATGCAAGGTAGAGAGGGGTTTAACGCGGGCTGCAACGCTGATGGTGAGTATTCGTATAAAGCAAAGTAGAAAGAAAAACGACAAAAACTTAAATCATTTCCTTGTCCCTGTTCTTTTTGTGAAAATTGCGGTATGTTTTCGACGGACGACAGACATAAATGGCAGACTTGAAAATGAAATATTTCTCGTGCGGAATAGTTCTCTAGTTTCTCAGGATCATTCATTTGTCCCCTGCACGACTCCGCACTTTCGTTTCCATTCTATTCATTTCGCTACTAACAGGGTTTCTTCGTGTTTCACGTGGTTCTTGTCACTCGACAATTTACACCTCGGCCATGCTTTCGAAATTTGACCAACGTGAAAGCTTGAAGGTAGAAAAGTTTGAAAATTTTTAATCACTGCTTTTGTATTCAGGAAACGTTGTCGTTCGAGACTTGGAAGAAAAGTTCATTTAATTGGGATGTTATTATGGTGCGTGACAAAAGTTTTAGCGGTTACTGCCAACCTTTCAACTTTGATGCTTTTATCATAGTCTTTTGGTGGCATGGAGTTTAAAAGTCTCGCTATATTTCCTGGAAAATTTGCTCTGAAGATGGTGAGGATATGTGGAAGCTCATTGTGATGTTCGTGTCGAAATTATTCAAACGTGAGTATCGTACTGAGTGAGCCAGCATTATATTTCACTTCTTTTGACTTCTTGGAATAGGCATTTGGGTAGATGTCGTTGCGTCTCGAAGAGGGCTCATTTTAGAAAGAAATAATTAACAAAAAGTTTTTGGGACGAAAACTCTTCAAATTAGAAATATATTTTGAGTTCAGAACAAAGCCGTAGGATGCAATAATACATGAGGGTGATGATTGGAAGGAGAATATTTTGGTGATTGCAAAGGTTCATTTGCAATACTGAAAAAGTTCCTGAACTCATTGTTAGAAACGAATTCTAAGTAGTACTGCGGTTCAATCTGATTAATAATTTCATAAATTTAACTCTTTTGGCCGCTTTACAAGGATTAATAACGAGATTAAATGGGATGGAAATTGAAATAAGGAGGAGAATCATGAAAAAACAAAAGAGAATAATATGGAGTGGATTATGAATGACTGAATCATAGAAAAGTAGTTTCGATTGTAATGTCTTGTACCTACGCAAATGATTTTTACTATTTTGACTGAAATTGGGGCGCTGATGATTTATTCATAATCAATTCTGATCGCAGCTCAAGTTTCTGGTTTTGTCGCTGTGATTTGACGAATGAGATGTGCTTGTTAATTTAAACTCAATCAAAAATCACTCTAAAAAGTTAATTCCTATTCTTTCCTGTTTTCAAAAATGCCACACAAGCCCTTAGCAAAGGCTATTACAACTAACAGAAATAACGTAAAGTATGTCGAACAATCCAGATAGACATAAAAACATCCGGCATACATTATAGTTTCAATATAAGCGAGAGCTCTTTTACCAAATTACAGGAAGATAAAGCAAGGCAAGATTTCTTAAAAAATTTAGGACTTAAGTTGTGGACTAGTTAAATTTTCAAATTTTCCTTAACTTCATCGTTATATCAATCATTTTTATACTAAACTCAACAATACAACTTTTCCCTTTTCAGTAAGACAAGGGAGGCTATTTCTCTTATTCTAAACTTTTCTTTCTTCGCTGCAAGCCCGGCAGGCGTCACATGTTTGAATGGCTATTTATCTTATGTGTGGTTCTAGAAAACTATGAACTATTATCAGTGTCACTAAAGTTCTGGCATCATTTTTCTTCTCCTGCTTCGTAGCACTACAGCCCCTATCGGGCCTTCGCTTCCTGCAGCAAGCGTCTTCAACTGTTTCGGTCCATTGACCACGTCCTCCAATTTCAAAACCCGAGCAGCGATGAACTGTCAGACCAGCGTTTCCTTGGTTTCCTCACTGGTCTCCGCCCTTAAGTTCTCACAATGAATACCTTTTTAGGTATCTGTTGTTCGTCCATACGATTTATGTGATCAGCCTATTGCAACTTCCGTAGTCTTGCAATCGTTGAGCCCTCCGGCCTTCCGGCTTGTCAAAACTTCATACAGCTCATGGTTGTATCGAATTCGCCATTGGTCCCCGTCCAGCCTCGCTCCGATTACTCGGCTCAGGACCCGTCACTCGAAGGCGTTCAATATGTTTGCAGATGCTTGGGTTAGGGTCCATGTTTGACAACCATAGCATAGCACAGGTCTTATCACAGATTTGTATACTTGGAGCTTTGTTTTTCTGTATATGCAGCTGGTCTTCAGGGTCGTCAAAACTGAATAAAATATTTTATTTGCAAGCTGTATTCTTCAGCGTATTTCGTCGTTTTCATTATTGTTTCTCGTTATTTCGGCGCCTAAATATACAAATTTGCTCACATGTTCTATACTATGTTCGCGAAGTGTGATACTTTGGGTATTAGCGGAATTTTTCTCGACTGCGACATGAGTTTTGTTTTGTTCTCATCGATTTTTAGCCTTACTAGTTTTGCTTCACTGTCGAGTTTCAGGAAGAGTTCTTTGGCAGTTGTTAACGATTGTGACCAAATATTGATGTCGTCCGCATGGGCTACCAGTTGGCTCGATTTGTATAGTAATGTACCTCCTGCATTGATAGGTAGCTTTCTTATGACATATTCCAGAGCCAAATTGACTAGCAATGGGACCAGCCCATCTCCCTGCTTTAGTCCGATATTTGTGTCGGAGGCGTTGGTGGAATGGATATTGCTGCGGACTTGAGGGGTTTTCAACGTCATTTTCATTTTGGTAAGATGGACTAATTTGGCTGGGGTCCCAAGGCAAAGTATTATTTGGTACAGTAAATTACCATCAATACTGTCGTATGCTTGCTAAAAGTCAACGAAAATTTGGTGTACGTCTTTGTTGGACTCCAGGATTTTTCAAGTGCCTGCCTGACAGTGAACTATTGATCTGTCATGAATCTGCCTGCTCGAAAACTATGTTAACACTCTCCAATAATACTATTGGCGTATGATCTGATTTTCTAAGATCTAAAATATTTTATACGCCGTACAAAGTAGTGTTATGTCAATTGGTCGTCATAGTATTTTCTTTTCTTTTCTTAATTCTAATTATCTTATCCGCTACTCTTCTGAGATTTTTTAATGCTCTCTCTTCTTTACTTTAGTGAAATAGTTGATGGGGTTTCCTTTTTTGCTTCTTTTTATACGAATGCACTTAATTAAAAATAAATTATAAATAATAAGAATAACAGTGACAATAGAAATAAGAACAATTAAAGTAATACTAAGATATGTAAACAGGTAATAAAATAAAATAAAAAATCACTCGACCCATAGTAATCAGAGTCAAAGTAAAAAGATCCAATAAAAATCACTTAAATAAGATAGGGACATGTAGGCAAGAAATGGAATCATATAGTAATTAAACTTTAAGCTATTAGACTTTAGGCAATTACAACCTTTTATAAATATCCTAGAGAAATCCTTGCAAAATCAGAAAATAATTGACGCTGAAGAGGGCAGCATATATATATATATATATATATATATATATATATATATATATATATATATATATATATATATATATATATATATATATATATGTGTGTGTATATATATCTCTAAAAATATGTGTATATATATATATATATATATATATATATATATATATATATATATATATATATATATATATATATATATACGGGTATATCTCTATATATATATACGTTGCAGCTAACTCTGTAGATACCGCTCCTTTCTTCCATGGTTCTAGGATCTAGGTTCTAGGTATGGGAAAGGATCCTAGAACCATGGAAGAAAGGAGCGGCATCTACACAGTTAGTTGCAACGAATTCCCTAAAGTTTACATAGAGCAGACAAAAAGGCTGGTACCAGTAAGATTTCACGAGCATATTCGAGAAGCGACCATAGCAGCGAAGCAATCAGGAACTCAAATCAAATCGTCAACCGGAAAACACATAATCACCGAAAATCATAAAATAGATATTAATGGCCTGGAGATAATAAAAAGTGTAGAGTGCCCCAATAAACTAGACGTCCTCGAGTCAATATATATACGGCAGGTACCTGCAGGGATTAGGATGATACCGATGAAGGCAATTGCGATTCAAACCTGCTAAGCGTAATTAAAAGCAAGGATAATTAAGTTTAAGGTTGTTAGTATACCTGTATAAGCATGTTTTCTGAATGTACTAGTTCATTGTATTGAAGACGATCACAAATAGTGGTCGAAAATGTTTCGTTATACAAAAATAAAAACTAATCTAATATTTAAAGAAACAAAAACTAATCTTTACATTTTATATTAAACACATAAGAAAAAAATCGACATAACACCAATTTATGAAACATAAGTTTTCATAGCTGACAAAATATGAATAAGATTTAAGCTCAGTATGAGGTCAGAGTTAATGTTTCATTGAAATGAAGAATTGATTTGCCGTTCAGGCTTGATTTGAAGTCAGAAACTTTTGCTTCAACGATCTCTGAAAGTATTTGATGATTAGTATATCAACTAATTCAAAATTAGTTCCAATTAGGGCAATTTTCTGCAATCCACCACATGTAATTCCATTTCTATCCGGGGTCGTACTATCAATTTTGATACCAGCCCTATCGAGCAGATTTATCTCATCACTAGTGAATTCAAGATTCGATATTTTCACGTGAGATAAGCTATTCACTTTATTGAAAATGCCATCTGGATCCTGTGGGCTAATACTCCTCAGTTTTTCCTCCCATTGATTGTTGAACTCACTTCTGAAGTATGAACAGATTAAGTTCCGGACATTTTTTAGGTGTAATTTTAACAAAGCCAACGAGTTATTATTGTAGTCCATAAATCGCCAGTTAATATTGTTGACGCGTGTGAGAAGGAGACTTTTCAGTCTTTTCAACCTTGCGATGGTTGGTGTTTCATATCCTTCCATATTGTTTCGATGTTTAATCTTCGGAGCTATTTTCTCAATTGTTTGCAACGTCAGCTTCTCTAACTTCGACAAATAGAGATCTTTTTCATCGTTAGTTATATTTCTGTTATTAGCAACCGTTGAGCAAGCGTTGCCATCATCAGAAAGAGGACATTGATTCTGGTACTGTCGATTAAACTTCTTTTGAAAATTTCCCCAATCCGTTTTTTGAGATTCAACCGATGATTTTCATGTTGATCTGAAATGAGAAAGACATAATCTCTTTGATGATTTATTTCCATTACGTTGGCGTTATGGTCGTTATCGTAAGGAACAACCTGCAGTTTCCGTTGAGGACTATTAAAGCTGAATTCAAGTCTTGCGTCGGCGATGCAGAGGTCTAAATATGAATTTATCTTAGGGTATGTTGGACACTCCGACCCATATAGATTGCACCTGTATTTAATTTGGTTTTCTATTATACTCGATTGCGGGAATACAATTTTTGGATTATTGTTGGTGTTGAATCGTGTTGTATGTCTGGCATTCAGGCCGCCAGCAAGCATGTAATAACTATGCAGTCTGTTCCATTCAAGTATTTCAAACAAGGAATCAAGCTCCTCCTTGAACTTGAGAACATTTCGACAGTGATACCGAAGATATTATCTCCACCTGGTAGTGGAATTATGGTAACGGATACGTCAAGAAATTTGAAGTTTTTAAGTCCAACTTTTTCAATATTTTGGAAACAATAAGATCTTCTAACCAATACCCACCTCTCACGTTCACCGTTTATCGTATTGTTTCTTACGGGTTCAAAATCCATGAATGTCATGATGTACCGCGGATTAAAGTGGGTTTCAGTGAGAAGCATGATGTCAGGTTTTTGTTTAACCCAGCTGGGTTCTCGGGTTGACAGGGGAGGTGTTTAGTGGGTAATCCGTCGCTTGTGAGCATGGAAGTCCCACACTCAGTCCTTAAATGACGTTCATTTACCAATCACAAAAAAAAATTAACGCGTTGGGTAGACAGACCTACGCCCATGTCAGAGGGGCTTTTTACTCAACTTACAAAATGCAGTCATCAGCAACGAATAAAATCGAGAAACATGTCAAAGAGATTATCTCGTTTAAAAGAAAATCCATTGTTTCTCCATTTTCAACTAACAAAAATCATTCAAATTATGATACCTCAAAAGCATAAATGTCACCGATCTCTTTTAAGAAAGTCAAATCAAAACTGCAGTGTCTGATTCCATAAAATACCAAAACGGTATATTACTGTTTTTGGAATTGAAAAAACTTCAATTGGATATAACTTTCGTGAATATGATACCAATTTCATCAAACTTACAGAGTATTAGGATCTTGTGTAAGGCTAAATATCAAGTTTGTTTAGGTTTAAAGGCATCTATATGCTTTTATTGGAGAAAATGTGCAATTAGAGGATTTGGCTTCTGATGTATTTGTAATTGTTATACTCCTTGTTAATTTTTTTCAGATTTTTCAGATCGCAGGTGCCCTCACTTAAGCAAAAAAAAACAGTCAGTTTAAGAGCTGTTTTGAAAAGCTCTCATAAAGAACTTTCATTTAAATCTCATGTCGGCTACCTTGGATGACATTTTTTTCAGGGGCCACTCCCCTGTACTGCAATCATCGATTCATGGCCAATTTTTGTTCAAACCCTAGAATGATTACAAAGTTCGTACATTTCCCCGTCCCCTGCCCCCCACGTGATAAGGTGATTTAAGACCTTTCCAATGACACCCTACTCGACTACCAATGGTGAAAATTTTTTTAAAGGGTCACCTCCCTATATGGAGGGACCCCCCTATATGAAGAGACCCCTATGACCCCTTTGAAAATTTTTTCACCCCAGAACTTTCAAGAAGTCTCCACTTCTGACCTTTTTACAAAGTTTCATGGCAGTAGCTTCTATAGTTTCGGAGAAAAACTGCTGTGACAGACAGACGGTCGGATGGACGCACAGACGGACACAGGCCGTGATTGCAATAGGGTTTTATATTTTAGTACAAAACCCTAAAAACGGATTACGGAAAGTTTCAAATGAAGTTTAATTGGGATTACCAGAAGCAATGTCCCCCTCCTGATGATGGTAACCCTTGCTCAATAATTCCTCATGACAGGAATTTAAGTAACGATGAAATAAATCTCTTTTTGTCGAAGTTGGAAACGATTGAGAAAGTAGTTCCCAAGTTTAAACATCGAAACAATATGGAAGGATATGAAACACCAACCATCGCAAGGTTAAAAAGATAGAAAAGCATTCTTCTCACACGCGATAACAATATTTACTGGTGTTTTTCCGACTACAACCATCCCTCGTTGGCTTTGTTAAAATTACACCTGAAGAATGTCCGGAATTTAATCTGTTCATACTTCGAGAGTGAGGTTAGCAATCAACGGGAGGAAAAACTGAGGAGTATTAGCCCACAGGACTCAGATGGCGTGTTCATGAAAGTGAATAGCTTATTCCGCAAGAAGTCTCGAGTGAAGATATCGAATCTTGAAGACGCTAGTGTTGAGATAAATCTTCTCGATAGGGGTGGTATCGAAATTGATAGTACGACTCCGGATAGAAATGGAAACAGGATTGTATGTGATAGTTTGCAAAAACATTCCTTGATTGGAATTCATTTTGAGTTGGTTCATCAACCAAACCCTGAGAGAGGGAATTGAATATTTTCAGGTGTCGTTGAAGCAAAAGTTTTGGCTTATAATCAATCCTGAATGGTGAATCGATTCTTCATTGTAATGAAATATTGACACCTGACCTCATATTGAACTTGAATCTTATTGATTATTTTGTCGGCTATGAAGAATTGTGTTTCATATTTGGCAAGACAAATAACAAGAAACCATGTGGTATCGACGGCGTTCGAAATATAATTCTCTGGCATTTGCCCGAGTTGGCTATTTAGAATTATTATATATTGTTTAACAACATGCTGAGCAATTCATACTTCCCAAATGAGTGGAAAAAGGATAAGATATTCCCGATCTTGAAGAAAGAAAAATAACCTTCAAGCCCTATAAGCCATGGCCCATTCATCTTACTGTTTGATATCAGTAAGGTGTTTGAAGTGATACTGAGCAAAGTTGATGCCGAATCGCCAATTTGGTTTTCGTGCCAAGCACTTGACCTACATGCGATAGCGATAGTAGTCTCAGACATCTTTTGGAAACCAAACAACAGAGAATGTGTTGGAGTGTGTCTGATTAACATGGAGAAAGCCTTCGAAGCGGTGTAGTTAAATGGACTAATTTATAAACTCCTTCAGGATAGGTTTCCCAGACACCTTGTCGCCATGATGTGCAATATGTTGTACGGGAAATTATTTGTTGCTACTGATGGAAATTTGATCACAACGCGCAACTTCAAGGTCTTGAACAGCAGGAACAGTTATTTTCTCAATATTTATTCGCAAGCTATTGAACGGTTTTGATTGTGCTTTGCTGTGCTGTGTAGTGTATCGGGTAGATATGAATGTCCGTTCAGGACTGCAGCGATGTTCTGCTGCCTCAATTGTTGAGATCCGCCGAGATTGGCCTTGTCTGGGGGCGCGTGAATGTGCTGGCAGGCACAACGCAGGTTCTTTCCCCCTAGCACAAAGACCCACTACAAACAAAGTTCACATGCACGAATTACGGGGTCAAAGATATGTGTACCAAATTCGAAAAGAAGGTAAACTGGTACTAGGGAAAACAAACGGACTTGAGATGACTTTGTCTTTACCGACGAGACTTATGGCCCACAAATAAGAGCAGGGCATCCAGATGGAGGCGGTGCCCCCTTGCACCCTCCCACCCGGAACAAGATCCAAACTTAGACGTGGCCATGTTTTTCCCATTTGAGTGAAAAACTCATACAAAAGTACTTTGTATGACCTTTTCCCTCAAATGAGGAATACAAACGTAACCGATTTATGCCATAGCGTTATGCAATGAAATCACACAGCTCTATGTCATAAAAGGGCACTCGAGCGGAAGGCCACTCTACCTGGCAAGAGCCCCTGTTACCGAAAAAAAGGAGGAGCGTGATGGCTAGCCCATCCTAGTGGAGGAGCCTGCCATCGATGTGGGTCCTCTACCCGCTCAGATCGATTGAAATGGAAAGACCGAAAGTTTTCCTTAATGATTCATTATTTAATTCCTTGAATTTTTAGTGAACAGAAAAAAAAACCTACTATATCAACTGGACGTTAATCATATTTCAACAAAAGGAATTTCCTCCAAATACAATAAAATATAAGAGATTTAGAATTTACTTAAAGCAAAACAAAATTTTTTTAGTCTAAAACAAGTAAATATCTAACCGAAATGTCGAAATGGAATTTTCCTGCTCAGTTGAAAGATATAAATAATCAAATTTTTAATTTTCTATATTTGATTACAAAATTGTATCTTGTTTAACGTATTGATATTACCTAGCAATTTACGGGAGTTAAAAAAACAATCCAGCAAATCAATACATAAGCCGTCTGACCTCGCATCTATTTTTTCATTTTTTTTCTATTTTTATTATTTTTTTTCAAATAACTATTTGCGTACATTTGACTCCAATAGTAATACACGAATTTGTTTCCCTCTTTTGTAATGCAATAATAAGACAAAAAATTTAAGGAAAATTTAGGAGAATTAGAATATTTAAAAAAAAAGACAAAAAAAATTTAAGAAGAGCTTATGAATAATTGTATCAAAAACTAGGACAAAAAAATTAAGAGCGATTTGCGAAAATTAACAGTTGTATAAAAGGACTAAAAAAAATAAAAACAATTTACGGAAATGAATAATTGTATAAAAAAGCAATAAAATTTAGAAGGAAGCTTGAGAAATTTAATAATTGTATAAAAGTACAAAAAAAAAAACATTGAGAAAAATGTACAGAAATTAAGAATTGTATAAAAAGGCAATAAAATTCAGCAAAATTTGAAAAAATTAATAATTGTATCAAAAATTAACAAAAGGGTACTCACTCAACAGCGCCCGCTGATGATGTGGATGAATTTCTGAAAACTAATTTCATGTGTTGACAAATTCGCACATATACATATATTTTTCTTTTCCTTGAACTTGATCAATTTTAAAAAGCGCGCAAGTGGCAACGGAATTCATGTAAATTAATAAGTTTCCCCCTTTTTTTTTTTTACGTCTTTTGTTTGAATCAGATTATTTAATACTACGGTGCTGGTTGCATCACATCAATTTCTCGGTCATAAACGTTAGGTAATGATGAAAGCATCGAAACGTCAGTTGATCACCGGCTATTTGCGCGAGCATTCTGTTTGTGAGAAAAATATTTTCTGCATCACCTACCATGCGCACATCACCATTACCAATAACCGCCGTTTGCACATATGAATTACTATGCTTGAAGGCTTCTATTTCGATAGGCTCGCAAGTTTTCTCCCATGGGCCTCGACCTTGCACGGATATAAAAGAGGCGCCACAGTTCTTTACGGTTCGACACAAACCCACTGATAGTTTGTAACCAACGTCATCGGAATCACATCTAGAGGAGTTCAGGACGTTTGAAAACTGTCCAACCATAGCCTGCAGTGATTGCTCAGCGTTGTGGGCAGCCACGATTAGAATCTATTCCATCCACATACGGATAAATCAGCTCCGCAGCTGTTACAAGTTCAATTTTATCTTTAGCGGCAAATTATGCTATTAACAGCGAATCCTATCCGTTTGTCGCAATCTCATTTCCTCACGCCAAATCACTTTGACAAAACGAATCCACTATAATCATACGGTTAAAATGCAAGTCAACATCAATGTATCTCCTTTGGGGACTTGATTAATTCTGGAAGGGTGGAATATTTTCCGAAATGTAGCAAAGGAAACTTTTTCACTTTTAGCTGTCTCTTTCCCTTGAATACTAGTTAATTTTACTGTCCAAATTTTCAGTTCTTTCTCCTTGTTCACTATACTACACAATTTCCATCCTTACCATCTTATGATGTTCATATTACAGTATACTATTCGTACGACTTTTCCCGACATATTCTATTTCACATTTTCCACAATCCTTTCGGCCTATTTCCCGGGATTTACCAAATATTTCACGAATAAATCACATGTTCTCCATTTGAATTTCGCTCGAGATTTTCCACATCAGCTTCTCAAATTGCACTGCAGTTGTTTTTCCAACAACATCACATGCACTCGTTATAGTCAATTATCAAAAGGAACTCAAAGACAACCACAAATACAAATTTGAATTGATTTCAAGGGCAAAGTGTCAAGATTCTATATGCGGAATGGAAGACAAATGGGGCCGCTCATTTCCACTTTCGAAAGGGGCTCCTGAACACTTCAAGCACTAAGAAAATCAATTCCCACAGCTCACATGCACGTTTTGTAAAATTTAAAACGATTTTCGGATCCAACTCGATCTAATTTCCTAAATACTCCCGACTTTAAAACGTGGCCAAGAAAATATCACTGTTGTTCTTCGCATAATCCCCATGTCGCAGTCGTCACTCAACTCCATGATCCGTCCAAAAATTGTCTTTTTCTTTCGATTGCCGTGTACACGGTAAATCCATCAGCTGCTCGCTCAGCCTAGTTAGATTGCCTTTGGTAATGTAATATCCCGTTGGGTTGCACTAAATCATTTTTCCCATGTCCAAAATTTTAATCGCCAGATTTAAAATTTTTTAAGAAAAATTAACTGAAGTAAAGAAAAATGAACAAGATTCGAAATAGTAATAAAAGTTAAATCCCATGAAGAATATAATTAAAGGGAAACGCTTAAATTGCATATAAAGGAAAATCGATATAAAATTACATTTAATAACAATAATAATAAGAAAGAAAACTATTTTACAAATAACGATTATGAATAAAAGTAATTAAATATTTTTCTAAATCTGCCATTAAAATCTTGGATAGGAGATAAGAAGATTTCCGAGCAGTTTGCTTGTGTCACTGCTAAATTACTACAGCTAGTACTATGGAAAGATTAAGAGATTTCGAAAGGAAATGTCTTCATGCATGTACTGGTTTGTACAGAAAGCCTAAGACGGATTGGAAGCACTTTATATTGAAAAGAAGAATTTATCAAACTGCTAAAGTGACGAAAGTCGATATCATCATATTGAGACTGTTTCGGAATCATATCGCAAGATCTGTAACTGTGAGTGAAAACCCCTGGATTTCACAGCCGTTCCACCATACGGACAGGTATATTGAGACTTGCCTCACTACTGGCTTCATTTCTCCCGAAGCATTCGTGTACTTGGACATAAATCGACATGTTTTTGATTCTGATGGTGTCCCAAGCATATATCACATATATAGAAGGGCCACCCATAAGAAGATAAAATATTTTCCGAATTTGAGTTCACGAGACCAACAATTGCAATAGAGATACTCATTTGCTAGATTTGTTGAAGCTGGTTGAGCTGCGACGGAGCGATCTAGGTATTGGTGGCTGAATGGCAATGTCTAAATTGTTCGTGTTTATTTTTTGTTTTTGCATTTTGCGTTGCATAGTTTTGAGTTTCAGCTCATTATTGCTAGTGTTGTGTTGTTGTTGGTTTGTGTTAAAAATTACGAATGGATTTCAATATTCAGGATAGGTATATGTCATGTTTATCATATTAGGTTTAGAGATATGGTTTAACGTTTAGGTTAGTAATATTGTGAAAGAATGTTTATAAGAAAAAGTTTTTTGATTGAATTTGACTAGAATTAGGTTTAAAATATTCGGGATAGGATAAAAGTTCACTGTTGTGTTAAAATTAGTTGGTTTATTGCCCTATTTCTGATCAAATCATAAAATTTGTAATAACCTTAATTAATTTAAATTAGCTTTGGTTTTTTTTTATCAAATGTGTTTAACTGATAACGTATAAATTTAGAGAGCAATTTCGGCGATTAAGTTTTCATATTATTGTTTGAAATTTGCTTTATATTCTTTTAAAATGTGTAATAATTAGTATTAAATAAAGAGGTTTTGACTTTGACTTTGATCAAACACAAACCCCTCCTAAAAGGATAACAGCACTGCTTACTTGACTTGTTCCATATGGTTCAGCTTTAAAGATTAGGCTACGTTCCTGGTAAAATAAGACACATGAAGTTTTCGAAGTGGTGCCTGCTTAATATCAGTAAAAAATCGATGTTACTATTTTCATTGAACGATTTTAATTTTTTGAAATATAGATATGATTGAGATTATCAATAAATGTAATCACAAAAATTGTTTCAAAGTTCATGTCAGATACTATAATTGCCTACTTTACTCTGTAGTTTTTCTTATGTGCAAAATTAGCGTTCTACACTGCGTTGTATGATTCAAAGTGAATTGTTGTTATATGTGAGTACTAAAACAAGTTAAAGAAAATGCTACTGATTCAAACAAGTACAATATTTAGAAACTGCCAAACTGTGAAAATTTTGGTTATTTGTAAACCAGCGTAACTTCTAATCAATGCAAACTCTATAGCTTTTTTGATAATTTCGCTTCCACTGAAATTTTATAAATTTAATTCAAAACGCTACCGTGAACAGCAAAAGCATCTATTAGGTGCTTGGATGGAAATTTGCGTATCTACATTTTATCGTAATGCCATGACTCGACGCGATAAGCTAACAGGGATCTCTCGTTTCTTTCCTGCTTTCTCTCTCCACGAGATTATCTTTTTATAAAACTTGAGTGCTTTCATCCACGGATAGGATTTGCTTTTTGGAGGATGCTTCCCCGAATAGAACTCCTATGGCTTGCCACGCTTCGTTGCAAGTACGCTATCTGTTACAATTTTATGCATGTAAAACACTCAAAATTGTATCATATCCGACAAATTTTCTATTTTCTTATATCTAGATGTGTATGGAAAATTTCTGGTGATGTTTTTCATCTTTGCTTGGTAAAATTTATGAAACGAGGTTTCGTATTTCTATAAAATGGAGGTAAAATTATTGAGTACACGAAATGTTATTGATATCTTTTTGTCGGGTATAGCTATGAGATATTCATGGTACTCGATTATTTATTAAGTACATTATACAAATTTAATTTAAAAATTTCTCATGTATGTTGCTTAATTTGGAACGATTAATAAACATAGATAAGTAGCTATTCTCCGCATATTTTGTATATGAGAATAGTAGGATGAGTTTCAAAAAACTTTTATGGTTTTAATATGAAAGACAAAATTCACTGAAAAGACAACCTGTCTGTTCATCTTTTCCTACTTACACCTCCTTTGTGGGGACGTAAGAGGGTGAAGGCGTATCTTCCGCACCTGAAAGTGAAATTGAAGTAATAACCATGCCACCAGAATGTCGGTTGGGCGACGGGCTAACCCCCCCTCACTAGAAAACCCTACAATGTTTCGAAACCTGCCGGCGGGCCTCGGAATGGATTGGAATCACAGTAACGACCACGCAATCGGAAAAAGGATTATTGCAATTACCCTGGCGCTGTTAGGGACCTTTTACAATAGGCCAGGGAACGAACTGGAGTGGAAGTGATATTCAAGACATGAGATCGCACACATTATTCAAAAGTGAGAAGCCTACTGGAAAACGAGAATCCGGAGTGGCCTTCACTGCGGAAAGGCAGTTCAAGTCGCATGTTATTGATTTCAAGGCAATAAATGAAAGGTTGTGTGTGATCCGTATAAAAGCGAAATTCTGGGAAATCTGGCTAATCAATGTTCACGCCCTGATCGAAGAAATGGACGAAGAGACGGAGGAAACGTTCTACAATCACCTGGAAAGACTGGTTGATTCATTGCCAACAAACAACACAAAAATAATTTTGGGTGATTTCAATGCTAAGGTTGGCAATGAGATATCCCATCGGGGAACAACAGGAGGATAAAGCCCCCACGATGAAACAAATGACAAGGCCAGCGCCTGATCGACTTTGTTTGTAGCAGAAATCTTGTCATATGTTCGACTTCCTTCCCACATTGACGCATTCACAAAATGACCTGGGTATCACGGGATAGAAACACGCAAAACCAGATCGATCATGTTCTGATGCAACAACTTTGGGCCTCGAGCATACTTGACGTCCGTCCATATCCAGGAGCCAAATGTAACTCAGATCATTGCTTGATCCAATTAACCTATTGATATCGTCGAAAGGCTCCAAACGGCGTCAGTGGCCAAAAATTTAACGGAGCCCTCAACAACCAGCTGGCTCCCATCTTAGGAAACGCGTCATTAAAAACGAGCAACGAGCTCCGGATGGAAGTGAAAGTGGCTACTAAGACCGCGGCAGAACAGACGATTGGACATCAAGGCCGGCGCAGGAGAAATGATTGTTTCGATGATGAGTGCCAGATTGCGTTAGCCAAAATAGAACCAGGGATACAAAGGTTACGTAGGTAAGAAAACCAGGACTAAGAGAGAACACTATGAAAATTTCAGAAGATTAGCGAAAAAAATTATCAGAATTAGGAAAGAAAAATACTATGACGAGCAATTGAGAAGTATAGGTGAAAGTTTAGCGAGTAACAACACAAGACACGCATACAAAGTAGTGAAGAGCCTGAAACGTGGTTAATAATATCATCGCTGGTGAAACCAAGATTAAGGAAAGATGGGCATAATATTTCAAGAACCTCCTTAATCCTCCGCACGGCTCCAGAACATCGGAGTCTATAGATATTTGCGAAGGGGTTCCATTGGCCCCACCAACTCTGGATGAAGTTTTTTCCCTCATCAAAGCCCAAAAGAAAAATAAGGTGGAAGGCATCGATGAGATTTCAGTGCAGCTCATCAAATATGGTGGCAGCAGTGTTCATAAAGCTATTCACAAAGTCATGCATCAGATTTGGCAACAAGAACATATGCCAAAAGAGTGGAGTCAATCAATTATATTCCCTACGACGAATAGGTGACAAGTTACAGTGCATATATCATTACTTTGTACAGCGTACAAAATATTTTCAAAAATCTTAGGAAATAAAATCGGATCATACGCCAACCGTATTGGAGAGTGTCAAGGTGGTTTACGGTAAGGTAGACCGAGAATAGACCAATTGTTCATAGTCAAGCAGGTACTTGAAAAATGCTGGGAGTTCAACATAGACGTACAAACAATTTTCGTTGACTTTAAGCAAGCGTATGACAGTATTGATTGTAACGTACTGTACCAAATAATGCTTTGCTTTGGCATCCCAGCCAAATAAGTCCGTCTTACCAAAATAGCCCGGATGACCTCCCAAGTCCGCACCAATAACCAATTCACCGATGCCTTTGACAGAAAAATCGGACTAAAGCAGGGAGATGGGCTGGTCCCCTTGCTATTCAATTTGGCTTTAAAGTACGTCATAAGGAAGCTACCTGCCGATACACGAACTACATTACTATAAAAGTCGAGCCAAGTTCTAGCTCATACGCATAACATTTACAACTGCCGAAGAACTCTTCCTGAAAGTTGATCGCGAAGCAAAACTAGTAGGGCTACAAATCAATGAAAATAAAACATCGCTCATGACGCAGTCGAGGAAAAATACCTCAAGCACACAAAATATCAAACTTCGCGAATATAGTATCGAAAATGAGAGCAAATTTGTGTATTGAGGTGCCAAAATAACGAGAACCAGTACTGAAAGAGATGAAATACGCCGAAGAATACAGCTCGCAAATAAAATATTTTTTTTTCAGTTTTGACGATCTTGAAAACCAGCCGCGTACATAGAAAAACAAAGCTCCAAGTATACAAATCTGTGAACAGACCTGTGACATACTAGGGATGTGAAAAACGGACCCTAACCCAAGCATCCGCAAATACATTGGACGCCTTTGGGCGACGGATCCTGAGGTGAATAATCG
Source organism: Odontomyia ornata (assembly GCA_963969285.1). Classification (NCBI taxonomy): domain Eukaryota; kingdom Metazoa; phylum Arthropoda; class Insecta; order Diptera; family Stratiomyidae; genus Odontomyia; species Odontomyia ornata. The sequence goes on from OZ017740.1 coordinate 138,605,318, forward strand.
GAGCAAAGCTAGACGAGGACCAATGGCGAATTTGATACAACCATGAGCTATACGAAATTTTTGAAGAGCCGGAGGTCTTAACGATTGTAAGACTGCGGAAGCTGCAATGGGCTGGAGACATGAATCGTATGAATAACCAAAAAGGTGTTTGTTTGGAGAACTGTAGGACGGAGAAGGATACCCAAATAGGTCGTCGTTGAGGGAACTGAAGGACGGAGACCAGTGAGAAACCGAGGAAGCGCTGATTTGACTCGGTCGACGTGGACAGTTCATTGCTGCTCGGATCTTGAAATCGGAGGATTCGGTTAAGGGATCGAGAAACTTAGAGGCGCTAAATAGCTGCAAATGGAGAAAGCGAAGGCTCGAGAGGGGCTGTAGTGCTAAAAGAAAAAGAAGATATAACATATATATACATATATACATCTGTATATATATATATATATATATATATATATATATATATATATATATATATATATATATATATGTATGTATATATATATATATGTATGTATATGTATATATATATATAAATATATATATATATATCTATATATATATATATATATATATATATATATATATATTTATAGATATATATATATATATATATATATATATGCTAAAAGAAAAAGAAGATATAACATATATATACATATATATATCTGTATATATATATATATATATATATATATATAACATATATATACATATATATATCTGTATATATATATATATATATATATATATATATATATATATAGATATATATATATATATATATATATATATATATATATTTATATACATATATATATATATATATATATATATACATAGATATATATATATATATATATATATATATATATATATATATATATATATATATGTATATATATATACACATGTATATATATATATTTACATATATATATATATATATATATATATATATATATATATATACATATATATATATATTTTCGTTTTTTCTTTCTTTCTTTTTGTAGCTCTACAGCCCCTTTCGGGCCTTCGCTTAGAGATAGTTAGAGTATCTCATTGTCATAATCGAATGTATCGGCACTCCACAAGGTGATACGATCAGTATGACGCTTTGGGCATGTGTCCGTCCACCCAGCTGCGATACGTTCTGATTTTAAGCTAGCACGTAGCATAACTGAACAGGCTTATTATCCGTCCAAACAATCATTCGAACTAAGTCTCGTTGACGCCAACGAAACTCGAACCAGAAAACTTCGGCTTACGGGCGTAGTGCTCTAACCACTAGACCACGCGGACACGCGGATATATATGTATATATATATATATATATATATATATATATATATATATATATATATATATATATATATATATATATATATATATATATATTGTCACACATGTTATGTAGTTCGCGGCCAATAATTATAATGTTCCGGGAAAATGAAAACGCAATGTCTTTTAAATGAAGTCAAAAGAGTTTATTTATTAAGAATGCACAATCATTGATTTCACTATTTGAGAAATCGCATTTAAATCTAATTTTCACTGTCTATCAATTTATATTTCCACTATTTGTCTCACGAAAATTTACTATCAATCAATATCGCCTTTAATTCACGCTCCACTTTTATCGCAGTTCTTACTATCGCATTTTTACTAGTATCTTCATTCATTCAGCTCGACTTTATATAGTGTCTCTAGTCATTCAATCTATTTCTCGTACATTGGAGAATGTTCTGACTACCTGGAATATTCGAGCAATTCTGAGTCCATTCCATTCTTGTACTTTCAAGTACATTCGTTTATTGATCATGATGTTATTAGCAATTGCGACAGTAACTCGCAGAATGGATCCTTCGCGCATTTCCTTAACCATATCATGGATTCGGTTTTTGGGAAGTATAGTTTGCACCCTATAGCTTGAGTACGCCACATTCCACCCACAGGGAGTTCCATTATGCTCAATAATGAAACGTCCTTACACTTAGGTCGCCCGGTTGTCTCCTTCCATACGAGTAATGGTCCGATGTTTTCATTGGCTAGCTGGATATTTCGAAACTCCTCCAATGACCAACCTTCATCGAATTCGGTCGCTATCACTCACAAATCAAATGTCGGCTCCTTTTCCTCAATCCATCGACAATGCTTGCAGTTAACTGGACATGGCCCTTCCGATGACCGATCCACCGCGCAACTTGTCTCTCGGTGTTTTTGAAGTTAACCATCCATCTCAGCGATGCATGGTCTGTTCGAAGAACAAATTTCTGGCCATATACTTGTAGGAACTTGTAGAACTGCTTGGTGGTCACGCAGTAGTTCCTCTCACTTTTTGTGAGAACTTGTTTGTGATACGAGAGGACTCTTTCTTCGCAATCGATCTGCTAGGAGAGTACAACTCCAATCCCACCGTTGCTCACATCGGTGTAAACTACAACATTTTTCCGGGTTTTGTATATGCCAGCACGGGTGATTCGCACAGCTTCCCCTTAAAGGTCTCAAAGGCTGCTTGGCATTGTTCATTACAGATATACGGACTATTTCCCTTGATTAGCTGATGGGTACTTTTAGCTATTTTGGTAAAATCTTTGACAAATCTTCGATAGTAGTTCGCCAGACCCAGAAAACTTCGTAGTTGGCGCTTGTTGTTTAGTGTTGACCAGCTTTTCATGGCTTCAATTTTCGCAGGGTCTGTTTTGACCCCTTCTGCTGATATAATGTGTCCCATGTATTTTACTTCAGCTGCAAAAAGGGTACACTTGTCGGGACTAAATTTCAGATCCGCCAGTTGCAATCGGGAGAATACCTCTTCTAATTTCCGCACATGCTCTTCGAATGTTCTCCCGATAACAATGATGTCATCTAGGTACACCAAGCAGGTCTTCCAGGTTAGGCCTCGTAAAACGTATTCCATCAGGCGTTTGAAGGCACCTGGAGCATTGCAAAGCCTAAATGGCACCACCACAAATTGCCACAATCCGGTCCCAACGGAAAATGTGGTCTTCTCTCTGCCCTTTTTATCGATTTCTACCTGCAAGTAGCCACTCTTGAGATCAACCATTTTGCGTCGGCTAAAGTGTCCATGATCTCGTCGATGCGTGGAAGTGGTGAACTATCTTTCTTCGTGACATCGTTAAGCTGCTATAGTCGACACAAAAACGAGCACTACCATCCTTTTCCTTTACTAGAACTACTGGCGCGGCCCATGGACTGACAGAACGCTCGATGACACCTTGTTTTTCCATGTCTGAGAACTCGTGAGAAGCTTTCGAAGAGGTGATGGTGCAAACAGGCAGGCAGTTGCGGATGACTTCTCCCGCTCGTGCTCGTGGTTGAGTCTGCGGTGTTAAGGACTCTTCCGGGACGTATCCGTTCCTTATAGATCTTACAAGACTTCATCCTACAATCAAGCTGCGCAATGCCGGCGTCTTTGTTGGCTCTATCAGATAAGATCGGTGGTCTCCAGAATCATCATCAAGGTGGGCCCATACAATGCTCTCGGAAAATTTCGGTACATGAGTGTCGGTACATACTACCATATTCATCTTGGGAATTTGGATGCTAGGATCCTTCATCAAAACTTCAAAATCCGCCATATCAATACCCGTTTGCCCAAATCCAACGTGATTCCATATGGTCGAAGAAATTCTATTTTGAGAAGGTAGTCATCCATAATGTTCGCGACCAGAAAATTATGTCGGAACGCAAGGTCTCCCAACTGTAACTGGTGGTTGACCTCTCCATAGACAGGTGTAGTTTCCCCCGTAGCTGTCTGTAGTGAGGAAATTCTACCCTTGTGAAATAGTTGTTACCTCACTAGGTCTGGTCCGATACTCGATTGGGCTGCACCAGTGTTGATTGTTATTATGCAATGTTCTCCGTCAACTTGACCCGGAAGGCATAAGTCCGCTTCTCCATGATGTAGTCTTGACACGGTGATGGTGGTGCTGGGAATGTCAATCCTCCTAGCCAACCTCTGCTCCACGAAGTTGACTCTTACATGTTTCCCGACCCCTCAGTTTGAAGGGCTTCCATTTTGGGCTCCTGACTTGTCCTGGATCTTCTTCTAGCTGTACACGTGGGACAATAGCTCGGTTTTCTTCGCTTCTTGCAGTCTCTTTGCTGGTGCCCCTTCTGTCTGTATATCCAGCATCTAGGTGCACCATTTACCTGCGGGTCTCGCTCAATTTCCCCGTGCTCACACCTGCACCCGTCTGCCACTACCTCGCGAACACCGGAAGTGGGACGAGCCCCACTTTTTGCTGCCTCAAAGTTGAGACTATAAGCGCTGATGAATGCTTCTGTTGCTGCGTCATCTCGATGTCCTAGATCATAGGCTGTGTAAGCCAAAAGTGCCAGTCGCTTAATATCTTGGGCTAGTTGCTGTAGGGTTTCGCCAGACTTCTGCATCCGGTGCCGTAGCTGTGCCCAATAAATCTGCTTCAGATGATCGTCTCCATAATGCATGTCAGGCGCATTCATTATAGCAGCCGAGTTTGAGTGCAACTCAATGGGGATAGTCTGCAAAAGCTCGGCAGCTAGGCCCCTTAGAGCAAAAATTAGTGCAGTTGCTCGTCCCTGCTCATTCCAGTGATTTATCCTAGAAGCAGCCTCAAACTGTTTGTAAATACTCCAGACCGTTCGCCCGTCGAATATTAGTGCTTGCACATTTCTGGATGTGCTTTGCGCTGCGGTTATAAATGGGGCTGGTGAGGTGGTTACTACTGCCTTCGCTACTTCCAATTCCTTTTACACTTTTTCCATCTGATGGTTCATTCTCTCCTCAACCTGGCTGACCTTCTTCTTGACCTGGTAAATCTTTTCCTGGACGCATTTAATTTGTTTATTCAGACTACTGAGCTTCGTTTTTATTTTGGTTGACTGTTTTTGTATTTCCTTGATTTTGAACGCTTGTTGGTCCAGCTTCACTGATTGTTCATCTAGCTGCGCAGCTAAACTGATGACTGTTCATTTAGCTTCGCAGTCAAACTGGATGACTGTTATCGCTGCATCAGCATTAGCATTTGCATCGGCGTATTTTCTGGTTCCTTTGATTTTTGTGTTTTTGCTTCTACACCTTCTGTGATTTTTTCTGCATCTGAGGGCTCACCCAAATCCAGATACGTGCCTTCCGATTCAATCGCGTTACGCAAGCGTGCAATCAGTGTGGTCTTTGTATCATGTGTAGCCAGGTTTAGCTGCTCCAACTCTTCCTTAAGCTCCGTCATGGTCAATTCATTAGCTTTTAAGTGAAATTAAGTTAAAAGAGTTTTTTTAACCAAGAATGCACAATCATTAATTTCACTACTTTGCAAATTGCATTTCAATATAATTTCCACTGTCTATCAGTTTATAACCCCACTGTTTGTATCACGTAAACCACTTCACTATCAATCAATATCGCTTTTAATTCGGGTTCCACTTTTATCGCAGTTCTTACTATCGCGTTTTTACTATTCATTCAGCTCGGCTTTATATAGGGTCTCTGGTCATTCAATATATTCCTCGTACATTGACGAATGTCCTGACGAGAACTACCTGGAATATTCGAGCAATTCTGAGTATCTGCAGCGACGTCACTTTCAGATGTTGAGCTTGGATCTACTTGGACCATTCTTGTGCTTTCGAGTTATTTATAGTTGCAACTACAATTGCGACAGTAGCTCGCAGAACGGCTTGGACATGTAACAGTTTATATGTAGGTATGTATGCATATATATATATATATATATATATATATATATATATATATATATATATATATATATGTAAATTTTTATCTATATAAATATATATGGCTGTTTATATATATAAATATACATATCCATATATATATATATATATATATATATATATATATATATATATATATATATATATATATATATATATTGTTACATGTACAAATAATTCTGCGAGCTACTGTCGCAATTGTTTCCACAATCATTAAGAACACCAACAAATGAATGTACTCGAAACCACGAGAAACCAACAAGCATTATTAACATCTGAAAGTGAGTCACTGGCCATTAATTACGCTGCTGGAATGTTCCCGCTTATTCATCAATGTACGAGAACTGAGTTGAATGATTAGAGACCCTATATCAAGGCGAGCTGAATGAATGGGGAAATCATTATTACAACCACGAAAGAAAACTGCGATATAGTGAAACGCGAAGTAAAGGCGATTGATTGTTTGAGTGCGAAGTGATTTTAAGTGGACAGTTGAATGACAAATTTATGGACTAAGTGAAAATTAAAATTGTGAAATACTAAAATAAGTGATTGTGCATTTTTTTGATTAATTGAATAAACTCTTTTAATTTAATTTAAAAGACATTGCGTTTTCACTTCCCCGGAACATTAAAATTATTGGCCGCGAACCAAAAACACGCGACAATGGTGTCGAGAAGTGAGATTAAAATTTGGAAGTGAAAACGTTTAATCAAATTAACGTGGAAAAATAGCCGAAACAATAAAAATGCCAGGAAATTTACATCTGAAAATTAATCAATTGAGCATATCGGAGCTCAAAGAGGAGTTGGAACAACGAAATCTGGCTACACAAGGTACAAAGGACATACTATTGCACGCTTGCGGCATGCGATCGAGTCGAAAGGCGTGAATCTGGATTCGGGTGAGCTCTCAGCTGCAGAAAGAGGCGCAGAAGGTGGTGAACCCGAAACACCAATACCAAAGGAAACAGAAAATGCGCTGATGCAAATGTTGATGCTGATGCAGCAAGAGCAGCGACAACAGTCTTCCAATTTAACTGCGAAGCTAAATGAACAATCAGCGCAGCTAAATGAACAGACATCCAGTTTAGCTGCGAAGCTAAATGAACAATCAGCGAAGCTAAGTGTACAATCAGCGCAGCTAAATGAACAGACATCCAGTTTAGCTGCGTAGCTAAATGAACAATCAGCGAAGCTAGACCAACAAGCGTTCGAAATCAAGGCAGACATCACACAGAAGCTGGAAAAACAGTCAACCGAAATAAAAGCGGAGCTCAGTAGTCTCAACAGCCAAATTAAATGCGTCGAGGAGAAGGTATACCAGGTCGAGGAGAGAATCAACCTTGAGATCAGCCAGGTCAACCATGAGATGGAAAAAGTGAAAAAAGAATTGGAAGCAGCGAAGGCAGTAGTAACCACTTTTCCAGCCCTGCTTATAACCGCAGCGCAAAGCACATCCAGAAATGTGCAATCACCAATATTCGATGGGCAAACGGTCTGGAGTATTTACAAGACCCAGTTTAAAGCTGCCGCAAGGGCAAATCACTGGAATGAGCGGGAACGAGCAACTGCATTAATTCTTGCTCTAAATGGCCTAGCTGCCGAGCTTTTACAGACGATCCCCAATGAATTGCACTCAAACCCGAATGCTATAATGAATGCGCTCGACATGCGTTATGGAGACGATCATCTAAAGTAGATTTATCGGTCACAGCTGAGGCATCGGATGCAAAAGTCTGGTGAAACCCTACAGCAGCTAGCCCAAGACATTGAGCGACTAGCACTTTTGGCTTATTCAGCTTACGACCCAGAACATCGAGATGACGCAGCAACAGAAGCATTTATCAGTGCGTTAAAGGACCAGGAATTGCAACAAGCCGTGCGTTTAGCTCAAAAGCAAACGGTTAAGGACGCATTGGTTTATAGTCTGAACTTTGAGGCAGCGAAAAATGCGACTCGTACCACTGCCCGGGTCCGTGAAGTAGTGGCAGATGAGTGCAGGTGTAAGTGCGTGGAAAATGAGTGAGAGCCGCAGGTGAATGGTGCGCCTAGATGCTGGGATTGCGGTGAGAAGGGACACCTGCAAAGAGACTGCAAAAAGCGAAGGAAACGGAGCTATTGTCCAGGATGGTGGAGATCCAGACCATGTCAGGAGCCTAGAATGGAGGCCCATCAAACCGCAAGCGTCAACTTCGTGGGGCAAACGTTAGCTAGGAGGATCGACATCCCCAGTACCCCCATCACCGTGCCAAGGCAACATCGTGGAGAAGCAGACAGATGCCTTCCTGGTCAAGTTGATGAAGAACATTGCACCATGACAAACGACACTGGTGCAACCCGATCGACGATCCGACCAGACCTAGTGAGGCCCCAACTATTTCACAAGGGCAGAGTTCATGGAAATGCTGACGCCCTATCTCGTCATCCATGTCCAGCTGACTGCAAGCATTGCCGGCGGATTGAGGAAAAGGAGCCGCCCGTTGATCTGCGAGTGATAACGGCCGAATTTGATGAAGGTTGGTCAGCGGAGGAGATTCGAAATGCCCAGTTAGCGGATGAGGATATCGGACCATTGCTCGTATGGAAGGAGACGACTGTGCGACCTGAGTGGAAAGACGTTTCAATGCATGGCGCAACCCTGAAAAGCTATTGGGCACAATGGAACTCCCTTCAGGTGGAGGGTGGCGTACTCAAGCGGAAATGGAAAACGGCGGATGGTAGCTCCTATAGGATGCAAACTATACTTCCCAAAAGCCGAATTCACGATGTGATTAAGGAAATGCATGAAGGATCCTCGGGAGGCCACCTTGGTGTTAACAAGACCTTAGCGAAATTGCGGGAAAGGTTCTACTGGCTCCACGCTCGAGAAGACGTAGAGGACTGGTGTCGCAGATGCCAAATTTGCGCTTCCGTCAAGGGCCCAAAGCGACGACTGAGAGGACAAATGCAAACCTATAACGTAGGCGTGCCATTCGAAAGGATTGCTGTTGACATCGCATGACCCTTTCCTGAATCCGATTGGGGAAATCAATATACACTGGTTGTAGCCGATTGTTTCAGCAAGTGGCCTGAGGTCTACCCCATTCCCAACCAGGAAGCAACTACCGTAGCTGAACAGCTAGTGTTAAATTGGGTCAGTAGGTACGGCGTACCTTGAGAACTACATTCAGATCAAGGCCGAAACTTCGAGTCACTAGTTTTTAGCAAAATGTGCGAGCTGCTGGGAATACGGAAAATGAGGACAACACCACTGCATCCCCAATCCGATGGAATGGTCGAACGGTTCAACGGCACGCTAAATAAACATCTGGCCAAGATGGTCCACGAGAACCAAAGGGACTGGGACTGACATATCCCACAATTTTTGATGGCGTACAGAGCTGCCGAACATGCATCGACGGGCCAAGCCCCAGCCAAAGTCCTTTTTGGAAAGACCTTTCGTCTGCCAGCCGATATAAAGTTCGGAACACCCCCTGAGAAACCCCAAACGATCTCGGAGTACGCAATTGATCTAAGGCAACGGTTGAACCAGATACATCGGACAGTGCGAAATCACCTCGAATTCTACTGGCTTCCAGCAAGATGACTTGGTGTGGCTATATAACCCGCAACGGCGAAAGGGTAGGTCTCCAAAGTTGCAACATAATTGGGAGGGACCATACCGGGTCACAAAGCGAATTAACGACGTCGTATATCGCATACAGGAACACCGTAAACTGAGAGCCAAAATGAAAATCGTGCATCTGGACCGTCTTGCCACATATTACACCCAGGGAGAATTGACTACAACTGGCGACACATCTTTTCGGGGCGAAAAGAACTGAGGTGGGGCAGTGTTACATGTACAAATAATTCTGCGAGCTACTGTCGCAATTGTTTCCACAATCATTAAGAACACCAACAAATGAATGTACTCGAAACCTGAGTTGAATGATTAGAGACCCTATATAAAGGCGAGCTGAATGAATGGGGGAATCATTATTACAACCGCGATAGAAAACTGCGATATAGTGGAACGCGAAGTAAAGGCGATTGATTGTTTGAGTGCGAAGTGATTTTAAGTGGACAGTTGAATGACAAATTTATAGACTAAGTGAAAATTAAAATTGTGAACTACTAAAATAAGTGATTGTGCATTTTTTTGATTAATTGAATAAACTCTTTTAATTTAATTTAAAAGACATTGCGTTTTCACTTCCCCGGAACATTAAAATTATTGGCCGCGAACCAAAAACACGCGACAATATATATATATATATATATATATATATATATATATATATATATATATATATATGTATATATATGTATATATATTAAGAAGTCTGTGTGGTCGAGTGGTTAGAGCATGAACGCATAAGGCCAAGGTCCCAGGTTCAAATCTCGTTAGGAGCAACGTGATTTAGTTCAGGGGATTTTTCGGATAGACTACGAGAGATTCATATCATACTCGTAGCTGAGCAGGCAAACGGGAGCTTGGTACTGACTAAACCAACTTCCGAAAAAATCAATACAGTCATGAAAATGAGATACTCTAACTATCTTTAAGCGAAGGCCCGAGAGGGGCTGTAGTGCTACAATGAAGAAGAAGAAGATATATATATATATATATATATATATATATATATATACATATACATAATTATATACATATATATACATAAAATTATATATATATATATATATATATATATATATATATATATATATATATATATATATATATATATATATATATATATATGTTTTTATATATATATGTATATATATTTATGTATATATATCTGTATATATATGTATATATATATATATATATATATATATATATATATATATATATATATATATGTATATATAAATATACATGTATATATATATAATTATTTATATATTTATATACATACATACATATATATATATATATATATATATATATATATATATATATATATATATATATATATATATATATATATATATATGTATGTATGTATAATTAAGCGAGACGTTAGTGAGATTTTGGGCTAAAATTCTATTTCCATGGTCCCTGCATACTTTAGCGTGCAGTTTGCATTCGAGTCGAGAAACTGTATTAATCTATTTAAAATGAAAAAAAAAATCCCGTAAAAGGCGTGAAATAAAATGAAACTAGAGAAGCTGAGTAAGTAGGAGAGTGCTCCTACCAAAAGGTATTCGTAGCTCGGTTGAAGATATTCAAATTAAAAGCTAGTCGCGATATCTTCATGATAATTGGAAGGAAATAAAAGTGCCTAGGGCGATTTGGAATATGTATCACCCATCAACACGTCTTATTGTTGTTGTAATACCTATATGGATATAACTCACTTGATTATTATTGAATTTCCATGAAATTGTGTGAGCACAAAGATCTTATATTAATCTTTATAATTGCTTAAGGGTACCGTTTTCCCCGCAGGGGGAATGCCGGTCGACAAGAGCACTCTTGGAGGCTGGCATTCTTTGGGGAGTTCCGCCCTCACGTACCCGAGGAAAATCCGCAGGGGGAATGCCGGTCGACAAGACCACTCTTGGAGGCTAGCATTCTTTGGGGAGTTTCGCCCCCACGTACCCGAGGAAATTCCCGCAGGGAGAAAGCCGGCCGACAAGAACATTCTTGGAGGCTAGCATTCTTTGGGGAGTGCCGTCCCCACGGACCCGAGGCTATGGGGGGTGCCGTGAGGTTCCCTCCTGGGATGACAGGTAACGACTCTGATTGTATCTAGACTACGTTTTGGGCAACGAATTGAAATTGACGCTTTGGGCTGGCGGATGTGATGGTTTGGACCTAGTTGCTTTGCACAGTAGCGCCGAGATGAAACTCGTGTGTGAACGGCTCCAATTCAACTATCATACCATCTCCGTCCCGGTAAAACCTTGGCAGGCCTCGGAGTACGTTCGAAGTTCAGCAGACAGTCTGGTGCAGACTGAGATTCCTGCGGCGTTTGGGGCAGCAAAAAAATTATGCGAACGCCCGAGCGTCCTATTAAGGAGAAGCGGGAGACTCGGCAGGATGCTTCAGGTGTTCGAGCAGTGGAAGATAACATAAAGAACACCGAAAATTCGATTGTCACCGCTGCGATCGTTACTAAAGCGAGCGATGCAAGGGTCACAAATCCCGACATTGCAATGAAAAATCCAGAAGTAAACGAGAAGATTACGGCACTAAAAGCAAAGAGTGACCAGACACCGCGTGATTGTACCGCCAACGTTGAAAATGTGTCGGAAGAACTGCACTCGGAAACGGAACGCGAAAACCTCTCCCAAGGATGGTTGCAAGGTACAATTGTGGCCCAGCGATACGAAGAAGAAAGACTACTTCGAGAAGCGGGAGATGTTCTGAAAAGAATACAAGCTGCATGCGACTCCCCAAAAATTAGCAAAGTAGCAAAGGCAGGGCTCCTTGAACTAGAGGGGCTCCTAGATCGCATAGGGCACAATCGGAGTAGCTGGTTAAGGGCCGCAGATGAACAGAAGGCTAAAGAGGCGCTTGGGGCAAAATCTAAAGGCGACATGCAGATAGCTCTATCATAAAAGTCAATAAAAGAATGGCGTCTAGCCCAATCGAAGGAGATCGGGATAAAAGAAGGAAGGAAGAGGCACTTGACGGGCGTGGAGCATCAGATCAGGGGTTCCAGACAGTGCTTACAAAAGGAGCGAAGAAAGCCGCAAAGAAACTTCTTCAAAAAAAGCCAGAAAATAAAATTCGCACGGACGCTCAATTAGAAAAAGGACCTGATGCAAAATAGGAGAGGCAGAAGCCCCGACGAAGACCCCGGCAGCAGGCACTGCTTGTAAAGCCCCAAGATGGCCGATCCTACGCTGAGGTGCTGCGGGACATCAGGGGAAACGTAAGGCCCAAAGACACCAACACTACGATTAAAGTGTTGGGCCACATACTGGTCAAATCCGGAGCAGAGGCCGGCAATAAAGAAGCCTTCTGTGACGCAATAAAGAAAGTCTTCGGCAAAAGCGCAACTATAGCCCCGCTCGAGCGGATGGCAACGATCGAAATACGGGACATTGACTGTGTGACGAATCTGGCCGAGGTAGAAGAGGCCATCAAAAGGGAGTTCCCTAGCGTGGGAAGGATCAAAGCGAGACTGACACCAGAAAACAACAGGGGACAACGCATGGCCATAGTTGACTTGACCCAAAAGGACGCCGAACGATTCCTGAACAAGGGCAAAGTACGAATAGGATGGGTTGTCTGTAGGATACGGCGAAGACCAACGCCTCTTCAATGTTTCAAATGCCTTGGTTATGGTCACACCACACAAGTATGCAAAGAACCCGATAGAAGTTCCCTATGTTACAAATGCGGTGAAATGGCACATAAAAGAAAAGAGTGTACGAAGGAGGCACGCTGTATTCTTTGCAAGGATGCTGATCCAAAACCTGATTTTGGACACGTCTTGGGATCAGGAAAATGCCGGGTGTTCCAGGAAGCCCTAGCCAAGGCCAAATCAGAGCTTCGATGACCCGCATCCTGCAGCTAAACCTACACCGCAGTTCAACCGCCCAAAATCTGCTTGAGCAGTTTGCGAGGGACATGAAAGCCGACTTCTTGCTGCTGAGTGAGCAACATCATAGTAAAAGTCCTGCATTATGGTATTCTGATGAAACTGGTACTGCCGCCATCTGGGTTCAGAATAGTGACTTTCAAGCGGAGAGTTGTGGACGGGGAAATGGTTTCGCGTGGGCTCGGTGCTCAGGATCACAGTCTTTAGTGTGTACCTAACGCCTAACGAGTCGATATCATCTTTCCAAGCCAAGCTTAATGCTTTGGAGGGCGCTGTCTCGAATGAAGAGGGCAAAGTGCTCGTTGGGGGGACTTCAACGCTAAAGCAATTGAATGGGGCATGCCTCAGACGGATCCGCGGGGAAAACGAATCCTGGAAATGGCGGCCAAGATGGCCCTCGTCATATTAAACTCCGGAAATACGCCGACTTTCCGCCGTATTGGCTGTGAGGGAACCATACCAGACGTAACATTCGCCTCGGAGTCCTTAGTACAGAGGATACACAACTGGAAAGCATTAGAGGACTACTCAGCCAGTGATCATCAGTGCATTCTGCTTGAGATAAGTGATGTTGTCTCCCAACGTCCGTGCTCTCGGCCTTCTACAACTGGATGGAACATCGGAAGGATGTACGTCGAGAGGTTCGTCAAGGCTCTCACAGCAGGTGAGCCGCTGCAGGGAGCTTCGGAGGGGACGGAAGAACGGGCAGCTGAAGACGTGGTGAACTCAACTATGAGCATCATTACGACCGCTTGCTGCGCTTCTATGCCCCGTCAAAGACCCCGGCACGGTAAGCCCCCAGTGTACTGGTGGTCAACTGAAGTCGCTAAAAAGCGAAGGGAGTGTCACAAGCTTCGACGTGAGGCTCAACGGGTGCGGAACCCTGGTGAGGCATGCGAGCAGGTGGCAACATATAAGTCGGCCAGGAAATGCCTTCGCAAGCTGATCAACAGTAGCAAGGCTCACTGCTGGCAAGACTTAGTGGACAATGTGAACAAGGATCCGTGGGGCCTTGGCTACAAGCTGGTCATGGGGAAACTTGGTGCCCTACGGAGGCCTTGTATACATGACGCGGAAAAGATGGACGCGATAGTGCGGGGAGTCTTCCCCGCCCATCCCGTCCGTGTTGACGCTGTCCATGGTGAAACAGCAGTCGTGTGCCCACTCTTCACCCAGCTGGAGCTGGAGGAGGCAGTTCTCTCCTTGAAAACGAGGAAGGCTCCAGGTCCAGATGGTGTTCCAGCTGAGGTGTTGCGGTTCATCTATCACCATTGTCCTGACTTGCTGCTCAGCACATTCAACGCTTGCCTACGGTACGGGGTTTTCCCGGTACGATGGAAGGTGGCGAGGCTCGTGCTGATCAGCAAGAGGAAGGGAAATCCCGGATCGCAGTCTGCATACCACCCGTTATGCATGCTAGACACGGCTGGGAAAGTGCTAGAATATCTAATGCGGCTTTTGAGGAACTACCTGCTCTACGACACGACACAGGGCCAACGAAGGATGGAAATTACATCGGGTGTTGCCCAGGGATCTATCCTTGGTCCGGACCTGTGGAACGTGTCTTACGACGGGCTACTGAGACTTGAGATGCCAGATTAGTCGCGTTTGGTTGGCTATGCGGATGATGTTGCGGTTCTGATCGCCGGACGCACCGTTGAACAAGCGCAACTTAGGCTAGGTATGTTAATGCGCCGAGTGAGGGACTGGATGACTACTCGCGGGCTGAGTTTAGCACTGGAGAAAACCGAAGTGGTCATCTTGACAAAAAAAAGAATCCCTAGAGTAAGGATGATCAGTATTGGAGCGGTGAAGTACCTGGGGCTACTGATCGACTCGAAGATGAGTTTCTCTGAGCAAATCAGTGCAACGGCTGAAAACGCTGCTTCGGGAATATCGGCTCGGAGTCGACTTATGGCCAACGCAGGGGGCCCTGTCCATCAAGAAGACGCCTCTTGATGAGTGCTGTAGGGTCAGTGCTACTGTACGGAGCAGAGGTATGGGGCGACGCTCTCAGCAAGGAGGTATACCGGAAACGTTTGGCACGGGTGCAGAGAAGAGGAGCACTGAGAATTGCATCTTCGTATCCAACAGTCTCCGACTCGGCCGTGAAGTGATTGCAGGCGTGATACCTATCACTCTTCTTGCTAGAGCGCGCCGCACTATTTACCTGCGCCGAAACGAGGATGCGAGGGAGATTGTTGTCCGCGAAGAGAGACAACGCTCACTCAACGATTGGCAGCAGTCTTGGGTGAATTGCACGATGGGAAGGTGGACTGCGCACCTCATCCCGGATGTGAGACCGTAGCTAAATCGAAGGCATGGTGAGACTGACTTCTATCTGACCCAGCTTTTGAGCGGGCACGGGGGTGTTTTCAGTCTTACCTGCACAAGATTGGTAAGTCACGGTCCCCCGATTGTCGGTTTTGCCCAGGAGAGGAGGACAATGCCTGTCACACATTTTTTGCGTGTACAAAATGGGTCAGGCTTCGAAGGGAACTCTACAGGGAGACGGGGGAGCTCACCCCGGATAATATAGTTGCGGTGATGCTCGAATCGGTTGACAAATGGAACCAGGTGGCACATTATGCTCGGTTAGTCCTAAAATATAAAAGGGACTCACAGCAGCCGGAGGCGCCGGGGCTGGGGGATCGCTCTTCTGGCAATTCCTCTTCCC
The DNA here is from genome assembly GCA_963969285.1 of Odontomyia ornata. NCBI lineage: Eukaryota > Metazoa > Arthropoda > Insecta > Diptera > Stratiomyidae > Odontomyia > Odontomyia ornata. The sequence continues at coordinate 138,621,277 of OZ017740.1, forward strand.
CTCTCCCCTCCCGCTAGGAAAGGGATTCTCCAGCTTGAAGGCGCTCCCCGGCGTAACAAAACGAGACCTAGCCCGAAGTAATGTGTCAAACGGTTCCAGGCTAGGTTCTCAGGTTGACAGGGGAGGTGTTTAGTGGGTAGTTCAGTCGCGCATGGGAGTCCTACACTCTGTGCATAAATAGCATTCACCTCCCTACCACAAAAAAAGGGTACCGTTTTGGTTCTATGGGCAAAAATGTAAAGTCTACCAGTCATACTATTATTAATAAAGCTGAGTTAGTTTCGATTTCTGAGGATTTTGTTGCCCTTGCGCTCATCAAGACCTCGCTTCGTGATTTTTTTCAAATATCCAATCCATATCCAAACGGTGACAAAAAATTTCAGTACATTTTGCCTCCCCCGGGACCCCCTGATGCATAAAATAAATTTTATAAATTCAGATGATCAAACTTCTAATCAAGACCTTTCATTTGATACCCTACTCGACTAGCTTTGATTAAAAAAAATTTTAAGGGCTTTTGAGAGACCACCACTTCTGAACTTTTTAGAAAGTTTGAGATTTCTAGCATCTACAGTTGCTGTAGAAACTTGCTGTAACGCACGGATGGACAGGTCGTAGAACTAGTATGTATGTTTTTTTACAAAGACCTCAAAAAAGAAAACCGATTTCAAAATGCCCTAATAAGGATGAAATACCTTTCATGGAAGCGGTGCCAAATCAATGTCTCCGTTTCAACATACAAGTAAAAACTTCCAATACATACTTTCTTTCATTTCCTTTAATAGTTTTTATACAACCGATGTTGCTTGGACTGTTCTGAAAGGCTCTTATGAGTACATTGTTTATTAAATTAAACGCGTACTAATATGCCGCAATTTTAATATGTTACTTCTTTGGGTCTCATGATAAGAAACCTTCCGCTATTACTATTATTTCTCAAGTTTCACATAAATGTGGGACATTACATACGATTTGTTTTAAAGGATAATACAAAATGCCTAAAACACACAGCAAGTACCATGCGATCCAGGTTAAATTAAATCAGCATAAACGTTTTATTTGCTTAATGAATTTATCAAGATTGACTTGGCTCACAATGGTAAATACAAAAGTTCTGTATAAAAACCCGGACCGCTTTGCTCATTTGTACAGATCTTCTCTGATAACAGCAAGTCACTTAATCGCTCATCATTAACATTTCAACTAGCATAATGCTTTTTCTCACTTTGCCACTGCTTTTTGCTGCTTCAGTATTCGGAGAAGGTAAACAATTGTAAATATATATATATTGTTAGATTAAATGTTACACCAGCCAATTATATATTTTTAATTCAAAAATATCCATACTGTTTTTTACACTTCCTTTATTGCAGATTCATCAGGCCTTCTCAGGAAAAACGATGGACGAATAGTAGGTGGAGTGCAAACTGATATTACTGAGGCACCATATCAAGTTTCACTAAGCTCAAATAAATTTGGTCATTTTTGTGGGGGATCAATTATAGGCAAAAAGTGGATACTAACCGCAGCTCATTGCACTGATAGCTACAAGTGAGTTGACATAACTTTAACGTGATTGACGCTGATAAAAATTTAACAAATTATTTACAGACACCATGCAGCGCCTCCTCTTCAAATTCGAGTTGGATCTTCGAGGAGATTGTCGGGTGGTGAGCTGATCGACATCAAAAAAATTCACCAACATTCCAAGTTCTCCATTAAAACGATTGACTACGACTTCGCTCTTCTTGAACTTGCAAAAGAGTTGAACTTTGATAAAACTAAAAAAGCAGTCTCTTTGCCCCAAAAGGACGACCAGGTACGTGAAGGGACCTACTGCAAAGTTACAGGATGGGGACTCGACAAAAACAAATTGAGCACTTTCCATCTCCAAGTAACAGATGTACCAGTTGAAAACCATGCCAAGTGCAAGCAAGCGTACAAGGACTTAGGAACGATCACTGATCGAATGTTCTGCGCTGGTTTTCCTACAGGTGGTAAGGATGCATGCCAAGGGGATTCAGGTGGTCCGTTGGTGTACAACAATGTTCAAGTTGGAGTTGTTTCTTGGGGACATGGATGTGCCAAAGCGGGCTTTCCAGGAATTTACTCAAGGATTTCATCAGTTAGAACCTGGATCAAGGATATCAGTGGTATTTAGATTAAATTGAAATGTGATAATAATTTCGACATAGAAATTAAGGAAATAAAATTATATTTCAATGAGAGTGTGAGTGTTTTATGAAGAAAAAGAATCAATATCTTGAATTTGTGAAATTAATTTTCAACTTGTAACTGTACTAGGAAACTTATACGATCTTAATCTCGTGTAAGTTAAATAATATAGGGTTTATGTTACTTCACTCATCTGAAGCTAGCTACCAAATTAAGGTTTTGGTGATTATTGCCCTTGTGAAGGCTTTGTTTAAAAACATCCATATTTATCTGTTAAATTTTACAATATGTCAGCCACTTAACCTTCTAAACTCTCCGTTTAATGCTTTTTTAGCTAAATCTCTCGAGGAAAGTTTATCTTTTTGTGAGAGAGTCTTATTAGGGCTTTGTACGAAAATACCAAACCCTACTGAAATCACGACCTTTGTTCGCCTGTCTGTATGTTACAGTGGTTTTCTCCAAAACTATATACGCTACAGCCATGAAACTTTGTGGAAAGGTCAAACGTGATGACTTCCTGAAAGTTTTGTGGCATAAAAAAATTTCAGAGAGTTTTGAGGGGGTCTCCTAATATAGATGATTGAAACTTAAACATTTTTTTATCAAAAGTACGCAAATGAGGGGTCATATAAAAGACCCCCGTGAGATCTTTTCAAACCAGATCTTATAATTAAGGTGACTACACACACGAATGGAGATAGCGGTTCCAAGGGGAAACCCAACCAAACTGGAGCAATTTCAACTGAAAGCCCTAAAAATAGATAAAAAAAATAAAAAAAAGAAACTAAAAATAACAACAAGGACCGCAATCGAAGCGACCAAGGCAAGGGTCTTAAATCCTAAAATAATATGGAACTATCCTGAAGTCCACAAAGTGATCATGGCAGGAAAACAAAGGAATGCCCATACAAATAAAGCGCTGTTGTGTGATTTTACCACCACCGACGAAAATATGGCGGAAGTAGTCCAAACAGAATCTGATAACCTCTCCCAAGAATGGAGGTCACAAAGCACAATTGCCGTCTAGTGACATTACGAAAAAGGCTAATTCGAAAAGCGGTAGACGTTCTTAAAAGAATAAAATCTTCATGCACCTCGCTGGAAATCCGTAAAGGAGCAAAGAATAGGATTCTTATTTAGTGGAACCTCTAGAATGCAAAAGGCATTCCCGAAGAGGACCAAAGGCAAAAGAAGAGCAAAAGGTTAAAGAAGCACTGATAGCTCCACCATCAGACATCAATAAAAGAATAAAGTCTAGCCCAATTGATGGAGATTGGGGTAAAATAAGGAAAGGAGAGGCACTTGACAGATATGGATTGCTATATTATGGGTTCCAAATAGTGCTGAGAAAAGCAGAAAGGAAAACTGCAAACAAACTCCTTCAAAAAGTGCCAGAGAATAAAGTTTGCACGGACGTCCTACAAGAAAACGATCTGATGTGAAACAGGAGAGAAAAAGTTCCGACAAAGATTTCGGCAGCAGACACTTTTCGTAAAACCCCAAGATGGCTGATCTTACGCAGAAGTACTGCAAGATATCTGGGAAATTAAAGGGCCCAAAAACACCAAAACGGCTATTAAAGCAGTACTACTACCGCGGTCAGACCACAGACTAGTGGAATACGGAGCAGAGGCTGACAGTAAAGAAGCATTTCGCAAAGCAGTAAAGAAAGTCTTCAGCAAAAGCACAAATATAGGAGAGCGCCGCCCCCACGGACCCGAAGATACAGGGGGTGCCGTGAGGTTCCCTCCTGGGATGACAGGTAACGTCCCTGATTGGATCTGGACTATGCTTTGGATAACGAACTGGAATTGATGCTTTGGGCTGGCAGATATGATGGTTTGGACCTAATTGCTTTGCACAGTAGCGCCGAGGTGACACTCGTATGTGAACGGCTCCAATTCAACTATCATACCGTGTCCGTCCAGGTAAAACCTACCCAGGCCTCGGAGTACGTTCGAAGCTCGCACCATTGGATTGATGGTGTGGTTCGGTTGAGATGGACTCCCGATTAGCGCTGGTCTGGCTCTGAGCACTTGCCCTCATAAGGGCTTGTGCCAACCCTTACATGGCCTTCCTGCTCTGGAAAGATCACCATGGGACCAAAAAGGCGACTACACATACGAACGGAGATAGTAGCTTCGAGGAGGGAACCAATAAAACTAGAGCAACCAAAAACACTTAAAAAAGATAAAAAAAACCCATCAAAAGAAATCAAAAATAATAGCAACGACGAAGAACCAGCGGTTGCAGCCACGATGTTAACAGTACATCGAAAGTGGTACTAATGATGATAAAAATGACGATTAATATAATGACAGTGAAGAAGGACGAAAAACGGAGATTAGCAGACAGTCTGGTCCAGACTATGATTCCTGTGGCGTTCGGGCGCAGCAAAAACGATCCAAATACCAGAGCGTTTTATAAAGGAAAACCGGGAAACTCTGCTGGACGCTTCAGGTTTTGAGCGGTGGAGGAAAATTTAAAGAACATCGAGAATTCGATGGTCACTGCTGCGATCGTTACCTAAGCGACCGATGCAAGGGTCGTAATTCCCGACCTAATAAAGAACCATCGTTGGGTGATTGCACCGGCAACGTCGAAAATGTGGCGGCCGTACTGTATTTGGCAACGGAAAGCGATAACCTCTCCCAAAGGTGGTCACAAAGTACGATTGCCGCCCAGCGACATGAAGAAGAAAGGCTATTCCGAAAACTGGGAGATGTTCTGAAAAGAATACAATTTGCATGTGACCGACTGCCCAAAAATCAGCAAAACAGCAAAGATTGGGTTCCTAGATGGCATAGGGCATTCGGAGGAGCTGGTTAAAGGCCGAAGACGAGCAGAAGGCTAAAGAAGCGCTGGGGATGAAATTTAGAGGCCACGTGCAGATAGCTCCACCATCAAAAATCAACAAAAGAATGGTGTCTAGCCCAATCGAAGGAGATGGATAAAAGAAGGAAGGAAGAGGCACTTGATGTTTGTGGAGCACAAGATCACGGGTTCCAGATAGTGCTAACAAAAGGAGCGAAGAAAGCCGCTAAGAAACTCCTCCAAAAAGTGCCAAAAAGTAAAGCTTGCATGGCCACCCAACAAGAAAAAGGACCTGATGCAAAAAAGGAGAGACAGAAGCCCTGACGAAGACCTCGGCAGCAGGCACTGCTATTAAAACCTCAAGTAGCAAAGGCAGGGCTCCTTGAACTAGAGGAGCTCCTAGATCGCATAGGGCACTATCAGAGGAGCTGGTTAAGGGCCGCGGATGAACAGAAGGCTAAAGAGGCGCTTGGGGCAAAATCTAAAGGCGACATGCAGATAGCTCTATCATAAAAAGTCAATAAAAGAATGGCGTCTAGCCCAATCGAAGGAGATCGGGATAAAAGAAGTAAGGAAGAGGCACTTGACGGGCGTGGAGCATCAGATCAGGGGTTCCAGACAGTGCTTACAAAAGGAGCGAAGAAAGCCGCAAAGAAACTTCTTCGAAAAAAGCCAGAAAATAAAATTCGCACGGACGCTCAATTAGAAAAAGGACCTGATGCAAAATAGGAGAGGCAGAAGCCCCGACGAAGACCCCGGCAGCAGGCACTGCTTGTAAAGCCCCAAGATGGCCGATCCTACGCGGAGGTGCTGCGGGACATCAGGGGAAACGTAAGGCCCGAAGACACCAACATTGCCATTATAGTAGTACAACCAACGTGGTTGGGCCACTTACTGGTTGTATTCGGAGCAGAGGTCGACAATAAGGAAGCATTCTGCGACGCAGTAAAGAAAGTCCTCGGCAAAAGCGCAACTATAGCCTCACTCGAGCTGATGGCAACGATCGAAATACGAGACATTGACTGTGTCACGGATCTGGCTGAGGTAGAAGAGGCCATCAAAAGGAAATTTACTAGCGTGGGTAAGATCAAAGTGAGGCTGATACTAGAAAACAATAGGGGACAACGCATGGCCATAGTTGACTTGACCGAAAAGGACGCCGAACAATTTCTGAACAAGGGCAAAGTACGAATAGGGTCGCTTGTCTTTAGGATATGGCGAAGAGCAACGCCTTTTCAATGTTTCAAACGCCCTGGCTATGATCACAACATACAAGTATGCAAAGGACCCAATAGGAGTTCCCTATGTTACAAATGCGGTGAAATGGGACATAAAAGAAAAGAGTGTACGAAGGAGGCACACTGTATTCTTTGCAAGGATCCTGATCCAAGTCCCGATATTGGACACGTCTTGGGATCAGGAAAATGCTGGGTTTTCCAGGAAGCCCTAGCCAAGGCAAAATCAGAGCTTCGATGACCCGCATCCTGCAGCTAAACCTACACTGCAATTCAACCGCCCAAAATCTGCTTGAAAAGTTTACGAGGGACATGAAAGCCGACTCCTTGCTGCTGAGTGAGCAACACCATGATAAAAGTTCTGCATTATGGTATCCTGATGAAACTGGTACTGCCACCATCTGTGTTTGGAACAGTAATTCCCAGGCAGAGAGTTGTGGGCGTGGGGATGGTTTCGTGTGGGTTCGGTGCTCAGGGTCCATCTTCTTTAATGTGTATCTAACGTCAAACGAACCGATATCATCTTTCGGAGCCAAGCTCAATGCATAAGAGGGCGCTGTCTCAAACACAGCGGGCAAAATGCTCGTTTGGGAGTCATCAACGCTAAAACAATTGAATGGGGCATGCCTCAGATGGATCCGCGGGGAAAACGAATCCTGGAAATGCAGCCAGGATGGCGCTGATCGTACAAAATACCAGAAATACGCCAACTTTCTGTCATATTGGCTGTGAAGGAGCCATACCGGACGTGACATTCGCCGCGGAGTCCCTAGTACGGAGGATACACAATTGGAAACTATTAAAGAACTACCCAGCCAGTGATCATCAGTTCATTCTGCTTGAGATCAGTTATGTGTCTCCCGACGTCCGTGCTCTCGACTTTCTACAACTGGACGGAACATCGGAAGGATGGACGTATAGAAGTTCATCGAGGTGCTTACACTAGGTGAGCCGCTGCAGGGAGCTTTGGATGGGACGGAAGAATTGGCAGCTCAAGACGTGGTAAACTCTACTATGACCATCATCACGACTGTTAGTTGCGCTTCTATGCCCCATCGAAAACCCCGACACGGCAAACCCCCAGTGTACTGGTGGTCAGCTAAAATCGCTGAAAAGCAAAGGGAGTGTCCCAAGCTCAATCGGCGCGGAACCGTGACGAGGCATGCAACATATAAGTCGGCCACGAAATGCCTTCGCAAATTGATCAACAAGAGGAAGGCTCGCTGCTGGCAAGACCTAGTGGACAATGTGAACAAGGATCCGCGGGGCCTTGGCTACAAGCTAGTTATGCGGAAGCTTGGTGCCCTACGGAAACCTCGCATACATGATGCGGAAAAGATGGATGAGATAGCGCGGGCACTCTTCCCTGTCCATACCATCCGTATTGACGCTTCCATGGTGAAAAAGAAGTCATGTGTCCACTCTGCATACAGCCGAAACTGGAGGAGGCAATCCTTTCATTGAAAGTGAGGAAGGCTCCAGGCCCAGATGGTGTTTCGTCTTAGGTGTTGCATCTCGTCTATCACTATTGTCCTGACATGCTGCTCAGCACATTCAACGCTTGCCTACGGACAGGGTTTTCCCGGTACGATGGAAGGTAGTGAGGCTCGTGCTGATCAGCAAGGTGAAGGGAAATCCCGAATCGCCGCTGGTTGCGTCGGTCACTAATAGTGAACGAGAAAGTACAAAATTCCTTTGTTTTTGGAGATTGCAGTAGAGTGAAATATTGAACATATTGTACATTAGTTTTTCTAATTTGAAAGTGAATGGCCGAACCTTGAAGTATTAAAAATTGAAGTTAAATTTGAAATATAGAAATAGAAAATTTGTAATCAAGTTTTCAAGTGTAAAATAATAAAAAGTTGAGTGAATGGTAATAGTTTTCATTAGATCCATAAAACATTTATATCCGGAACACTCTCCTTTTTAAATACTAAAATAAAATTAGGGGCTGATACACAAGAAAATTATGAATATATGAACAGTAATTGTATGTTCGGTTTTCTAACAGATGGCGTAACTTGATTTTTATTCTAGTGATTCACCTTTTCAAATATGTGTTGGAAAGCTAGTGTCATATAGTTTTAGAATCAGTATGTGTCATTTAGCTGAAGCGTAAGCAACAATACTTTTTTTTTAGTCTGAAAATGTCGAATTTTGTGCTGAATAAATTTTTAGAGCAAGTGGAAGCGATCATAGACGAAGACCCTTCAAAATCAATGAGGGTCCTTGCGAGTGAGCTTCATATTTCTGAGCGCCTTATTCGTAGAGTTATCCACGAAGACCTTCGGTATATCATAAGTGTTACGTGATGCGCAGAGGACAGTTCATGTCGAAACAAACACAGGAAACAGAGAGAGAACAGAAAGTTTTCCGATCGAAACGTCTTTTAAACAAAATCAAACACCCTGAGGCGACCAAAATGTTATGGTTTTTTTTTGGACGAAAAAAATTTTGACCAAGATCAAAAGACCAATCACAGAAATGACAAATGGCTATGTTCAAATCCTACGGAGGTTCCAGTTGTTATGCACAAAAAATTTCCAGCCAGTGTTATGGTTTTAGGTGTTGTCAGCAACCAAGGACATGTTATGCCACTCAAGGACTTCGAGTGAACCCTGCTGCATACATCGAGGTTTTGGAGACGGTAGTGAAATCCTGGATAGACAATGTGAGCGGAGGCAGACCATACTTCCTCCAACAAGACTCTGCTCCTTCACATAAGCGATGGCGACACAAGATTGGATGGCTGAAAATTTTGATGACTAGATAACACCGAACCTATGGCCACCTAGCTCCCCAGATCTTAATCCTTTGGATTATTACGTATGAAGCGTAAGTGAGCGTGAGACCAATAAGCGTCCTCATAATACCACTTCTTCGCTGAAGACTGCTATGATTGCCGTTATGGTCAATATGAACAAAGAGCATTTGATTCATGTAATCGTTTCCGGACCCGGATCGAAGAGGTTATTGCTGCTAATGGCGATTTTATTGAATAACTGTATAGCCATATATTAATTCAACGTTGTACAGGGTGGGCCATAAGGGTGTTGGCGGTTTAAATATTCGATTTAAAAAAAACTACGAAACATAACGCAAATATATTTGTATTGTTAATAAGTAGAAGCATAGGAATTCTTGAGACTTAAAAACAATGTTGTCCAAATGGCTTCCCTCGGCTGCTTGGCACTCTTGGAACCGAAGTCGCAAATTTGGAAAACTCGTTGAAAAGTTGTTCTCGGTATTTTGTTACTTTCCTGAATAATATTCCTTTTCAGCTGCTCTAAATTGTTCGGATTATTCTCGTAAACTACCGATTTGAGGTAGCCCCATAGAAAATATTCGCATGGAGAGAGATCGGGGCTACGTGGGGGCCATTCAATATCCCCCCTTTTCGAGATGAGTTTTCCGGGAAAAACATTTTTCAGCAGCTCTATGGATACCCTAGCCGTATGACATGTGGCCTCATCCTGTTGAAAGCACATCCTCGAGGTATTGCCTTGAAGTTCTTGCAAAGCTGGCACCAAAAAGTCTGTTATCATGTTGCAATAATTGTTAGCTCTAACCGTCATCGCTTGCCCTCTTTCGTCCTCAAAAAAGTATGGCCCAATAATACCGGTTGACGTTATGCCAGCCCACATGACAAGCTTAGGACTGTGAAGTGGACGTTCATGCAAGCGTCGGGGATTAGTCTTGGACCAGAACCGACAATTTTGCTTGTTCACATGGCCATTAAGATGAAAATTAGCCTCATCACTAAAAATCATGTTGTTGAAATTGTTGAACTGCTCGAGCATCAAATTGACTAAGTTAAGTCGGTTATTGGCATCATTGGGTTTTAATTCTTGGACTATCTGAATCTTATAAGCCTTCAAATGCAGATCACGTTTCAAAATTCGTCGCAAAGTTGTTCTTTTGACATCCAAAAACTGACTTCTCTTACGTGTTGACTGTTGCGGATTTCGCTGAACTGAAACACGAACACTCTCCACAATGTCGGCTGATCTTGCAGAAACTGGGCGACCACGAGCCGTAATTGGTACTGTTGAGCCGGTTGTTTCAAACATTCTGATCCATTTTCGTAACACATTGGCGCTTGGAACTTCACTTAAATCGCGTAAACCGTGTTCATGCCGATACAAACGTCGTGCAGTAATCACTGATTTATTGTTTTCGTAATACGCTCGGACACAAAATGCACGCTGCACTCCCGTGTACGGCTCCATGGCGACTAAATTTCCAGGAAGCGGCGCAGCGAACAACATATCCCCCCGCCACCCCGCACCGCACGTTACCAAGAAATTGAAGAATTAAATCTCCAACACTGATATGGCCCACCTTGTATAAAAAATTCCTGAAATTTCATTTAATTTTGTTAAAAATACAAGCTAATTTATTTTACTCTCAAGTTGCCCTCAAATACGCACCATATATGCATATATATATATATATATATATATATATATATATATATATATATATATATATATATATATATATATATATATATATATATATATATATATATATATATATATATATATATTTATATATATTTATATATATATATATATATATATTTATATATATTTATAAATATGTATATATATATATATATATATATATATATATATATATATATATAACGGGTCGTCCAACCATAATGCACGATGTTAATTGCGAGTCACACCTTAACGTCAAGTTTTTCGCCCAACTTAATTTGACATGTCTTTATTTCAATGATTGACAAATTCAACAATGGAGAGTCACACAATTGAGCAGCGCGTTAAGGTTATCGAAGCCTTTTACGAAAATGGGCGTTTAAATAAAAATGCATTTCGTGCACTTCGTGATTTTTTTGGTCAGTATAATCGACCAAATGTGTCCACAATCGGGAGAATCGTGCGCAACTTTCAGCGAACTGGGTCTGTAGGCAATGTGGAATCTCTTGTGCATACTTGCCCAACTCGTTCTGCGGAAAACATTGGTGTTGTTTGTGACAGTGTGGCAGAAGAGCCGTCAACCTCGACTTACCGTCGTGCCCAACAATTAAACATCTCACGAACATTACTCATGCGAATTTTGAATGAAGATTTGAATTCACACGCTTACAAGGCTCATTGACTCAAGAGCTGAAGCCTGTTGACCATTTCCAGCGTCAGCAATACGCCGAATGGTTTGTTGAACAGACAGAAGGGAAAAGTGACTATACAAAGAAAATCATCTTCAGCGACGAGGCACATTTTCTCCTCAGTGGATTCGTTAAGAGGCAGAATTGCCCCGTTTGGGCAAATGAGAATCCACGAGTTATTGTTGAAAAGCCGATGCATCCACAAAGAGTGACCGGTTGGTGCGGTTTATGGGCTGGTGGCGTTATCGGGCTGTACTTCTTCGAAAATGAGGACGACCAAGCAGTTACCGTGTATGGTGTTCGCTATTGCGAGATGATAACGGACTTCTTGTGGGCAGAAATTGAGGTTATGGACCTGGACAATATGTGGTTCCAACAGGATGGTGCCGCTTGCCACACAGCCAACGAAACAATGGCTCTTTTGCGCGAGAAATTCAATGGCCGTGTTATCGCACATTGTGGTGATGTTAATTAACCGCCACGATCATGTGATTTGACAAAGTGTATATCAATAAGCCAAGAACAATTCAAGAGCTAAAGGATGAGATAAATCAGCACGTTGACGACATTGAACCTCAATGATGTCTCAGAGTCATTGAAAATAAGAACCATCAGATAGAAGTATGTCACCGTAGCCATGGTGAGCATTTGGGCGGTATTTTGTTTTACACATAAGTTTTTCTGTTGGAATAAAAAATATTAACATAATTCACTGAAAACTTTTTGTTTTATTTACAATTAAAATTGTGCGTTTTGGTTGGACCACCTTATATAAAATGTTGAAATTTTCATTTGATTAAGCACAATATTATTCTTAGTTTCTGATCGGTATTATTGTAATATTGTTTTAATTTAGAGTTCCAAAAGGGCCATTAAGGTTTTTGATTTTATAGTAATCGTATTTTTTATGTTTTCATATCATTTATAATGATTTACAAAGCAAAGCAAATTTGAATTTAAATTTGAGATGATACAACACACAATATTGTATATCGTTTTTATTTTCTGCTAGTAGTTATTTAACATGTTTTCTTGCCTTTAGTTTACTAAAAACTTCAATAATTTCAGTGAAATCAATTTCCTTTGAAACCTTTCTTTCAATTGAAAGTATGGAAAGATTGACCAATTGCTCTTGATGCATCGTAGATTGAAGGTAATTTTTAATTAGTTTAAGTTTGGAAAAACTTCTCTCGCATGACGCAACTGAGACGCAAATGGTCAAGAAGTACTGAAGTATAACCGATGTGCTGGATGGAGATTCACTGAAGTCCCGTATTATTATGAATTGTGGGATATCTTGGGCTGTCCAGCTGGCAGCAATGTCCACGCTCGTATTGGTGGCAAGTAGATGCCTACGATATCGCTTTATTTCTTGTAGCACCTGCTCTTTGTCGAACTCATTATGATTTTGTACCAGATTGTCTGCTGTTACAGCCAGAGCATCATCAGAAGCTTCCATCATGAACCTTGTTTCAACAATTTTGAAAATTTTGCTAAAATCGTTCATTGCCAGGTATCGTTGGTATAATTGCTTTATAGATCCATCAATGCATTCGAACGTTGATCGACGTACTTCCTCTTGAATTGTCAAAGCAGCATCAAGAGCGAGTTCACCCGGCATTATTTTTCTTACCCTCTTTCTTCCTCTTCGCTCGATGTCAATATCCATATCGTTACATTTTTTGTGCCAAATGTAACAGCATTGTCTACAATCAGGATTCGTTCTGTCACTAAAAAGTTGTTCAGGGCTTTTAGTTTAGGGAGTCCTTTATCCAAAGTCATTTTAGGAGACTGTAAGTATTGTTGCACTAAATTAACTTCATTGTGTGCCAAAATTTAATATATGTTAAAAAGCTAAAGTCACGAACAGCTAGCAAAAGCAAGCTTGCTGCTCATTTAGTATCAAGGTTGAATTTTGATGGATCTTGTATGTATATATTCTAAAGTACTCACAATTATTTCCACGTTTTCTCTAACGGCTTCAACTGAGTTGTAGTGAGCGCTCCAATGAGTATCAGACAAACGTTTCAAACTTTTACCTGTTTTCTCTTTGAGTAATTCCCACCTCTGTGTAGATTATGAGAAGAATGAATACAGCCTTTCTACAGTTGCAAAACGTATGAAGCGGAAGGTTTTAAAAATTTCAAATTTCACAGATTTCGGTGGCCGGAAAACCTCAAATTGTATGTTCTTGGAAAGGATTCTGCATTTTGAAACAATTCGACACGTTTAATGTATGTAGCTGATTTCTAGCAGGAAATTCGAGCCAATTTGCAGCAAAAAAACATTTTTAACCTAAATTTTACGTTTCGGAACGCATAAAATGTGTTCAAGTCATAGGAATAGAACCTAGCTGAACGACGAAATGAAGTTTACAGTTTGAAAGACTGGTACTCCCCGAGTATTGGTCGCTATGTTGATCTTGATGTCTACACTTTAGAAAAAGAAGATACTTTCTTAAATCTAAAATGGCTGTAGTTGGATTTTTTTCATTATGCATAAAATATTCATATAATACAAAACGGTAACCTTTTGCAAAGGATCGTAGAAAAATTGAAAAAGTGCCAAGTTAATGACGGTGAAACCGAATTTCCTGTGGGGTGTAGTAATATAGAGGCCTATGGACTCATCAGATATCGGCGGAATATAGATACTATAAAGAGACGTAGATTGGCAGTGGAAGAAACTCCAATTTTACACCAGCTATTCCAGTTTCAAAATTGTAAATAATCAATCTAAGCTGTTTTCCATTTGTATCTACAAGGCCCGAGACTTTGAACTACCTTTTGTTAAGTTACTGAACATATTTTCAATCTTGTTTAGAATATGTTTTAAAGAAATCCTAAGATTTGGATTTGCCGCCCACTTAGTCCGCCAGTGGCCCTATTTATCACAAGATGGCAAACTCCACAGAGATTTTTCGTTGACAACGAAACAATAGACTGGTCACCAACGGCTAAAAACCTTAGACTTGGATTCGACAAAAAACTCACAGGGGAACAAAACAAGTGAGGACACTGCATTGGACTTTTCTCCTTAAAAATCGACTTCTCATATACAAACAAGTTATACGACCGACGCTGGTATACGGTAGTTCTGCTTTCTACCAAATGACAACAAGTTGGGTAGACAGACCTATGCTCATGTCAGAAGGGTTTTGTACTCAACTTAGAAAATGCAGTAACCAGTAACGAATAAAATCAAGAAACATGTCATGTTCGAGGATCATTCTATTATTAGCAAAGTTGAAAGAATTTTGACTTCTGAGGTATTTGTTATAGTTATACCCACAAATATCTCCCTTGATAATTATTTCAGATTTTTTAAGATCACGGGTGTCCATTCGCGAGGGAGGAAACACATTTTTCATGTATTCCCCCCCCCCCCCCGCAAAGGTCCCCACAGAAGCAAAAACTGTCAGTTTAAGAACTGTTTTGAAAAGCTCTCATAGAGAACTTTCAGCTGATACTCATATCGGCTACCTTTCATGAATTTTTTTTCAGGGGCCACTCCTCTGTACTCTAATCATCGATTCATGGCCTGTTTTTTAGAATCTTAGAATGGTTACAAAGCCCTTTTGCTAGGAGCTCTCTCCTGCCTTTCCGACTTGTTTCAATTGTATATATTCATCTTCATGATACCTATCATTCCTGAAATTTTCATGCAAATCCTAGCAAAGCTGTAGTTTCTAAGTCGGTAAAAAGCGCATATGGCTCCATAGCTATATGTTTCCATAGTAATACAGGGCATATTGTTCCATAGTAATGCAGGAAAATTCAAATCGCTATAACTTCGTTAAGTATTATTCGATCTTTATGAAACTTTCAGAAAAGATCAATCTTATAAGTAGTCATCTGTGTGCTAAGGGTACCGTCTAGATTTTATTCAAGAAAACATAAAATCAATAAATCATACTATTACTAACAAAGTTGAGTGAATATCACCATGGGACCAAAAAGGCGACTACACATACGAACGGAGATAGTAGCTTCGAGGAGGGAACCAATAAAACTAGAGCAACCAAAAACACTTAAAAAAGATAAAAAAAACCCATCAAAAGAAATCAAAAATAATAGCAACGACGAAGAACCAGCGGTTGCAGCCACGATGTTAACAGTACATCGAAAGTGGTACTAATGATGATAAAAATGACGATTAATATAATGACAGTGAAGAAGGACGAAAAACGGAGATTAGCAGACAGTCTGGTCCAGACTATGATTCCTGTGGCGTTCGGGCGCAGCAAAAACGATCCAAATACCAGAGCGTTTTATAAAGGAAAACCGGGAAACTCTGCTGGACGCTTCAGGTTTTGAGCGGTGGAGGAAAATTTAAAGAACATCGAGAATTCGATGGTCACTGCTGCGATCATTACCTAAGCGACCGATGCAAGGGTCGTAATTCCCGACATAATAAAGAACCATCCTGAAGTCATCGAGGAGATTACGGTAGGAAAAGAAATGAGTGACTAGGCAAATAAAGCGACGTTGGGTGATTGCACCGGCAACGTCGAAAATGTGGCGGCCGTACTGTATTTGGCAACGGAAAGCGATAACCTCTCCCAAAGGTGGTCACAAAGTACGATTGCCGCCCAGCGACATGAAGAAGAAAGGCTATTCCGAAAACTGGGAGATGTTCTGAAAAGAATACAATTTGCATGTGACCGACTGCCCAAAAATCAGCAAAACAGCAAAGATTGGGTTCCTAGATGGCATAGGGCATTCGGAGGAGCTGGTTAAAGGCCGGAGACGAGCAGAAGGCTAAAGAAGCGCTGGGGATGAAATTTAAAGGCCACGTGCAGATAGCTCCACCATCAAAAATCAACAAAAGAATGGTGTCTAGCCCAATCGAAGGAGATGGATAAAAGAAGGAAGGAAGAGGCACTTGATGTTTGTGGAGCACAAGATCACGGGTTCCAGATAGTGCTAACAAAAGGAGCGAAGAAAGCCGCTAAGAAACTCCTCCAAAAAGTGCCAAAAAGTAAAGCTTGCATGGACACCCAACAAGAAAAAGGACCTGATGCAAAAAAGGAGAGACAGAAGCCCTGACGAAGACCTCGGCAGCAGGCACTGCTATTAAAACCTCAAGTAGCAAAGGCAGGGCTCCTTGAACTAGAGGAGCTCCTAGATCGCATAGGGCACTATCAGAGGAGCTGGTTAAGGGCCGCGGATGAACAGAAGGCTATAGAGGCGCTTGGGGCAAAATCTAAAGGCGACATGCAGATAGCTCTATCATTAAAAGTCAATAAAAGAATGGCGTCTAGCCCAATCGAAGGAGATCGGGATAAAAGAAGTAAGGAAGAGGCACTTGACGGGCGTGGAGCATCAGATCAGGGGTTCCAGACAGTGCTTACAAAAGGAGCGAAGAAAGCCGCAAAGAAACTTCTTCAAAAAAAGCCAGAAAATAAAATTCGCACGGACGCTCAATTAGAAAAAGGACCTGATGCAAAATAGGAGAGGCAGAAGCCCCGACGAAGACCCCGGCAGCAGGCACTGGTTGTAAAGCCCCAAGATGGCCGATCCTACGCGGAGGTGCTGCGGGACATCAGGGGAAACGTAAGGCCCGAAGACACCAACATTGCCATTATAGTAGTACAACCAACGTGGTTGGGCCACTTACTGGTTGTATTTGGAGCAGAGGTCGACAATAAGGAAGCATTCTGCGACGCAGTAAAGAAAGTCCTCGGCAAAAGCGCAACTATAGCCTCACTCGAGCTGATGGCAACGATC
This sequence comes from Odontomyia ornata, assembly GCA_963969285.1. Taxonomy (NCBI): domain Eukaryota; kingdom Metazoa; phylum Arthropoda; class Insecta; order Diptera; family Stratiomyidae; genus Odontomyia; species Odontomyia ornata. The sequence goes on from OZ017740.1 coordinate 138,638,364, forward strand.
GAAATACGAGACATTGACTGTGTCACGGATCTGGCTGAGGTAGAAGAGGCCATCAAAAGGAAATTTACTAGCGTGGGTAAGATCAAAGTGAGGCTGATACTAGAAAACAATAGGGGACAACGCATGGCCATAGTTGACTTGACCGAAAAGGACGCCGAACAATTTCTGAACAAGGGCAAAGTACGAATAGGGTCGCTTGTCTTTAGGATATGGCGAAGAGCAACGCCTTTTCAATGTTTCAAACGCCCTGGCTATGATCACAACATACAAGTATGCAAAGGACCCAATAGGAGTTCCCTATGTTACAAATGCGGTGAAATGGGACATAAAAGAAAAGAGTGTACGAAGGAGGCACACTGTATTCTTTGCAAGGATCCTGATCCAAGTCCCGATATTGGACACGTCTTGGGATCAGGAAAATGCTGGGTTTTCCAGGAAGCCCTAGCCAAGGCAAAATCAGAGCTTCGATGACCCGCATCCTGCAGCTAAACCTACACTGCAATTCAACCGCCCAAAATCTGCTTGAAAAGTTTACGAGGGACATGAAAGCCGACTCCTTGCTGCTGAGTGAGCAACACCATGATAAAAGTTCTGCATTATGGTATCCTGATGAAACTGGTACTGCCACCATCTGTGTTTGGAACAGTAATTCCCAGGCAGAGAGTTGTGGGCGTGGGGATGGTTTCGTGTGGGTTCGGTGCTCAGGGTCCATCTTCTTTAATGTGTATCTAACGTCAAACGAACCGATATCATCTTTCGGAGCCAAGCTCAATGCATAAGAGGGCGCTGTCTCAAACACAGCGGGCAAAATGCTCGTTTGGGAGTCATCAACGCTAAAACAATTGAATGGGGCATGCCTCAGACGGATCCGCGGGGAAAACGAATCCTGGAAATGCAGCCAGGATGGCGCTGATCGTACAAAATACCAGAAATACGCCAACTTTCTGTCATATTGGCTGTGAAGGAGCCATACCGGACGTGACATTCGCCGCGGAGTCCCTAGTACGGAGGATACACAATTGGAAACTATTAAAGAACTACCCAGCCAGTGATCATCAGTTCATTCTGCTTGAGATCAGTTATGTGTCTCCCGACGTCCGTGCTCTCGACTTTCTACAACTGGACGGAACATCGGAAGGATGGACGTATAGAGGTTCATCGAGGTGCTTACACTAGGTGAGCCGCTGCAGAGAGCTTTGGATGGGACGGAAGAATTGGCAGCTCAAGACGTGGTAAACTCTACTATGACCATCATCACGACTGTTAGTTGCGCTTCTATGCCCCATCGAAAACCCCGACACGGCAAACCCCCAGTGTACTGGTGGTCAGCTAAAATCGCTGAAAAGCAAAGGGAGTGTCCCAAGCTCAATCGGCGCGGAACCGTGACGAGGCATGCAACATATAAGTCGGCCACGAAATGCCTTCGCAAATTGATCAACAAGAGGAAGGCTCGCTGCTGGCAAGACCTAGTGGACAATGTGAACAAGGATCCGCGGGGCCTTGGCTACAAGCTAGTTATGCGGAAGCTTGGTGCCCTACGGAAACCTCGCATACATGATGCGGAAAAGATGGATGAGATAGCGCGGGCACTCTTCCCTGTCCATACCATCCGTATTGACGCTTCCATGGTGAAAAAGAAGTCATGTGTCCACTCTGCATACAGCCGAAACTGGAGGAGGCAATCCTTTCATTGAAAGTGAGGAAGGCTCCAGGCCCAGATGGTGTTTCGTCTTAGGTGTTGCATCTCGTCTATCACTATTGTCCTGACATGCTGCTCAGCACATTCAACGCTTGCCTACGGACAGGGTTTTCCCGGTACGATGGAAGGTAGTGAGGCTCGTGCTGATCAGCAAGGTGAAGGGAAATCCCGAATCGCCGCTGGTTGCGTCGGTCACTAATAGTGAACGAGAAAGTACAAAATTCCTTTGTTTTTGGAGATTGCAGTAGAGTGAAATATTGAACATATTGTACATTAGTTTTTCTAATTTGAAAGTGAATGGCCGAACATTGAAGTATTAAAAATTGAAGTTAAATTTGAAATATAGAAATAGAAAATTTGTAATCAAGTTTTCAAGTGTAAAATAATAAAAAGTTGAGTGAATGGTAATAGTTTTCATTATATCCATAAAACATTTATATCCGGAACACTCTCCTTTTTAAATACTAAAATAAAATTAGGGGCTGATACACAAGAAAATTATGAATATATGAACAGTAATTGTATGTGCGGTTTTCTAACAGATGGCGTAACTTGATTTTTATTCTAGTGATTCACCTTTTCAAATATGTGTTGGAAAGCTAGTGTCATATAGTTTTAGAATCAGTATGTGTCATTTAGCTGAAGCGTAAGCAACAATACTTTTTTTTTTAGTCTGAAAATGTCGAATTTTGTGCTGAATAAATTTTTAGAGCAAGTGGAAGCGATCATAGACGAAGACCCTTCAAAATCAATGAGGGTCCTTGCGAGTGAGCTTCATATTTCTGAGCGCCTTATTCGTAGAGTTATCCACGAAGACCTTCGGTATATCATAAGTGTTACGTGATGCGCAGAGGACAGTTCATGTCGAAACAAACACAGGAAACAGAGAGAGAACAGAAAGTTTTCCGATCAAAACGTCTTTTAAACAAAATCAAACACCCTGAGGCGACCAAAATGTTATGGTTTTTTTTTGGACGAAAAAAATTTTGACCAAGATCAAAAGACCAATCACAGAAATGACAAATGGCTATGTTCAAATCCTACGGAGGTTCCAGTTGTTATGCACAAAAAATTTCCAGCCAGTGTTATGGTTTTAGGTGTTGTCAGCAACCAAGGACATGTTATGCCACTCAAGGACTTCGAGTGAACCCTGCTGCATACATAGAGGTTTTGGAGACGGTAGTGAAATCCTGGATAGACAATGTGAGCGGAGGCAGACCATACTTCCTCCAACAAGACTCTGCTCCTTCACATAAGCGATGGCGACACAAGATTGGATGGCTGAAAATTTTGATGACTACATAACACCGAACCTATGGCCACCTAGCTCCCCAGATCTTAATCCTTTGGATTATTACGTATGAAGCGTAAGTGAGCGTGAGACCAATAAGCGTCCTCATAATACCACTTCTTCGCTGAAGACTGCTATGATTGCCGTTATGGTCAATATGAACAAAGAGCATTTGATTCATGTAATCGTTTCCAGACCCGGATCGAAGAGGTTATTGCTGCTAATGGCGATTTTATTGAATAACTGTATAGCCATATATTAATTCAACGTTGTACAGGGTGGGCCATAAGGGTGTTGGCGGTTTAAATATTCGATTTAAAAAAAACTACGAAACATAACGCAAATATATTTGTATTGTTAATAAGTAGAAGCATAGGAATTCTTGAGACTTAAAAATAATGTTGTCCAAATGGCTTCCCTCGGCTGCTTGGCACTCTTGGAACCGAAGTCGCAAATTTGGAAAACTCGTTGAAAAGTTGTTCTCGGTATTTTGTTACTTTCCTGAATAATATTCCTTTTCAGCTGCTCTAAATTGTTCGGATTATTCTCGTAAACTACCGATTTGAGGTAGCCCCATAGAAAATATTCGCATGGAGAGAGATCGGGGCTACGTGGGGGCCATTCAATATCCCCCCTTTTCGAGATGAGTTTTCCGGGAAAAACATTTTTCAGCAGCTCTATGGATACCCTAGCCGTATGACATGTGGCCTCATCCTGTTGAAAGCACATCCTCGAGGTATTGCCTTGAAGTTCTTGCAAAGCTGGCACCAAAAAGTCTGTTATCATGTTGCAATAATTGTTAGCTCTAACCGTCATCGCTTGCCCTCTTTCGTCCTCAAAAAAGTATGGCCCAATAATACCGGTTGACGTTATGCCAGCCCACATGACAAGCTTAGGACTGTGAAGTGGACGTTCATGCAAGCGTCGGGGATTAGTCTTGGACCAGAACCGACAATTTTGCTTGTTCACATGGCCATTAAGATGAAAATTAGCCTCATCACTAAAAATCATGTTGTTGAAATTGTTGAACTGCTCGAGCATCAAATTGACTAAGTTAAGTCGGTTATTGGCATCATTGGGTTTTAATTCTTGGACTATTTGAATCTTATAAGCCTTCAAATGCAGATCACGTTTCAAAATTCGTCGCAAAGTTGTTCTTTTGACATCCAAAAACTGACTTCTCTTACGTGTTGACTGTTGCGAATTTCGCTGAACTGAAACACGAACACTCTCCACAATGTCGGCTGATCTTGCAGAAACTGGGCGACCACGAGCCGTAATTGGTACTGTTGAGCCGGTTGTTTCAAACATTCTGATCCATTTTCGTAACACATTGGCGCTTGGAACTTCACTTAAATCGCGTAAACCGTGTTCATGCCGATACAAACGTCGTGCAGTAATCACTGATTTATTGTTTTCGTAATACGCTCGGACACAAAATGCACGCTGCACTCCCGTGTACGGCTCCATGGCGACTAAATTTCCAGGAAGGGGCGCAGCGAACAACATATCCCCCCGCCACCCCGCACCACACGTTACCAAGAAATTGAAGAATTAAATCTCCAACACTGATATGGCCCACCTTGTATAAAAAATTCCTGAAATTTCATTTAATTTTGTTAAAAATACAAGCTAATTTATTTTACTCTCAAGTTGCCCTCAAATACGCACCATATATGCATATATATATATATATATATATATATATATATATATATATATATATATATATATATATATATATATATTTATATATATTTATAAATATGTATATATATATATATATATATATATATATATATATATATATATATATATATATATATATATAACGGGTCGTCCAACCATAATGCACGATGTTAATTGCGAGTCACACCTTAACGTCAAGTTTTTCGCCCAACTTAATTTGACATGTCTTTATTTCAATGATTGACAAATTCAACAATGGAGAGTCACACAATTGAGCAGCGCGTTAAGGTTATCGAAGCCTTTTACGAAAATGGGCGTTTAAATAAAAATGCATTTCGTGCACTTCGTGATTTTTTTGGTCAGTATAATCGACCAAATGTGTCCACAATCGGGAGAATCGTGCGCAACTTTCAGCGAACTGGGTCTGTAGGCAGTGTGGAATCTCTTGTGCATACTTGCCCAACTCGTTCTGCGGAAAACATTGGTGTTGTTTGTGACAGTGTGGCAGAAGAGCCGTCAACCTCGACTTACCGTCGTGCCCAACAATTAAACATCTCACGAACATTACTCATGCGAATTTTGAATGAAGATTTGAATTCACACGCTTACAAGGCTCATTGACTCAAGAGCTGAAGCCTGTTGACCATTTCCAGCGTCAGCAATACGCCGAATGGTTTGTTGAACAGACAGAAGGGAAAAGTGACTATACAAAGAAAATCATCTTCAGCGACGAGGCACACTTTCTCCTCAGTGGATTCGTTAAGAGGCAGAATTGCCCCGTTTGGGCAAATGAGAATCCACGAGTTATTGTTGAAAAGCCGATGCATCCACAAAGAGTGACCGGTTGGTGCGGTTTATGGGCTGGTGGCGTTATCGGGCTGTACTTCTTCGAAAATGAGGACGACCAAGCAGTTACCGTGTATGGTGTTCGCTATTGCGAGATGATAACGGACTTCTTGTGGGCAGAAATTGAGGTTATGGACCTGGACAATATGTGGTTCCAACAGGATGGTGCCGCTTGCCACACAGCCAACGAAACAATGGCTCTTTTGCGCGAGAAATTCAATGGCCGTGTTATCGCACATTGTGGTGATGTTAATTAACCGCCACGATCATGTGATTTGACAAAGTGTATATCAATAAGCCAAGAACAATTCAAGAGCTAAAGGATGAGATAAATCAGCACGTTGACGACATTGAACCTCAATGATGTCTCAGAGTCATTGAAAATAAGAACCATCAGATAGAAGTATGTCACCGTAGCCATGGTGAGCATTTGGGCGGTATTTTGTTTTACACATAAGTTTTTCTGTTGGAATAAAAAATATTAACATAATTCACTGAAAACTTTTTGTTTTATTTACAATTAAAATTGTGCGTTTTGGTTGGACCACCTTATATAAAATGTTGAAATTTTCATTTGATTAAGCACAATATTATTCTTAGTTTCTGATCGGTATTATTGTAATATTGTTTTAATTTAGAGTTCCAAAAGGGCCATTAAGGTTTTTGATTTTATAGTAATCTTATTTTTTATGTTTTCATATCATTTATAATGATTTACAAAGCAAAGCAAATTTGAATTTAAATTTGAGATGATACAACACACAATATTGTATATCGTTTTTATTTTCTGCTAGTAGTTATTTAACATGTTTTCTTGCCTTTAGTTTACTAAAAACTTCAATAATTTCAGTGAAATCAATTTCCTTTGAAACCTTTCTTTCAATTGAAAGTATGGAAAGATTGACCAATTGCTCTTGATGCATCGTAGATTGAAGGTAATTTTTAATTAGTTTAAGTTTGGAAAAACTTCTCTCGCATGACGCAACTGAGACGCAAATGGTCAAGAAGTACTGAAGTATAACCGATGTGCTGGATGGAGATTCACTGAAGTCCCGTATTATTATGAATTGTGGGATATCTTGGGCTGTCCAGCTGGCAGCAATGTCCACGCTCGTATTGGTGGCAAGTAGATGCCTACGATATCGCTTTATTTCTTGTAGCACCTGCTCTTTGTCGAACTCATTATGATTTTGTACCAGATTGTCTGCTGTTACAGCCAGAGCATCATCAGAAGCTTCCATCATGAACCTTGTTTCAACAATTTTGAAAATTTTGCTAAAATCGTTCATTGCCAGGTATCGTTGGTATAATTGCTTTATAGATCCATCAATGCATTCGAACGTTGATCGACGTACTTCCTCTTGAATTGTCAAAGCAGCATCAAGAGCGAGTTCACCCGGCATTATTTTTCTTACCCTCTTTCTTCCTCTTCGCTCGATGTCAATATCCATATCGTTACATTTTTTGTGCCAAATGTAACAGCATTGTCTACAATCAGGATTCGTTCTGTCACTAAAAAGTTGTTCAGGGCTTTTAGTTTAGGGAGTCCTTTATCCAAAGTCATTTTAGGAGACTGTAAGTATTGTTGCACTAAATTAACTTCATTGTGTGCCAAAATTTAATATATGTTAAAAAGCTAAAGTCACGAACAGCTAGCAAAAGCAAGCTTGCTGCTCATTTAGTATCAAGGTTGAATTTTGATGGATCTTGTATGTATATATTCTAAAGTACTCACAATTATTTCCACGTTTTCTCTAACGGCTTCAACTGAGTTGTAGTGAGCGCTCCAATGAGTATCAGACAAACGTTTCAAACTTTTACCTGTTTTCTCTTTGAGTAATTCCCACCTCTGTGTAGATTATGAGAAGAATGAATACAGCCTTTCTACAGTTGCAAAACGTATGAAGCGGAAGGTTTTAAAAATTTCAAATTTCACAGATTTCGGTGGCCGGAAAACCTCAAATTGTATGTTCTTGGAAAGGATTCTGCATTTTGAAACAATTCGACACGTTTAATGTATGTAGCTGATTTCTAGCAGGAAATTCGAGCCAATTTGCAGCAAAAAAACATTTTTAACCTAAATTTTACGTTTCGGAACGCATAAAATGTGTTCAAGTCATAGGAATAGAACCTAGCTGAACGACGGAATGAAGTTTACAGTTTGAAAGACTGGTACTCCCCGAGTATTGGTCGCTATGTTGATCTTGATGTCTACACTTTATGAAAAAGAAGATACTTTCTTAAATCTAAAATGGCTGTAGTTGGATTTTTTTCATTATGCATAAAATATTCATATAATACAAAACGGTAACCTTTTGCAAAGGATCGTAGAAAAATTGAAAAAGTGCCAAGTTAATGACGGTGAAACCGAATTTCCTGTGGGGTGTAGTAATATAGAGGCCTATGGACTCATCAGATATCGGCGGAATATAGATACTATAAAGAGACGTAGATTGGCAGTGGAAGAAACTCCAATTTTACACCAGCTATTCCAGTTTCAAAATTGTAAATAATCAATCTAAGCTGTTTTCCATTTGTATCTACAAGGCCCGAGACTTTGAACTACCTTTTGTTAAGTTACTGAACATATTTTCAATCTTGTTTAGAATATGTTTTAAAGAAATCCTAAGATTTGGATTTGCCGCCCACTTAGTCCGCCAGTGGCCCTATTTATCACAAGATGGCAAACTCCACAGAGATTTTTCGTTGACAACGAAACAATAGACTGGTCACCAACGGCTAAAAACCTTAGACTTGGATTCGACAAAAAACTCACAGGGGAACAAAACAAGTGAGGACACTGCATTGGACTTTTCTCCTTAAAAATCGACTTCTCATATACAAACAAGTTAAACGACCGACGCTGGTATACGGTAGTTCTGCTTTCTACCAAATGACAACAAGTTGGGTAGACAGACCTATGCTCATGTCAGAAGGGTTTTGTACTCAACTTAGAAAATGCAGTAACCAGTAACGAATAAAATCAAGAAACATGTCATGTTCGAGGATCATTCTATTATTAGCAAAGTTGAAAGAATTTTGACTTCTGAGGTATTTGTTATAGTTATACCCACAAATATCTCCCTTGATAATTATTTCAGATTTTTTAAGATCACGGGTGTCCATTCGCGAGGGAGGAAACACATTTTTCATGTATTCCCCCCCCCCCCCCCGCAAAGGCCCCCACAGAAGCAAAAACTGTCAGTTTAAGAACTGTTTTGAAAAGCTCTCATAGAGAACTTTCAGCTGATACTCATATCGGCTACCTTTCATGAATTTTTTTTTCAGGGGCCACTCCTCTGTACTCTAATCATCGATTCATGGCCTGTTTTTTAGAATCTTAGAATGGTTACAAAGCCCTTTTGCTAGGAGCTCTCTCCTGCCTTTCCGACTTGTTTCAATTGTATATATTCATCTTCATGATACCTATCATTCCTGAAATTTTCATGCAAATCCTAGCAAAGCTGTAGTTTCTAAGTCGGTAAAAAGCGCATATGGCTCCATAGCCATATGTTTCCATAGTAATACAGGGCATATTGTTCCATAGTAATGCAGGAAAATTCAAATCGCTATAACTTCGTTAAATATTATTCGATCTTTATGAAACTTTCAGAAAAGATCAATCTTATAAGTAGTCATCTGTGTGCTAAGGGTACCGTCTAGATTTTATTCAAGAAAACATAAAATCAATAAATCATACTATTACTAACAAAGTTGAGTGAATATCACCATGGGACCAAAAAGGCGACTACACATACGAACGGAGATAGTAGCTTCGAGGAGGGAACCAATAAAACCAGAGCAACCAAAAACACTTAAAAAAGATAAAAAAAACCCATCAAAAGAAATCAAAAATAATAGCAACGACGAAGAACCAGCGGTTGCAGCCACGATGTTAACAGTACATCGAAAGTGGTACTAATGATGATAAAAATGACGATTAATATAATGACAGTGAAGAAGGACGAAAAACGGAGATTAGCAGACAGTCTGGTCCAGACTATGATTCCTGTGGCGTTCGGGCGCAGCAAAAACGATCCAAATACCAGAGCGTTTTATAAAGGAAAACCGGGAAACTCTGCTGGACGCTTCAGGTTTTGAGCGGTGGAGGAAAATTTAAAGAACATCGAGAATTCGATGGTCACTGCTGCGATCGTTACCTAAGCGACCGATGCAAGGGTCGTAATTCCCGACATAATAAAGAACCATCCTGAAGTCATCGAGGAGATTACGGTAGGAAAAGAAATGAGTGACTAGGCAAATAAAGCGACGTTGGGTGATTGCACCGGCAACGTCGAAAATGTGGCGGCCGTACTGTATTTGGCAACGGAAAGCGATAACCTCTCCCAAAGGTGGTCACAAAGTACGATTGCCGCCCAGCGACATGAAGAAGAAAGGCTATTCCGAAAACTGGGAGATGTTCTGAAAAGAATACAATTTGCATGTGACCGACTGCCCAAAAATCAGCAAAACAGCAAAGGTTGGGTTCCTAGATGGCATAGGGCATTCGGAGGAGCTGGTTAAAGGCCGAAGACGAGCAGAAGGCTAAAGAAGCGCTGGGGATGAAATTTAAAGGCCACGTGCAGATAGCTCCACCATCAAAAATCAACAAAAGAATGGTGTCTAGCCCAATCGAAGGAGATGGATAAAAGAAGGAAGGAAGAGGCACTTGATGTTTGTGGAGCACAAGATCACGGGTTCCAGATAGTGCTAACAAAAGGAGCGAAGAAAGCCGCTAAGAAACTCCTCCAAAAAGTGCCAAAAAGTAAAGCTTGCATGGACACCCAACAAGAAAAAGGACCTGATGCAAAAAAGGAGAGACAGAAGCCCTGACGAAGACCTCGGCAGCAGGCACTGCTATTAAAACCTCAAGTAGCAAAGGCAGGGCTCCTTGAACTAGAGGAGCTCCTAGATCGCATAGGGCACTATCAGAGGAGCTGGTTAAGGGCCGCGGATGAACAGAAGGCTATAGAGGCGCTTGGGGCAAAATCTAAAGGCGACATGCAGATAGCTCTATCATTAAAAGTCAATAAAAGAATGGCGTCTAGCCCAATCGAAGGAGATCGGGATAAAAGAAGTAAGGAAGAGGCACTTGACGGGCGTGGAGCATCAGATCAGGGGTTCCAGACAGTGCTTACAAAAGGAGCGAAGAAAGCCGCAAAGAAACTTCTTCAAAAAAAGCCAGAAAATAAAATTCGCACGGACGCTCAATTAGAAAAAGGACCTGATGCAAAATAGGAGAGGCAGAAGCCCCGACGAAGACCCCGGCAGCAGGCACTGGTTGTAAAGCCCCAAGATGGCCGATCCTACGCGGAGGTGCTGCGGGACATCAGGGGAAACGTAAGGCCCGAAGACACCAACATTGCCATTATAGTAGTACAACCAACGTGGTTGGGCCACTTACTGGTTGTATTCGGAGCAGAGGTCGACAATAAGGAAGCATTCTGCGACGCAGTAAAGAAAGTCCTCGGCAAAAGCGCAACTATAGCCTCACTCGAGCTGATGGCAACGATCGAAATACGAGACATTGACTGTGTCACGGATCTGGCTGAGGTAGAAGAGGCCATCAAAAGGAAATTTACTAGCGTGGGTAAGATCAAAGTGAGGCTGATACTAGAAAACAATAGGGGACAACGCATGGCCATAGTTGACTTGACCGAAAAGGACGCCGAACAATTTCTGAACAAGGGCAAAGTACGAATAGGGTCGCTTGTCTTTAGGATATGGCGAAGAGCAACGCCTTTTCAATGTTTCAAACGCCCTGGCTATGATCACAACATACAAGTATGCAAAGGACCCAATAGGAGTTCCCTATGTTACAAATGCGGTGAAATGGGACATAAAAGAAAAGAGTGTACGAAGGAGGCACACTGTATTCTTTGCAAGGATCCTGATCCAAGTCCCGATATTGGACACGTCTTGGGATCAGGAAAATGCTGGGTTTTCCAGGAAGCCCTAGCCAAGGCAAAATCAGAGCTTCGATGACCCGCATCCTGCAGCTAAACCTACACTGCAATTCAACCGCCCAAAATCTGCTTGAAAAGTTTACGAGGGACATGAAAGCCGACTCCTTGCTGCTGAGTGAGCAACACCATGATAAAAGTTCTGCATTATGGTATCCTGATGAAACTGGTACTGCCACCATCTGTGTTTGGAACAGTAATTCCCAGGCAGAGAGTTGTGGGCGTGGGGATGGTTTCGTGTGGGTTCGGTGCTCAGGGTCCATCTTCTTTAATGTGTATCTAACGTCAAACGAACCGATATCATCTTTCGGAGCCAAGCTCAATGCATAAGAGGGCGCTGTCTCAAACACAGCGGGCAAAATGCTCGTTTGGGAGTCATCAACGCTAAAACAATTGAATGGGGCATGCCTCAGACGGATCCGCGGGGAAAACGAATCCTGGAAATGCAGCCAGGATGGCGCTGATCGTACAAAATACCAGAAATACGCCAACTTTCTGTCATATTGGCTGTGAAGGAGCCATACCGGACGTGACATTCGCCGCGGAGTCCCTAGTACGGAGGATACACAATTGGAAACTATTAAAGAACTACCCAGCCAGTGATCATCAGTTCATTCTGCTTGAGATCAGTTATGTGTCTCCCGACGTCCGTGCTCTCGACTTTCTACAACTGGACGGAACATCGGAAGGATGGACGTATAGAGGTTCATCGAGGTGCTTACACTAGGTGAGCTGCTGCAGGGAGCTTTCGATGGGACGGAAGAATTGGCAGCTCAAGACGTGGTAAACTCTACTATGACCATCATCACGACTGTTAGTTGCGCTTCTATGCCCCATCGAAAACCCCGACACGGCAAACCCCCAGTGTACTGGTGGTCAGCTAAAATCGCTGAAAAGCAAAGGGAGTGTCCCAAGCTCAATCGGCGCGGAACCGTGACGAGGCATGCAACATATAAGTCGGCCACGAAATGCCTTCGCAAATTGATCAACAAGAGGAAGGCTCGCTGCTGGCAAGACCTAGTGGACAATGTGAACAAGGATCCGCGGGGCCTTTGCTACAAGCTAGTTATGCGGAAGCTTGGTGCCCTACGGAAACCTCGCATACATGATGCGGAAAAGATGGATGAGATAGCGCGGGCACTCTTCCCTGTCCATACCATCCGTATTGACGCTTCCATGGTGAAAAAGAAGTCATGTGTCCACTCTGCATACAGCCGAAACTGGAGGAGGCAATCCTTTCATTGAAAGTGAGGAAGGCTCCAGGCCCAGATGGTGTTTCGTCTTAGGTGTTGCATCTCGTCTATCACTATTGTCCTGACATGCTGCTCAGCACATTCAACGCTTGCCTACGGACAGGGTTTTCCCGGTACGATGGAAGGTAGTGAGGCTCGTGCTGATCAGCAAGGTGAAGGGAAATCCCGAATCGCCGCTGGTTGCGTCGGTCACTAATAGTGAACGAGAAAGTACAAAATTCCTTTGTTTTTGGAGATTGCAGTAGAGTGAAATATTGAACATATTGTACATTAGTTTTTCTAATTTGAAAGTGAATGGCCGAACCTTGAAGTATTAAAAATTGAAGTTAAATTTGAAATATAGAAATAGAAAATTTGTAATCAAGTTTTCAAGTGTAAAATAATAAAAAGTTGAGTGAATGGTAATAGTTTTCATTAGATCCATAAAACATTTATATCCGGAACACTCTCCTTTTTAAATACTAAAATAAAATTAGGGGCTGATACACAAGAAAATTATGAATATATGAACAGTAATTGTATGTGCGGTTTTCTAACAGATGGCGTAACTTGATTTTTATTCTAGTGATTCACCTTTTCAAATATGTGTTGGAAAGCTAGTGTCATATAGTTTTAGAATCAGTATGTGTCATTTAGCTGAAGCGTAAGCAACAATACTTTTTTTTTTAGTCTGAAAATGTCGAATTTTGTGCTGAATAAATTTTTAGAGCAAGTGGAAGCGATCATAGACGAAGACCCTTCAAAATCAATGAGGGTCCTTGCGAGTGAGCTTCATATTTCTGAGCGCCTTATTCGTAGAGTTATCCACGAAGACCTTCGGTATATCATAAGTGTTACGTGATGCGCAGAGGACAGTTCATGTCGAAACAAACACAGGAAACAGAGAGAGAACAGAAAGTTTTCCGATCGAAACGTCTTTTAAACAAAATCAAACACCCTGAGGCGACCAAAATGTTATGGTTTTTTTTTGGACGAAAAAAATTTTGACCAAGATCAAAAGACCAATCACAGAAATGACAAATGGCTATGTTCAAATCCTACGGAGGTTCCAGTTGTTATGCACAAAAAATTTCCAGCCAGTGTTATGGTTTTAGGTGTTGTCAGCAACCAAGGACATGTTATGCCACTCAAGGACTTCGAGTGAACCCTGCTGCATACATCGAGGTTTTGGAGACGGTAGTGAAATCCTGGATAGACAATGTGAGCGGAGGCAGACCATACTTCCTCCAACAAGACTCTGCTCCTTCACATAAGCGATGGCGACACAAGATTGGATGGCTGAAAATTTTGATGACTAGATAACACCGAACCTATGGCCACCTAGCTCCCCAGATCTTAATCCTTTGGATTATTACGTATGAAGCGTAAGTGAGCGTGAGACCAATAAGCGTCCTCATAATACCACTTCTTCGCTGAAGACTGCTATGATTGCCGTTATGGTCAATATGAACAAAGAGCATTTGATTCATGTAATCGTTTCCGGACCCGGATCGAAGAGGTTATTGCTGCTAATGGCGATTTTATTGAATAACTGTATAGCCATATATTAATTCAACGTTGTACAGGGTGGGCCATAAGGGTGTTGGCGGTTTAAATATTCGATTTAAAAAAAACTACGAAACATAACGCAAATATATTTGTATTGTTAATAAGTAGAAGCATAGGAATTCTTGAGACTTAAAAATAATGTTGTCCAAATGGCTTCCCTCGGCTGCTTGGCACTCTTGGAACCGAAGTCGCAAATTTGGAAAACTCGTTGAAAAGTTGTTCTCGGTATTTTGTTACTTTCCTGAATAATATTCCTTTTCAGCTGCTCTAAATTGTTCGGATTATTCTCGTAAACTACCGATTTGAGGTAGCCCCATAGAAAATATTCGCATGGAGAGAGATCGGGGCTACGTGGGGGCCATTCAATATCCCCCCTTTTCGAGATGAGTTTTCCGGGAAAAACATTTTTCAGCAGCTCTATGGATACCCTAGCCGTATGACATGTGGCCTCATCCTGTTGAAAGCACATCCTCGAGGTATTGCCTTGAAGTTCTTGCAAAGCTGGCACCAAAAAGTCTGTTATCATGTTGCAATAATTGTTAGCTCTAACCGTCATCGCTTGCCCTCTTTCGTCCTCAAAAAAGTATGGCCCAATAATACCGGTTGACGTTATGCCAGCCCACATGACAAGCTTAGGACTGTGAAGTGGACGTTCATGCAAGCGTCGGGGATTAGTCTTGGACCAGAACCGACAATTTTGCTTGTTCACATGGCCATTAAGATGAAAATTAGCCTCATCACTAAAAATCATGTTGTTGAAATTGTTGAACTGCTCGAGCATCAAATTGACTAAGTTAAGTCGGTTATTGGCATCATTGGGTTTTAATTCTTGGACTATCTGAATCTTATAAGCCTTCAAATGCAGATCACGTTTCAAAATTCGTCGCAAAGTTGTTCTTTTGACATCCAAAAACTGACTTCTCTTACGTGTTGACTGTTGCGAATTTCGCTGAACTGAAACACGAACACTCTCCACAATGTCGGCTGATCTTGCAGAAACTGGGCGACCACGAGCCGTAATTGGTACTGTTGAGCCGGTTGTTTCAAACATTCTGATCCATTTTCGTAACACATTGGCGCTTGGAACTTCACTTAAATCGCGTAAACCGTGTTCATGCCGATACAAACGTCGTGCAGTAATCACTGATTTATTGTTTTCGTAATACGCTCGGACACAAAATGCACGCTGCACTCCCGTGTACGGCTCCATGGCGACTAAATTTCCAGGAAGGGGCGCAGCGAACAACATATCCCCCCGCCACCCCGCACCACACGTTACCAAGAAATTGAAGAATTAAATCTCCAACACTGATATGGCCCACCTTGTATAAAAAATTCCTGAAATTTCATTTAATTTTGTTAAAAATACAAGCTAATTTATTTTACTCTCAAGTTGCCCTCAAATACGCACCATATATGCATATATATATATATATATATATATATATATATATATATATATATATATATATATATATATATATATATTTATATATATTTATAAATATGTATATATATATATATATATATATATATATATATATATATATATATATATATATATATATATATATATATATATATATAACGGGTCGTCCAACCATAATGCACGATGTTAATTGCGAGTCACACCTTAACGTCAAGTTTTTCGCCCAACTTAATTTGACATGTCTTTATTTCAATGATTGACAAATTCAACAATGGAGAGTCACACAATTGAGCAGCGCGTTAAGGTTATCGAAGCCTTTTACGAAAATGGGCGTTTAAATAAAAATGCATTTCGTGCACTTCGTGATTTTTTTGGTCAGTATAATCGACCAAATGTGTCCACAATCGGGAGAATCGTGCGCAACTTTCAGCGAACTGGGTCTGTAGGCAGTGTGGAATCTCTTGTGCATACTTGCCCAACTCGTTCTGCGGAAAACATTGGTGTTGTTTGTGACAGTGTGGCAGAAGAGCCGTCAACCTCGACTTACCGTCGTGCCCAACAATTAAACATCTCACGAACATTACTCATGCGAATTTTGAATGAAGATTTGAATTCACACGCTTACAAGGCTCATTGACTCAAGAGCTGAAGCCTGTTGACCATTTCCAGCGTCAGCAATACGCCGAATGGTTTGTTGAACAGACAGAAGGGAAAAGTGACTATACAAAGAAAATCATCTTCAGCGACGAGGCACACTTTCTCCTCAGTGGATTCGTTAAGAGGCAGAATTGCCCCGTTTGGGCAAATGAGAATCCACGAGTTATTGTTGAAAAGCCGATGCATCCACAAAGAGTGACCGGTTGGTGCGGTTTATGGGCTGGTGGCGTTATCGGGCTGTACTTCTTCGAAAATGAGGACGACCAAGCAGTTACCGTGTATGGTGTTCGCTATTGCGAGATGATAACGGACTTCTTGTGGGCAGAAATTGAGGTTATGGACCTGGACAATATGTGGTTCCAACAGGATGGTGCCGCTTGCCACACAGCCAACGAAACAATGGCTCTTTTGCGCGAGAAATTCAATGGCCGTGTTATCGCACATTGTGGTGATGTTAATTAACCGCCACGATCATGTGATTTGACAAAGTGTATATCAATAAGCCAAGAACAATTCAAGAGCTAAAGGATGAGATAAATCAGCACGTTGACGACATTGAACCTCAATGATGTCTCAGAGTCATTGAAAATAAGAACCATCAGATAGAAGTATGTCACCGTAGCCATGGTGAGCATTTGGGCGGTATTTTGTTTTACACATAAGTTTTTCTGTTGGAATAAAAAATATTAACATAATTCACTGAAAACTTTTTGTTTTATTTACAATTAAAATTGTGCGTTTTGGTTGGACCACCTTATATAAAATGTTGAAATTTTCATTTGATTAAGCACAATATTATTCTTAGTTTCTGATCGGTATTATTGTAATATTGTTTTAATTTAGAGTTCCAAAAGGGCCATTAAGGTTTTTGATTTTATAGTAATCTTATTTTTTATGTTTTCATATCATTTATAATGATTTACAAAGCAAAGCAAATTTGAATTTAAATTTGAGATGATACAACACACAATATTGTATATCGTTTTTATTTTCTGCTAGTAGTTATTTAACATGTTTTCTTGCCTTTAGTTTACTAAAAACTTCAATAATTTCAGTGAAATCAATTTCCTTTGAAACCTTTCTTTCAATTGAAAGTATGGAAAGATTGACCAATTGCTCTTGATGCATCGTAGATTGAAGGTAATTTTTAATTAGTTTAAGTTTGGAAAAACTTCTCTCGCATGACGCAACTGAGACGCAAATGGTCAAGAAGTACTGAAGTATAACCGATGTGCTGGATGGAGATTCACTGAAGTCCCGTATTATTATGAATTGTGGGATATCTTGGGCTGTCCAGCTGGCAGCAATGTCCACGCTCGTATTGGTGGCAAGTAGATGCCTACGATATCGCTTTATTTCTTGTAGCACCTGCTCTTTGTCGAACTCATTATGATTTTGTACCAGATTGTCTGCTGTTACAGCCAGAGCATCATCAGAAGCTTCCATCATGAACCTTGTTTCAACAATTTTGAAAATTTTGCTAAAATCGTTCATTGCCAGGTATCGTTGGTATAATTGCTTTATAGATCCATCAATGCATTCGAACGTTGATCGACGTACTTCCTCTTGAATTGTCAAAGCAGCATCAAGAGCGAGTTCACCCGGCATTATTTTTCTTACCCTCTTTCTTCCTCTTCGCTCGATGTCAATATCCATATCGTTACATTTTTTGTGCCAAATGTAACAGCATTGTCTACAATCAGGATTCGTTCTGTCACTAAAAAGTTGTTCAGGGCTTTTAGTTTAGGGAGTCCTTTATCCAAAGTCATTTTAGGAGACTGTAAGTATTGTTGCACTAAATTAACTTCATTGTGTGCCAAAATTTAATATATGTTAAAAAGCTAAAGTCACGAACAGCTAGCAAAAGCAAGCTTGCTGCTCATTTAGTATCAAGGTTGAATTTTGATGGATCTTGTATGTATATATTCTAAAGTACTCACAATTATTTCCACGTTTTCTCTAACGGCTTCAACTGAGTTGTAGTGAGCGCTCCAATGAGTATCAGACAAACGTTTCAAACTTTTACCTGTTTTCTCTTTGAGTAATTCCCACCTCTGTGTAGATTATGAGAAGAATGAATACAGCCTTTCTACAGTTGCAAAACGTATGAAGCGGAAGGTTTTAAAAATTTCAAATTTCACAGATTTCGGTGGCCGGAAAACCTCAAATTGTATGTTCTTGGAAAGGATTCTGCATTTTGAAACAATTCGACACGTTTAATGTATGTAGCTGATTTCTAGCAGGAAATTCGAGCCAATTTGCAGCAAAAAAACATTTTTAACCTAAATTTTACGTTTCGGAACGCATAAAATGTGTTCAAGTCATAGGAATAGAACCTAGCTGAACGACGGAATGAAGTTTACAGTTTGAAAGACTGGTACTCCCCGAGTATTGGTCGCTATGTTGATCTTGATGTCTACACTTTATGAAAAAGAAGATACTTTCTTAAATCTAAAATGGCTGTAGTTGGATTTTTTTCATTATGCATAAAATATTCATATAATACAAAACGGTAACCTTTTGCAAAGGATCGTAGAAAAATTGAAAAAGTGCCAAGTTAATGACGGTGAAACCGAATTTCCTGTGGGGTGTAGTAATATAGAGGCCTATGGACTCATCAGATATCGGCGGAATATAGATACTATAAAGAGACGTAGATTGGCAGTGGAAGAAACTCCAATTTTACACCAGCTATTCCAGTTTCAAAATTGTAAATAATCAATCTAAGCTGTTTTCCATTTGTATCTACAAGGCCCGAGACTTTGAACTACCTTTTGTTAAGTTACTGAACATATTTTCAATCTTGTTTAGAATATGTTTTAAAGAAATCCTAAGATTTGGATTTGCCGCCCACTTAGTCCGCCAGTGGCCCTATTTATCACAAGATGGCAAACTCCACAGAGATTTTTCGTTGACAACGAAACAATAGACTGGTCACCAACGGCTAAAAACCTTAGACTTGGATTCGACAAAAAACTCACAGGGGAACAAAACAAGTGAGGACACTGCATTGGACTTTTCTCCTTAAAAATCGACTTCTCATATACAAACAAGTTAAACGACCGACGCTGGTATACGGTAGTTCTGCTTTCTACCAAATGACAACAAGTTGGGTAGACAGACCTATGCTCATGTCAGAAGGGTTTTGTACTCAACTTAGAAAATGCAGTAACCAGTAACGAATAAAATCAAGAAACATGTCATGTTCGAGGATCATTCTATTATTAGCAAAGTTGAAAGAATTTTGACTTCTGAGGTATTTGTTATAGTTATACCCACAAATATCTCCCTTGATAATTATTTCAGATTTTTTAAGATCACGGGTGTCCATTCGCGAGGGAGGAAACACATTTTTCATGTATTCCCCCCCCCCCCCCCCCCGCAAAGGCCCCCACAGAAGCAAAAACTGTCAGTTTAAGAACTGTTTTGAAAAGCTCTCATAGAGAACTTTCAGCTGATACTCATATCGGCTACCTTTCATGAATTTTTTTTTCAGGGGCCACTCCTCTGTACTCTAATCATCGATTCATGGCCTGTTTTTTAGAATCTTAGAATGGTTACAAAGCCCTTTTGCTAGGAGCTCTCTCCTGCCTTTCCGACTTGTTTCAATTGTATATATTCATCTTCATGATACCTATCATTCCTGAAATTTTCATGCAAATCCTAGCAAAGCTGTAGTTTCTAAGTCGGTAAAAAGCGCATATGGCTCCATAGCCATATGTTTCCATAGTAATACAGGGCATATTGTTCCATAGTAATGCAGGAAAATTCAAATCGCTATAACTTCGTTAAATATTATTCGATCTTTATGAAACTTTCAGAAAAGATCAATCTTATAAGTAGTCATCTGTGTGCTAAGGGTACCGTCTAGATTTTATTCAAGAAAACATAAAATCAATAAATCATACTATTACTAACAAAGTTGAGTGAATATCACCATGGGACCAAAAAGGCGACTACACATACGAACGGAGATAGTAGCTTCGAGGAGGGAACCAATAAAACCAGAGCAACCAAAAACACTTAAAAAAGATAAAAAAAACCCATCAAAAGAAATCAAAAATAATAGCAACGACGAAGAACCAGCGGTTGCAGCCACGATGTTAACAGTACATCGAAAGTGGTACTAATGATGATAAAAATGACGATTAATATAATGACAGTGAAGAAGGACGAAAAACGGAGATTAGCAGACAGTCTGGTCCAGACTATGATTCCTGTGGCGTTCGGGCGCAGCAAAAACGATCCAAATACCAGAGCGTTTTATAAAGGAAAACCGGGAAACTCTGCTGGACGCTTCAGGTTTTGAGCGGTGGAGGAAAATTTAAAGAACATCGAGAATTCGATGGTCACTGCTGCGATCGTTACCTAAGCGACCGATGCAAGGGTCGTAATTCCCGACATAATAAAGAACCATCCTGAAGTCATCGAGGAGATTACGGTAGGAAAAGAAATGAGTGACTAGGCAAATAAAGCGACGTTGGGTGATTGCACCGGCAACGTCGAAAATGTGGCGGCCGTACTGTATTTGGCAACGGAAAGCGATAACCTCTCCCAAAGGTGGTCACAAAGTACGATTGCCGCCCAGCGACATGAAGAAGAAAGGCTATTCCGAAAACTGGGAGATGTTCTGAAAAGAATACAATTTGCATGTGACCGACTGCCCAAAAATCAGCAAAACAGCAAAGATTGGGTTCCTAGATGGCATAGGGCATTCGGAGGAGCTGGTTAAAGGCCGAAGACGAGCAGAAGGCTAAAGAAGCGCTGGGGATGAAATTTAAAGGCCACGTGCAGATAGCTCCACCATCAAAAATCAACAAAAGAATGGTGTCTAGCCCAATCGAAGGAGATGGATAAAAGAAGGAAGGAAGAGGCACTTGATGTTTGTGGAGCACAAGATCACGGGTTCCAGATAGTGCTAACAAAAGGAGCGAAGAAAGCCGCTAAGAAACTCCTCCAAAAAGTGCCAAAAAGTAAAGCTTGCATGGACACCCAACAAGAAAAAGGACCTGATGCAAAAAAGGAGAGACAGAAGCCCTGACGAAGACCTCGGCAGCAGGCACTGCTATTAAAACCTCAAGTAGCAAAGGCAGGGCTCCTTGAACTAGAGGAGCTCCTAGATCGCATAGGGCACTATCAGAGGAGCTGGTTAAGGGCCGCGGATGAACAGAAGGCTATAGAGGCGCTTGGGGCAAAATCTAAAGGCGACATGCAGATAGCTCTATCATTAAAAGTCAATAAAAGAATGGCGTCTAGCCCAATCGAAGGAGATCGGGATAAAAGAAGTAAGGAAGAGGCACTTGACGGGCGTGGAGCATCAGATCAGGGGTTCCAGACAGTGCTTACAAAAGGAGCGAAGAAAGCCGCAAAGAAACTTCTTCAAAAAAAGCCAGAAAATAAAATTCGCACGGACGCTCAATTAGAAAAAGGACCTGATGCAAAATAGGAGAGGCAGAAGCCCCGACGAAGACCCCGGCAGCAGGCACTGCTTGTAAAGCCCCAAGATGGCCGATCCTACGCGGAGGTGCTGCGGGAAATCAGGGGAAACGTAAGGCCCGAAGACACCAACATTGCCATTATAGTAGTACAACCAACGTGGTTGGGCCACTTACTGGTTGTATTCGGAGCAGAGGTCGACAATAAAGAAGCATTCTGCGACGCAGTAAAGAAAGTCCTCGGCAAAAGCGCAACTATAGCCTCACTCGAGCTGATGGCAACGATCGAAATACGAGACATTGACTGTGTCACGGATCTGGCTGAGGTAGAAGAGGCCATCAAAAGGAAATTTACTAGCGTGGGTAAGATCAAAGTGAGGCTGATACTAGAAAACAATAGGGGACAACGCATGGCCATAGTTGACTTGACCGAAAAGGACGCCGAACAATTTCTGAACAAGGGCAAAGTACGAATAGGGTCGCTTGTCTTTAGGATATGGCGAAGAGCAACGCCTTTTCAATGTTTCAAACGCCCTGGCTATGATCACAACATACAAGTATGCAAAGGACCCAATAGGAGTTCCCTATGTTACAAATGCGGTGAAATGGGACATAAAAGAAAAGAGTGTACGAAGGAGGCACACTGTATTCTTTGCAAGGATCCTGATCCAAGTCCCGATATTGGACACGTCTTGGGATCAGGAAAATGCTGGGTTTTCCAGGAAGCCCTAGCCAAGGCAAAATCAGAGCTTCGATGACCCGCATCCTGCAGCTAAACCTACACTGCAATTCAACCGCCCAAAATCTGCTTGAAAAGTTTACGAGGGACATGAAAGCCGACTCCTTGCTGCTGAGTGAGCAACACCATGATAAAAGTTCTGCATTATGGTATCCTGATGAAACTGGTACTGCCACCATCTGTGTTTGGAACAGTAATTCCCAGGCAGAGAGTTGTGGGCGTGGGGATGGTTTCGTGTGGGTTCGGTGCTCAGGGTCCATCTTCTTTAATGTGTATCTAACGTCAAACGAACCGATATCATCTTTCGGAGCCAAGCTCAATGCATAAGAGGGCGCTGTCTCAAACACAGCGGGCAAAATGCTCGTTTGGGAGTCATCAACGCTAAAACAATTGAATGGGGCATGCCTCAGACGGATCCGCGGGGAAAACGAATCCTGGAAATGCAGCCAGGATGGCGCTGATCGTACAAAATACCAGAAATACGCCAACTTTCTGTCATATTGGCTGTGAAGGAGCCATACCGGACGTGACATTCGCCGCGGAGTCCCTAGTACGGAGGATACACAATTGGAAACTATTAAAGAACTACCCAGCCAGTGATCATCAGTTCATTCTGCTTGAGATCAGTTATGTGTCTCCCGACGTCCGTGCTCTCGACTTTCTACAACTGGACGGAACATCGGAAGGATGGACGTATAGAGGTTCATCGAGGTGCTTACACTAGGTGAGCCGCTGCAGGGAGCTTTCGATGGGACGGAAGAATTGGCAGCTCAAGACGTGGTAAACTCTACTATGACCATCATCACGACTGTTAGTTGCGCTTCTATGCCCCATCGAAAACCCCGACACGGCAAACCCCCAGTGTACTGGTGGTCAGCTAAAATCGCTGAAAAGCAAAGGGAGTGTCCCAAGCTCAATCGGCGCGGAACCGTGACGAGGCATGCAACATATAAGTCGGCCACGAAATGCCTTCGCAAATTGATCAACAAGAGGAAGGCTCGCTGCTGGCAAGACCTAGTGGACAATGTGAACAAGGATCCGCGGGGCCTTTGCTACAAGCTAGTTATGCGGAAGCTTGGTGCCCTACGGAAACCTCGCATACATGATGCGGAAAAGATGGATGAGATAGCGCGGGCACTCTTCCCTGTCCATACCATCCGTATTGACGCTTCCATGGTGAAAAAGAAGTCATGTGTCCACTCTGCATACAGCCGAAACTGGAGGAGGCAATCCTTTCATTGAAAGTGAGGAAGGCTCCAGGCCCAGATGGTGTTTCGTCTTAGGTGTTGCATCTCGTCTATCACTATTGTCCTGACATGCTGCTCAGCACATTCAACGCTTGCCTACGGACAGGGTTTTCCCGGTACGATGGAAGGTAGTGAGGCTCGTGCTGATCAGCAAGGTGAAGGGAAATCCCGAATCGCCGCTGGTTGCGTCGGTCACTAATAGTGAACGAGAAAGTACAAAATTCCTTTGTTTTTGGAGATTGCAGTAGAGTGAAATATTGAACATATTGTACATTAGTTTTTCTAATTTGAAAGTGAATGGCCGAACCTTGAAGTATTAAAAATTGAAGTTAAATTTGAAATATAGAAATAGAAAATTTGTAATCAAGTTTTCAAGTGTAAAATAATAAAAAGTTGAGTGAATGGTAATAGTTTTCATTAGATCCATAAAACATTTATATCCGGAACACTCTCCTTTTTAAATACTAAAATAAAATTAGGGGCTGATACACAAGAAAATTATGAATATATGAACAGTAATTGTATGTGCGGTTTTCTAACAGATGGCGTAACTTGATTTTTATTCTAGTGATTCACCTTTTCAAATATGTGTTGGAAAGCTAGTGTCATATAGTTTTAGAATCAGTATGTGTCATTTAGCTGAAGCGTAAGCAACAATACTTTTTTTTTTAGTCTGAAAATGTCGAATTTTGTGCTGAATAAATTTTTAGAGCAAGTGGAAGCGATCATAGACGAAGACCCTTCAAAATCAATGAGGGTCCTTGCGAGTGAGCTTCATATTTCTGAGCGCCTTATTCGTAGAGTTATCCACGAAGACCTTCGGTATATCATAAGTGTTACGTGATGCGCAGAGGACAGTTCATGTCGAAACAAACACAGGAAACAGAGAGAGAACAGAAAGTTTTCCGATCAAAACGTCTTTTAAACAAAATCAAACACCCTGAGGCGACCAAAATGTTATGGTTTTTTTTTGGACGAAAAAAATTTTGACCAAGATCAAAAGACCAATCACAGAAATGACAAATGGCTATGTTCAAATCCTACGGAGGTTCCAGTTGTTATGCACAAAAAATTTCCAGCCAGTGTTATGGTTTTAGGTGTTGTCAGCAACCAAGGACATGTTATGCCACTCAAGGACTTCGAGTGAACCCTGCTGCATACATAGAGGTTTTGGAGACGGTAGTGAAATCCTGGATAGACAATGTGAGCGGAGGCAGACCATACTTCCTCCAACAAGACTCTGCTCCTTCACATAAGCGATGGCGACACAAGATTGGATGGCTGAAAATTTTGATGACTACATAACACCGAACCTATGGCCACCTAGCTCCCCAGATCTTAATCCTTTGGATTATTACGTATGAAGCGTAAGTGAGCGTGAGACCAATAAGCGTCCTCATAATACCACTTCTTCGCTGAAGACTGCTATGATTGCCGTTATGGTCAATATGAACAAAGAGCATTTGATTCATGTAATCGTTTCCAGACCCGGATCGAAGAGGTTATTGCTGCTAATGGCGATTTTATTGAATAACTGTATAGCCATATATTAATTCAACGTTGTACAGGGTGGGCCATAAGGGTGTTGGCGGTTTAAATATTCGATTTAAAAAAAACTACGAAACATAACGCAAATATATTTGTATTGTTAATAAATAGAAGCATAGGAATTCTTGAGACTTAAAAATAATGTTGTCCAAATGGCTTCCCTCGGCTGCTTGGCACTCTTGGAACCGAAGTCGCAAATTTGGAAAACTCGTTGAAAAGTTGTTCTCGGTATTTTGTTACTTTCCTGAATAATATTCCTTTTCAGCTGCTCTAAATTGTTCGGATTATTCTCGTAAACTACCGATTTGAGGTAGCCCCATAGAAAATATTCGCATGGAGAGAGATCGGGGCTACGTGGGGGCCATTCAATATCCCCCCTTTTCGAGATGAGTTTTCCGGGAAAAACATTTTTCAGCAGCTCTATGGATACCCTAGCCGTATGACATGTGGCCTCATCCTGTTGAAAGCACATCCTCGAGGTATTGCCTTGAAGTTCTTGCAAAGCTGGCACCAAAAAGTCTGTTATCATGTTGCAATAATTGTTAGCTCTAACCGTCATCGCTTGCCCTCTTTCGTCCTCAAAAAAGTATGGCCCAATAATACCGGTTGACGTTATGCCAGCCCACATGACAAGCTTAGGACTGTGAAGTGGACGTTCATGCAAGCGTCGGGGATTAGTCTTGGACCAGAACCGACAATTTTGCTTGTTCACATGGCCATTAAGATGAAAATTAGCCTCATCACTAAAAATCATGTTGTTGAAATTGTTGAACTGCTCGAGCATCAAATTGACTAAGTTAAGTCGGTTATTGGCATCATTGGGTTTTAATTCTTGGACTATCTGAATCTTATAAGCCTTCAAATGCAGATCACGTTTCAAAATTCGTCGCAAAGTTGTTCTTTTGACATCCAAAAACTGACTTCTCTTACGTGTTGACTGTTGCGAATTTCGCTGAACTGAAACACGAACACTCTCCACAATGTCGGCTGATCTTGCAGAAACTGGGCGACCACGAGCCGTAATTGGTACTGTTGAGCCGGTTGTTTCAAACATTCTGATCCATTTTCGTAACACATTGGCGCTTGGAACTTCACTTAAATCGCGTAAACCGTGTTCATGCCGATACAAACGTCGTGCAGTAATCACTGATTTATTGTTTTCGTAATACGCTCGGACACAAAATGCACGCTGCACTCCCGTGTACGGCTCCATGGCGACTAAATTTCCAGGAAGGGGCGCAGCGAACAACATATCCCCCCGCCACCCCGCACCACACGTTACCAAGAAATTGAAGAATTAAATCTCCAACACTGATATGGCCCACCTTGTATAAAAAATTCCTGAAATTTCATTTAATTTTGTTAAAAATACAAGCTAATTTATTTTACTCTCAAGTTGCCCTCAAATACGCACCATATATGCATATATATATATATATATATATATATATATATATATATATATATATTTATATATATTTATAAATATGTATATATATATATATATATATATATATATATATATATATATATATATATATATATATAACGGGTCGTCCAACCATAATGCACGATGTTAATTGCGAGTCACACCTTAACGTCAAGTTTTTCGCCCAACTTAATTTGACATGTCTTTATTTCAATGATTGACAAATTCAACAATGGAGAGTCACACAATTGAGCAGCGCGTTAAGGTTATCGAAGCCTTTTACGAAAATGGGCGTTTAAATAAAAATGCATTTCGTGCACTTCGTGATTTTTTTGGTCAGTATAATCGACCAAATGTGTCCACAATCGGGAGAATCGTGCGCAACTTTCAGCGAACTGGGTCTGTAGGCAGTGTGGAATCTCTTGTGCATACTTGCCCAACTCGTTCTGCGGAAAACATTGGTGTTGTTTGTGACAGTGTGGCAGAAGAGCCGTCAACCTCGACTTACCGTCGTGCCCAACAATTAAACATCTCACGAACATTACTCATGCGAATTTTGAATGAAGATTTGAATTCACACGCTTACAAGGCTCATTGACTCAAGAGCTGAAGCCTGTTGACCATTTCCAGCGTCAGCAATACGCCGAATGGTTTGTTGAACAGACAGAAGGGAAAAGTGACTATACAAAGAAAATCATCTTCAGCGACGAGGCACACTTTCTCCTCAGTGGATTCGTTAAGAGGCAGAATTGCCCCGTTTGGGCAAATGAGAATCCACGAGTTATTGTTGAAAAGCCGATGCATCCACAAAGAGTGACCGGTTGGTGCGGTTTATGGGCTGGTGGCGTTATCGGGCTGTACTTCTTCGAAAATGAGGACGACCAAGCAGTTACCGTGTATGGTGTTCGCTATTGCGAGATGATAACGGACTTCTTGTGGGCAGAAATTGAGGTTATGGACCTGGACAATATGTGGTTCCAACAGGATGGTGCCGCTTGCCACACAGCCAACGAAACAATGGCTCTTTTGCGCGAGAAATTCAATGGCCGTGTTATCGCACATTGTGGTGATGTTAATTAACCGCCACGATCATGTGATTTGACAAAGTGTATATCAATAAGCCAAGAACAATTCAAGAGCTAAAGGATGAGATAAATCAGCACGTTGACGACATTGAACCTCAATGATGTCTCAGAGTCATTGAAAATAAGAACCATCAGATAAAAGTATGTCACCGTAGCCATGGTGAGCATTTGGGCGGTATTTTGTTTTAC
The DNA here is from genome assembly GCA_963969285.1 of Odontomyia ornata. Lineage (NCBI taxonomy): Eukaryota > Metazoa > Arthropoda > Insecta > Diptera > Stratiomyidae > Odontomyia > Odontomyia ornata. The sequence goes on from OZ017740.1 coordinate 138,666,411, forward strand.
ACATAAGTTTTTCTGTTGGAATAAAAAATATTAACATAATTCACTGAAAACTTTTTGTTTTATTTACAATTAAAATTGTGCGTTTTGGTTGTACCACCTTATATAAAATGTTGAAATTTTCATTTGATTAAGCACAATATTATTCTTAGTTTCTGATCGGTATTATTGTAATATTGTTTTAATTTAGAGTTCCAAAAGGGCCATTAAGGTTTTTGATTTTATAGTAATCTTATTTTTTATGTTTTCATATCATTTATAATGATTTACAAAGCAAAGCAAATTTGAATTTAAATTTGAGATGATACAACACACAATATTGTATATCGTTTTTATTTTCTGCTAGTAGTTATTTAACATGTTTTCTTGCCTTTAGTTTACTAAAAACTTCAATAATTTCAGTGAAATCAATTTCCTTTGAAACCTTTCTTTCAATTGAAAGTATGGAAAGATTGACCAATTGCTCTTGATGCATCGTAGATTGAAGGTAATTTTTAATTAGTTTAAGTTTGGAAAAACTTCTCTCGCATGACGCAACTGAGACGCAAATGGTCAAGAAGTACTGAAGTATAACCGATGTGCTGGATGGAGATTCACTGAAGTCCCGTATTATTATGAATTGTGGGATATCTTGGGCTGTCCAGCTGGCAGCAATGTCCACGCTCGTATTGGTGGCAAGTAGATGCCTACGATATCGCTTTATTTCTTGTAGCACCTGCTCTTTGTCGAACTCATTATGATTTTGTACCAGATTGTCTGCTGTTACAGCCAGAGCATCATCAGAAGCTTCCATCATGAACCTTGTTTCAACAATTTTGAAAATTTTGCTAAAATCGTTCATTGCCAGGTATCGTTGGTATAATTGCTTTATAGATCCATCAATGCATTCGAACGTTGATCGACGTACTTCCTCTTGAATTGTCAAAGCAGCATCAAGAGCGAGTTCACCCGGCATTATTTTTCTTACCCTCTTTCTTCCTCTTCGCTCGATGTCAATATCCATATCGTTACATTTTTTGTGCCAAATGTAACAGCATTGTCTACAATCAGGATTCGTTCTGTCACTAAAAAGTTGTTCAGGGCTTTTAGTTTAGGGAGTCCTTTATCCAAAGTCATTTTAGGAGACTGTAAGTATTGTTGCACTAAATTAACTTCATTGTGTGCCAAAATTTAATATATGTTAAAAAGCTAAAGTCACGAACAGCTAGCAAAAGCAAGCTTGCTGCTCATTTAGTATCAAGGTTGAATTTTGATGGATCTTGTATGTATATATTCTAAAGTACTCACAATTATTTCCACGTTTTCTCTAACGGCTTCAACTGAGTTGTAGTGAGCGCTCCAATGAGTATCAGACAAACGTTTCAAACTTTTACCTGTTTTCTCTTTGAGTAATTCCCACCTCTGTGTAGATTATGAGAAGAATGAATACAGCCTTTCTACAGTTGCAAAACGTATGAAGCGGAAGGTTTTAAAAATTTCAAATTTCACAGATTTCGGTGGCCGGAAAACCTCAAATTGTATGTTCTTGGAAAGGATTCTGCATTTTGAAACAATTCGACACGTTTAATGTATGTAGCTGATTTCTAGCAGGAAATTCGAGCCAATTTGCAGCAAAAAAACATTTTTAACCTAAATTTTACGTTTCGGAACGCATAAAATGTGTTCAAGTCATAGGAATAGAACCTAGCTGAACGACGGAATGAAGTTTACAGTTTGAAAGACTGGTACTCCCCGAGTATTGGTCGCTATGTTGATCTTGATGTCTACACTTTATGAAAAAGAAGATACTTTCTTAAATCTAAAATGGCTGTAGTTGGATTTTTTTCATTATGCATAAAATATTCATATAATACAAAACGGTAACCTTTTGCAAAGGATCGTAGAAAAATTGAAAAAGTGCCAAGTTAATGACGGTGAAACCGAATTTCCTGTGGGGTGTAGTAATATAGAGGCCTATGGACTCATCAGATATCAGCGGAATATAGATACTATAAAGAGACGTAGATTGGCAGTGGAAGAAACTCCAATTTTACACCAGCTATTCCAGTTTCAAAATTGTAAATAATCAATCTAAGCTGTTTTCCATTTGTATCTACAAGGCCCGAGACTTTGAACTACCTTTTGTTAAGTTACTGAACATATTTTCAATCTTGTTTAGAATATGTTTTAAAGAAATCCTAAGATTTGGATTTGCCGCCCACTTAGTCCGCCAGTGGCCCTATTTATCACAAGATGGCAAACTCCACAGAGATTTTTCGTTGACAACGAAACAATAGACTGGTCACCAACGGCTAAAAACCTTAGACTTGGATTCGACAAAAAACTCACAGGGGAACAAAACAAGTGAGGACACTGCATTGGACTTTTCTCCTTAAAAATCGACTTCTCATATACAAACAAGTTAAACGACCGACGCTGGTATACGGTAGTTCTGCTTTCTACCAAATGACAACAAGTTGGGTAGACAGACCTATGCTCATGTCAGAAGGGTTTTGTACTCAACTTAGAAAATGCAGTAACCAGTAACGAATAAAATCAAGAAACATGTCATGTTCGAGGATCATTCTATTATTAGCAAAGTTGAAAGAATTTTGACTTCTGAGGTATTTGTTATAGTTATACCCACAAATATCTCCCTTGATAATTATTTCAGATTTTTTAAGATCACGGGTGTCCATTCGCGAGGGAGGAAACACATTTTTCATGTATTCCCCCCCCCCCCCCGCAAAGGCCCCCACAGAAGCAAAAACTGTCAGTTTAAGAACTGTTTTGAAAAGCTCTCATAGAGAACTTTCAGCTGATACTCATATCGGCTACCTTTCATGAATTTTTTTTTTCAGGGGCCACTCCTCTGTACTCTAATCATCGATTCATGGCCTGTTTTTTAGAATCTTAGAATGGTTACAAAGCCCTTTTGCTAGGAGCTCTCTCCTGCCTTTCCGACTTGTTTCAATTGTATATATTCATCTTCATGATACCTATCATTCCTGAAATTTTCATGCAAATCCTAGCAAAGCTGTAGTTTCTAAGTCGGTAAAAAGCGCATATGGCTCCATAGCCATATGTTTCCATAGTAATACAGGGCATATTGTTCCATAGTAATGCAGGAAAATTCAAATCGCTATAACTTCATTAAATATTATTCGATCTTTATGAAACTTTCAGAAAAGATCAATCTTATAAGTAGTCATCTGTGTGCTAAGGGTACCGTCTAGATTTTATTCAAGAAAACATAAAATCAATAAATCATACTATTACTAACAAAGTTGAGTGAATATCGACTTCTCATGTATTTGTTGTTGTTGTACTCATTAAGGCCTACATCCATGATTTTTTTCAGATTTTTCGGATGGAAGGTGTCCAATCGCGAGGGGGGGGGGGGGGGGGGTACGCGAAAAGTTCGTACGTTTCCCCTTCCCCTGCGGTACTCATAAGGCAATTTTAAGACTTGTTTTGAAAAGATTTCGTTAAGACCTTTCCAATGACACCCTACTCGACTACAAGTGGTGAAAAATTTTTTTTGGGGGTTACTTCTCTATATGGGGAGACCCCCCTTAAACCCCTTTGAAAATTTTTTCCACCATTGAACTTTCAAGAGGTCACTTCTGACCTTTCCACAAAGTTTCATGGCTGTAGCTGCTATAGTTTCGGAGAAAAAGTGCTGTGACATACAAACGGACGGACGGACGGACACAGGTCGTGATTGCAATAGGGTTTTGTATTTTAGTACAAAACCCTAAAAACGAAGACAAAAGCACTCCAATCCTTCCAAAATAAAATTGTTAGAAAGATCTCAAGAATTCCATGGTATATTAGAAACACTGACATATACAAGGACCTAAGAATTGAGACAGGCTAAAAATACGTACGTAACAAGGCACTGAAACTCTTTGATACAATTGACAACCATAGTAATAGTACCCTGGCATTCCTACTAACCTTATAAAACAGGGATAAATTAAGCTTCCCAACTATCCGCCGAATAACACTGTAAAAATAATTTAAAAAATCATATAATGACTGGAACTGGCTTAGGATGGTAGATGGGTACTGAAGTACTCACAGATATGAGGGAGTTGAGGTGCTAAATCATACTAACTCCATGCCTCCCACGCGCGCAAAAATTAGGGTTGATATTAGAAATTCTCATTACATGACAGTAAAAGGTGATATGACGCAGTATCTTACTTGCTTGTGTGATTATCACACAATTTTTGAAATCAATATCTATCGCAATTGGATAGGCTTATAGTCAGAGTGAGGAATTATTCAAACAAATTTCCATGTCATTAACATAATTTGAAAAATTTCCTTCAGCTTGCATTTTATGTATATACTCGTAGTTACGCTATTCAGGCCTCAAAAACTTGAAAAGCTATTTTCAAAAGATATTAAATAATTAACGTTATAGAAGGATTGTTTGTTTGCGGTATGTAAGCCTTTCAGAATAAATACTTTACAAAGTACGACCCACAAATCCATAATTATGCTATCTATTTATAGAATGCATGTTTAACGACTGCAAACGAAAACGCATTACCATTTAGTTGCGTTGGGTTACTGTTGAACATGCAAATTTGCCGAAACAAGGTTACAACTTCATTTACTCTGTCTTAAGATATGATCAAGAAGTATGTTTCATTGATAAGGAAAAATTTTGCTATAAAAGTTCAACTGTGTGATATCTCCACACAGTTAGCTTTCATAGCTTTAAAATTGATCTTACTTGATCCTATACCCTGCAACAACGAAAATGGTTCTTATTGCTTTCCTAATCTTGGGTATTACTTCAGTGTTGAGTGAAGGTAAAACGTTCTTAAATCATTAATTACCATATAAAATATGTAAGCTCTACTCGAATAAAAAGCTTGCACTATAAATTTAAGGAGTGCTTATGACATTGTTGGAGCCACTCAATTAATTTGAAAAGAAATTTTATTTTAGAAATATTATTAATAATGCATGTATTCAATTGAACGAATTAAAAATAACATTGAAACAATTTCAGAGATTCCAAAAAATGATGGACGAATAGTAGGAGGCATTTTGGGAGACATCGCGGATGCGCCATACCAAATTTCATTGAACTCATGGGCCTTTGGTCATTTTTGTGGAGGATCAATCATTGGAAAGAAATGGATCCTGACTGCTGCTCACTGCACTGATAGTTACAAGTAAGAATAAGAAAGACAATATAATGAGCAATAACTAAACATTTTTTTTTAAGGAATCAAGCTATACCACTACTTCGTATTCGTGCAGGAACTTCAAAAAGACTTACCGGCGGTGAAGTTATAAATGTAAAGAAAATCTATCAACATTCAAAATTTTCGATGAAAACCGTGGACTATGATTTCGCTCTTCTTGAATTGGTCAAAGAAATAACATTTGATAAAAATAAAAGAGCCGTAACATTACCGGGCAAAGATCAAGCTGTTACTGAAGGTAGTGTGTGTACTGTTACTGGATGGGGTCTTACTAAGAATAAGCAAGAAAGCAATAGTCATATAAGGCTAGTAAAAGTTCCAATTACTAATCAAGCAAAATGCAAGCAAGCCTATAAAGGATTGGGAACAGTTACAGACAGAATGTTCTGCGCAGGATATCCTGCGGGAGGGAAAGACGCATGCCAAGGCGATTCAGGGGGCCCATTGGTTCATAATAATGTTCAAATTGGCGTTGTATCGTGGGGACATGGCTGTGCTAAAGAAGGATATCCTGGTATTTATGCAAGAATTGCTTCAGTTAGGACTTGGATCAAGGATGTAAGTGGTATTTGAAGTTTGGGTGTGGAGAAAATGGAAATGTATTTATTGGCCGTATTTATTATAAAAATTATATTTATATATAGATTTAATTAATAAAATGATTGATAACAAATGAAATCTTTCAAATCAAATTTATTTGGATGGCTTCAGTCACGGCAGAAGTGATGTGCTTTTGTGTTGCCAGCATGAGTACAATTATAATCGGAGACGATCGAGCTTGTTTTAAGAGTCGTATAGAAGATGCTGAGATTCTTCTAGTGATTATTAATTGTTAAACTTAATTTCTGAAAGTAAAGATTACTAAAATAAAGTAAGAGTGAGTAAGCAGGATAGAAAAGCGAGACAGAAGAAAGATTGTTGAATGAATATTTCTGAAGAAGGGGAGATAGAAAATAGGTTGTTTGAGAAAGAGCGAGCTTGAGGAGAAGAAGAACGATATAGACGATTGGAAGAAAAGGAAAGTGAAATAAAAGAAAGAAATAGAAGATAAGAAGAGGAGGTAAAATGCGAAGGAGATAGTTAGTAGACAATTTATGAGAACGAGAAAGAAGATAACAGAGACTCTGAATGAGTGCTTCAGTTTCCTTTGACTAACTTGGGCTAGTTTCAGTTTCTTCCAAATTTTTATTGCATTTTATTTAATTTTGATCATATAAAATTTCTTTGGCGGGTACTGAATACAATACTAATCGTTCTATTTAAGTATAGACTGTTCTTGGCGCAAAAACCGTCCAAACAAAAAAGCAAAAGTGGGGTAAATTAAGTTGTAGCAAATACCTTCAAAGACAACGCAAACCTCGATAGGGGAACCAACAACCCTGTCATCACATTTCGCGGCAATAACGTCGGCGAAAATATTAGAAACACAAAACAGAACGACGGACAACCTCGTCCAAACAGAAATTATTGTGGCGTTCGGGTGCAGCAAAAAGCGTCCTGAAAAAGAAGAGTGGGGAGTTCTGCAGAACGTGTCAGAGGTTGGCGTGGTAGAAGAAGATATCAATTACTACTGCGACCGCTACCGAAGCAACTGAAACAACCTGAAATAATAATAACAAAGCATCTTCCGGTCCACAAAGTGATCACTGCAGAAAAAGAAATTACTAACCAGATAAACGAAATGCCGTTGTGTCATTTCCCCAACACTACCAAAAATGTGGAATTGCTGTACTCAGAAACGGAAGCCGGTAATTTCTACCAATAAAGAAGGTCGCAAAGTACAATTACTGTCCAGTGACACAAAGCAGAAATGCTTATCCAAAAAGCGGGAGATGTTCTTAAAAGACTAAAATCAGTATGCGCGTCACCGATAATCTACAAAAGCATAAGGAATGGGTTCTTTGAACCAGAGCAGCTCCTAGAACATATAGTGCATTACTGGAGGAACTGGCTCAAGACCAAAGTGGACCACAAGTTCAAAGATCGACTCGAAGATGAGTTTCTCTGAGCAAATCAGGGCAACGGCTGAGAAGGCTGCTTCGGGAATATCGGCTTTGAGCCAACTTATGGCCAACGTAGGGGACCCAGCCCATCAAGAAGACGCCTCTTGATGAGTGCTGTAGGGTCAGCGCTACTGTACGGAGCAGAGGCATGTGGCGACGCTCTCAGCAAGGAGGTATACCGAAAACGTTTGGCACAGGTACAGAGAAGAGGAGCACTGAGAATTGCATCTTCGTATCCAACAGTCCCCGACTCGGCCGTGAGAGTGATTGCAGGCGTGATACCTGTCACCCTCCTCGCTGGAGAAAGCCGCGCTATTTACCTCCGCCGAAACGAAGATGCAGGGGAGATAGTTATCCGCGAGGAGAGACAGCGCTCGCTCAACGATTTGCAGCAGTCTTGGGTGAATTGCACGAAGGGAAGGTGGACTACGCTTCTCATCCCGGAGTGAGACCGTGGCTAAATCGAAGGCATGGTGAGACTGATTTCTATCTGACCCAGCTTTTGAGCGGGCACGGGTGTTTTCAGTCTTACCTGCACAAGATCAATAAGTCACGGTTTCCCGATTGTCGGTTTTGCCCAGGAGAGGAGGCGGACAATGCCTGTCACACATTTTTTGCGTGCACTAAATGGGTCATGCTGCAAAGGAAACTCTACAGGGAGACGGGAGAGCTCACCTCGGATAATATAGTTGCGGTGATGCTCGAATCGGTTGACAAATGGAACCAGGTGGCACATTATGCTTGAGCAGTCCTAAAATATAAAGAGACTCACACAAGCTGGGGGCGCTGGGGCTGGGCGATCGCTCTTCTGGCATTTTCTTTTGCCTTCTCCCCTCCTGCTGAGAAAGGGACTCCTCAGCTTGAAGGCGCCCCACGGCGTAACAAAACGAGGCCTGGCCTGCAGTAATGTGTCAAACGGTTCCAGGCTGGGTTCTCAGGTTGACAGGGGAGGTGTTTAGTGGGTAGTCCAGTCACGCATGGGAGTCTCACACTCTGTGCATAAATAGCATTCACCTCCCTACCACAAAAAAAAGTCGTAATGCCGAGAAGATAGGCCCCCAGCAGCATGTATCGGGTCAGTGAGTCTTCCCTTGATGAGTTTCTCTAGCACTTTCCTAGCATAAATAGCGGGCAGTGTGTAGACGGCGATTCGGGATTTCCCTTCCCCTTGCTGATCAGCACGAGCCTCGCCACTTTCTATCGTACCGGGAAAACCCCGTCCCGTAGGCAAGCGTTGAATGTGCCGAGCAGCAAGTCAAGACAATGGTGATAGACAAGCTCCAACACATCAGCTGGAACATCATTTGGACCTGGAGCCTTACTCGCTTTTAACGAAAGGACTGCTTCTTCACTGTGTACAGCGTCAACACGGACAGGATGGGCACGAAAGAGTGCCCGCACCATCTCATCTGTCCTGTCCGTATCATGTATACAAGGTTTCCGTAGGGCATCAAGTTTCCGCATAACTAGCGTGGAGCCAAGGCCCCACGTGTCCTTGTTCACACTGTCCACTAGATCTTGCCTGCAGCGAACCTTGCTGCTGTTGATAAATTTGCGAAGGCATTTCCTGGCCGACTTATATGCTGCCGCGTGGTTGCTCGCCTCGTCACGGTTCCGCACCCGTTGGACCTCACGCCGGAGCTTGTGACACTCCCTTCGCATTTCAGCGATTTCAGTTGACCACCAGTATACTGGGGGCTTACCGTGCCGGGGTCTTCGACGGGGCATAGAAGCATTGCAAGCAGCCGTGATGATGCTCATAGTTGAGTTCATCACATGTTGAGCTACTAGTTCTTCCGTCCCCTCCAGACGTCCCTGCAGCGGTGCACCTGCTGTGGGAACCTCAACAAACCTCTTAACGTCTATTTTTTTATTTGTTCCATCCAATTGTAGAAAGTTGAGAGCACGGACGCCGGGAGACAACATCACTTATCTCAAGCAGAATGTACTGATGACTACTGGCTGAGCAGTCCTCTAATACTTTCCAGTTGTGTATCCTCCGTACTAAGGACTTCGAGGTGAATGTCAAGTCCGATATGGTTCCTTCACAACCAATAGGGTGGAAGGTTGGCGTATTTCCGGTGTTTAGTACGACTGGTGCCGTCCTGGCCACTTTTCTGGAATTTGTTTTCTCTGCGGGTCTGTTTGAGGCATGCCTCATTCGATTGCTTTCGCGTTGAAGTCTCCCCCAACGAGCTCGTTCCCGTCTGCGTTCGAGACAGTGCCCTCCAAAGCATTAGACTTTGCTTACTGCTTTGTTGATTTTTGGTCAGTCGCATGCAGATTGTATTCTTTTTAGAACAACTCCCGCTTTTCCGAAAAGCCTTCCTTTTTTATTTTGCTGGGCAGCAATTGTACTTTGTGGCCATCATCTTTTTTTGTCGTAGGGAGGTGAATGCCATTTATGCACAGAGTGTGGGACTACCATGCGTGACTGGACTACCCACTAAACACCTCCTCCTCCAGCCTGGAACCATTTGACACATTACTTCGTGCCAGGCTCGTTTTGTTACGCCGTGGGGCGCCTTCAAGCTGGGAGTCCCTTTCCTAGCGGGAGGGGAGGGGGGAAGCGGAAGTACCAGAAAAGCGATCCCCTAGCCCCAGCGCCCCCGGCTCGTGTGAGTCGTTTTTATATTTTAAGACTGCTCGAGCATAATGTGCCACCTGATTCCATTTGTCAACCTATTTGAGCATCATCACAACTATATTCTTCGGGGTGAGCTCTCCCGTCTCCCTGTAGAGTTCCCTTCGCAGCCTGACCCATTTTGTACATAAAAAAATATATGTGACAGGCATTGTCCTCCTCTCTTGGGCCAAACCGACAATCAGGGGACCGTGACGTAAGATTTAAAACACCCATACCCGCTCAAAAGCTGGGTCAGATAGAAATCAGTTTCACCATGCCTTCGATTTAGCCACGGTCTCACATCCGGGATGAGGCACGCAGCCCACCTTCCCTTCGTGCAATTCACCCAAGACTGCTGCAAATCGTTGAGCGAGCGCTGTCTCTCCTCGCGGATAACTATCTCCCTTGCATCCTCGTTTCGGCGCAGGAAATAGCGCGGCGCTCTCTAGCAAGGAGGGCAACAGGTATCACGCCTGCAATGACTCTCACGGCCGAGTCAGAGACTGTTGGATACAAAGATGCAATTCTCAGTGCTCCTCTACCTGTGCCTCTACCTGTGCAGTATACCTTCTTGCTGAGAGCGTCGCCCTACACTTCTTCTCCGTACAGTAGCACTGACCCTACAGCACTCATCAAGAGGTGTCTTCTTGATGGGCTGTGTCCCAATACGTTGGCCATAAGTCGACTCAGAGCCGATATTCCTGAAGAAGCTTTCTCAGCCGTTGCCCTGATTTGCTCAGAGAAACTCAGCTTCGAGTTGATAAGTAGCCCCAGGTGCTTCACCGCTGGCTTCGATTCGTAGGTCGCCAATACTGATCATCCTTACTCTAGGGATTCTCTTTTTTGTCAAGATAACCCCTTCGATTTTCTGCAGTGCTAAACTGAGCCCGCGAGCATTCACCCAGCCCCTCACTCGGCGCTTAGCATACCTAGCCTAAGTTGCGCTTGTTCAACGGTGCGTCCAGCGACCAGAGCCGCAACATCATCCGCATAGCCGACCAAGCGTGACTCATCTGTCATCTCTAGTCTCAGTAGCCCGTCGTAAGACGCGTTCCACAGGATAGATCCCTGGGCAACACCCGATGTAATTTCCATCCTTCGTTAGCCCTGTGTCATGTCGCAGAATAGGCTTCAGTCCATAAGGTAGTTCCTCAAAAGCCACATTAGATATTCTGGAACTCGAAAAGGGTTTTCCAGCGTATCCAGAATATTCACACATCTAGCGGAGTTGAAAGCGTTCTTGTCTCAAGTGTCATCAACAAGACGATCTGTCGCTTGGTGCGACTATATGCCTCTGCCTTTTGGACCACGCTGACCAACTCTGCAATCACATCAATAGTAGAACGTCCTGCTCTAAAGCAATACCGCCGAGGAGATAGGTCGCCAGCAGCACGAATCGCGTCAGTGAGTCTTCCCTTGATGAGTCTCTCCAGCGCTTTCCCAGCCGTATCTAGCATGCATAACGGGCAGTGTGTAGACGGGATTTCCCTTTCCCTTGCAGATCAGCACGAGCCTCGTCACCTTCCATCGTACCGGGAAAACCCCGTCCCGTAGGCAAGCGTTGAATTTACTGAGCAGCAAGTCAAGACAATGGTGATAGACGAGCCGCAACACATCAGCTGGAACACCATCTGGACCTGGAGCCTTCCTCACTTTCAATGAAAGGATTGCCTCCCCCAGTTCCAGCTGTGTGAAGAGTGGGCACACGACTGCTGTTGCACTATGGACAGTGTCAACACGGACGGGATGTCAACACGCACTATCGCGTACATCTTTCCCATATCATGTATACAAGGCTTCCGTAGGGCACCAAGTTACCCCATGACCAGCTTGTAGCCAAGGCCCCACGGATCCTTGTTCACATTGTTCACTAGGTCTTGCCAGCAGCGAGCGTTGGTACTGTTGATCAGTTTGTGAAGGCATTTCCTGGCCGGCTTATATGCTGCCACCGACAGTTTTGCGCCCGTTGAGCCTCACGTCAAAGCTTGTGACACTCCCTTCGCTTCTTAGCGATTTCAGTTGACCAGGAGTATACTAGGGGCTTGACGTGCCGGGGTCTTCGACGGAGCATAGAAGCGCAGCAAACAGTCGTAATGATGCTCATAGTTGAGTTTACCACGTGTTGAGCTGCCAGTTCTTCCATCCCCTCTGAAGCACCCTGTAGCGGCTCACCTGCTGTGAGCACCTCGACGAACCTCTCTACGTCCATTCTTCCGATGTTCCATCCAGTTGTAGAAAGCCGAGAGCACGGACGTCGGGAGACAGCATCTATTTTCTCAAGCAGAATGCACTGATCACCACTGGCTGAGTAGTCCTCTAATACTTTCCAGTTGTGTATCCTCCGTACTAAGGACTCCGAGGCAAATGTCACGTCCAGTTTGGTTCCTTCACAGCCAATACGGCGAAAAGTCGGCGTATTTCCGGTGTTTAGTACGACGAGGGCCATCCTGGCCGCCATTTCCAGGATTTGATTGCCATTCGATTGCTTTCGCGTTGAAGTCGCCCCAAGCGAGCACTTTGCCCTCTGCGTTCGAGACAGCGCCCCCCACGGCGTTAGACTTGGCTTGGAAAGATAATATCGATTCGTTAGGCGTTAGGTACACACTAAAGAAGGTGTTCCCGGAGCACCGAACCCACACAAATCCATCCGTCCACAACTCTCCGCTTGAAAGTCACTGTTCTGAACCCAGACGGCGGCAGTACCAGTTTCATCAGAATACCATAATGCATCACTTTTATTACGGTTTTGCTCACTCAGCAGCAAGAAGTTGGCTTTCATGTCCCTCGCAAACTGCTCAAGCAGATTGTGGGCGGTTGAACTGCGGTGTAGGTTTAGCTGCAGGATGCGGGTCATCGGAGTTCTGATTTTGTCTCGGCTAGGGCTTCCTGGAACACCCGACATTTTCCTGATCCCAAGACGTGTCCAAAATCAGGTTTTGGATCAGCACCCCTGCAAAGAATACAGTGTGCCTCCTTCTTATACTCTTCTGTTTATGTCCCATTTCACCGCATGTGGCCATCCTGCTTGAGAGAGGTTATCGGCTTCTGTTTTCGAACACAGTACTTCCGCTACCTTGTCGACGTTGGCGATGAAATCACACATCGTCGCTCTATTTGGTTGGTTACTCGTTTCTTTTCCTGCCATAATCTCCGCGTTGACTTCAGGATGATTCTTTACTAATTCGGGATTTACTACTTTTGCTTCAATCACTTCGGTAGCGATTGCAGCAGTGACCATCGAATTCTCGAGTTTCTTTATATTTTCCTCCACCGTTCGAACATCTGGCGCATCCTGCAGAGTTTCCCGTTTTCTTTCATAGGACGCCTTGGCGTTTGAATTTTTTTTGGTGCGCCAAAACGCCGCAGGAATCTCAGTCTGGACCAGACTGTCTGCTAATCTCCGTTTTACGTTCGTCTTCACTGTCGTTATATTATTCGTCGTTTTTGCCGTCGTTAATACCGCTCCCGATGTGCTGTCAACATCGTGGCTGCAGCCGCTGGTTGCGTTGTCATTAATGTTATTTTTGCATTCTTTTTTTAATCTTTTTTAAGGGTTTTGGTTGCTCCAGTTCTATAAGGTCCCCCCTCGGAGGCGCTATCTCCTTTCATGTGTGTAGTCGCCTTTTTGGTCCCATTATCTTTGCAGAGCTGGGAGGCCATGCAAGGGTTGGCACAAGGCCTTGTGGGGACAAGTGCTCAGAGCCAGACCAGCGCTAATCGGGAGTCCATCTCAACTGAACCTACACCCCCAACCCAATGTTGCGAACTTCGAACGTACTCCGAGACCTGCCAAGATTTTACCGGGACGGAGACGGAATGATACTTGAATTGGAGCCGTTCACACACGAGTGTCACCTCGGCATTACCGTGTAAAGCAACTAAGTCCGAACCATGATATTCGCCAGCCCAAAGCATAAATTCCAGCTCTTTGTCCAAAGCGTAGTCCAGATGCAATCAGGGTCATTACCCGTCATCCCAGGAGGGAACCTCACGGATTTGGCTAAGGTAGAAGAGGCCATCAAAAGGCAGCTCCTAAGTGTGGGCAGGATCGGAGATAACAAATGGCCATCGTTGACTTGACCAAAAAGAACGCCGAACAGTTTCTGAATAATAGCAACGTAAAAAAAGGGTAGGACGTCTATAGGATGCGGTAAAGTGCAGCACCTCTTCAATGTTTCAAGTACCTTGGCCATAGTTACACCACACAAGTATTCAAAGGACTCAATAGAAGTTCCTTTTGCTACAAATGTAGTGAAATGGGAGATGAAGGCAAAACTGTACGAAGCAGGCACGCTATATCGTTTGCAAGGATGTTGATTGAAGGCCAAATCTTGGGCACGTGTTGGGATCAAGAAAATGCTGAGTTTACTTGGAAGCCCTAGACAAGGTAAAATTAGAACTTCAATGACCCTTATCTAACAGGTAAGCTCACACCACAGTTCAACTGCCCAAAACCTGCTTGAGCAGTTTTTAGGGGATATGGAAACCAACTTTTTGCTACTGAGTGAGCAATACCACGATAAAAGTTCTGGATCATGGTACCTTGATGGAATTGGTACTGCTGGAATTTGGGCTCAGAACAGTAATTTTCGGTCAGAGGGCTGTGGATGAAGGGATAGTTTCATGTGCGTTCGGTGCTCAGGGATTACAGCATTCAGTGTGTACCTAACACCGAACCAGCTGAGATCATCTTTTCATGCTAAGCTTAATGCTTTCGAGAATACTGTCTCGAACATAGATGGCAACGTGCTCGTTGAAGGGAGACATCAACGCTGAAGCAATTGAATGGAACACGCCATAAACAGATCCTCGGGGAAAATTAATCTTGCTAGACACTGGAAGTATCCCGGCCTTGCACCGTATTGGCTGTGATGGAACCATACTGGACGTGAGAATCCCCTCAAAGTCCTTAGAAAGAAGAAAAGACGATTGCGGAATATTAAAGGATTACCCAGCCAGTGCTCGTCAGAACATACAGCTTGAGATCCATGATTTTGTCCTTTAACGTTCGTGCTCTTGATGTTCTACAATTAGGTGGAACATCAGAAGCATGGTTGTCGAGAAATTCATTGAGGTGTTCATGGCAGGTTTTCCACCGTAAGGTGATTCACAAGGGTAAAGAAGAACTAGCAGCTCAAAACGTGGAGAATTCAACTATGAGTATCATCACGACTGCCTGCAGTGATTCAACACCCCGTTGAAATAAATGGCACAGCAAGGCCCCAGTGCACTGGTGGTCGACCGCAATCACTGAAAAGTGGGGGGAGTGTCACAATTCTCAAAGTGGGGCCCAATGGATACGGAACCATAACGAGTCATGCAAGTCGGAAGTAGCATATAAGTTGACTCGCTGGTGGCAAGATCTAGTGGGAAGCTTAATGACCTACAAATGCGTTGCATACATTAAGTGAAAAAGATGGCTCCTCTGAGCTAGTACCCCACAGTTTTTCCACCCATGAAGATCTCGTTCGTTAAGTTTATATGAACGGATTAAGTTCTAGACATTCTTTTGGTATAATACCAACAAAACCAACGAGGGATGGTTGTAATCCAAAAATCGCCGATAAATATTGTTGTCGCGTGTGCAAAGAAAGATTCTCAATGTTTTAAGTCTTGCAATGGTTGGCATTTCATATCCCTCTTTATTGTTTCGTTGTTTAGTCTTGGAAACTACTTTCTCAATCGTTTCCAATATCAGCTTCTTCAACTTTGACAAATAGAGATCTATTTCAACGTTATTCCATTTGTGCCATGAGGAATCATTGAGCAAGCTTTGCCATGATTAAGAGGAGGACATTGCTTCTCATAATACCGATTTAACACCTTTTAAAACTTTCTCCAAATCGAAATTCAACCAATGATTTTCATGTTGAACTAAAATGAGGAAGAAATCATATTTTCATAACGATTGCGTTCTGGTCGCTTTGGCAAGTAATCACCTGCAGTTTTAATTGAGGAATATAAAAGCTCAATTCAGGTCGTGCCTCAGTAACACAGAAGTCCAAAATATATTTGTCGTAGGGTATGTTGGGAGCTCCAAATTTATTTGGTTTTCTTCTATTCAAGATGTTAGGAATACATCTTTTGGATTATTGTTGGCGTTCAGGCATGATGTATGCTTGGCATTCAGGTCACTGGTAAGAATATAATAACTATGCAGCCTGTTCAATTCAAGTACAAACAAGGAATCGAACTCCTCCTTGCATAGGCAGAGATAACGAAGAGGTTTTCCCCATCTGTTAGTGAAATTTTGATAATTCAATAAATTAAAAGTTTTGAATTCAACTATTTCAATATTTTGGAAACGATAACACCTTCTGACCAATATCACGATGCCATCTCGCCCATAACTGTTTTCCCTATCGTTTCTTATGAATTAAAAACCTTTGAATGTCATGGAACGCCATGAATTGAGGTGGGTTTTAGTGAGAAGTATGATTTTAACGTTGATCGAGACCAAATGTAGCCTATCCATGGGAATGAGTTGGAGGATCTCAAATTTTGGTGTACTTGCATTTGTTTTGGAGTAAATTAAAATTTTGCATCTTGATATCGGGGACATTCTCGGTATGATGGTGCACGATCAAATACACTACAGCTAATGCAGTACAATTTTTTCTTTAGGCTCCCTCTGAGCCAATCCACACTTACCGAGGGCATGAATTTCTTTGCATTTTACGCATCAATAGTGCACGGTGCAGTTAGTAGTCGAATTACCAAATCGTTGACACCGGTAACACTGGTTGACTCCACTTTCTTGGAAGTGTTCCCACCATACCACTCTGAAATTCAAATACTTTGTCTGTTGAAGGGCACTTGGACTACTATTATTAGAATTTTGTACCAAGTAGCGGTAAATTCTGCTTTTCGATGGTTGATCTATGTATTAGAAAGGTTTTGATGAAATTAATCCAATCTCCGGTGCAGCTTCCTTGAGCATCTGAAGGAGATTGACCCTATGCTCTCCGCAGTCCAGACCATTCTCGCTTTTTGGAGTATACGTGAAGTGTGGAACTTCCTCCGAATTCAGAGTATCTATGGTCAGCTTAGTTAACCAGTGATGTCAGTTTTAAAAGTTAATTTTTTTGTATTTACCCCTTTGATTTCTAAATTACTTAATTTATTTTTGGGTGGGATAGCCAAGCCATATCTCTTTCGCTTTGTTTGAATACATTTGCTGGAGGAATTTTTTCTGCCTTGTTGCTGGCTTTTTCTGAAGAATCAGCAGAGCTGCTAGTTGGGTTCTTCCCCTTATCTTTCAAATATTGAATAAAATTTATATTATTATCTTTATCGGAATTATCTTCGACCCTTTCTTCAATTTCCATTTCTTCTGCCAATTATTTCGGCTCTGCAAAATTGTTTTGACTATCGTTAGTGCCACCAGCATTTAGAGTTTCTTCCAGAATCATTTGTTTCACACTTTTGGTCGCTTTTGTTTTCTGTTGCACTTGTTTTTGCAGCTGAAGCTTTTGAATCATCGATTCAATTTTACAGGGACTGTATCTATACCCTTAATTCATAATGTTTTTACGTGATTTGATAACTTTCGCCAAGCTCATATTTGACATCTCCCCAGGCTCCCCAACGGCGGGCCCCTTCCATACCAGCGGTCCCTTTGATAAGATGCATACTGGATAGGAGGAGTGCGTGTGCGTATACGAAATTTTGTGAAGTCTAACATTGAAGGGCGACGTCTAGAGCATAGTATACTGAACTAGTATTCACACTCTATCAACCCTCCGGGAAAATCCGAACACAGGCCGAACAGCGAGCCATAAATCTTCGGTGGCAGGTAGGTAGGTAAATACTGATGCGAGGATTGGCGCGAATATAAACATGTGCTTCGATGAGAGTTTTCAGGATTACCATATCTAAAAAAATCAATGAATATGCAGAAAAAAAAATCGTTCCATGCAATCTTTTAGTTTTAGGTAAATTTCTCGAGAGAAATTTATTAGGTAAATTTCTCGAGAGAAATTTACCTATTGCGGAGAGCATCATATATATATATATATATATATATATATATATATATATATATATATATATATATATATATATATATATATATATATATATATGTATATGGGATATAACGAAATTTGTGACCACGCTAGAGGTTGCAATTTTGCTTCGATTTTCACCAAATTTTCAGGAAAGGTGTATTGGGTAATTATCTCGGTTAATTACGTGAACCAGCTATATCGGCCGAGCAAAAACAAAATGGCGGCCATTTTAGACGAAAAATCGTGATTTCTTTTCTGACCAAAGTATAGCTCCGATTTGGATGAAACTTGGTACAAAGGTTCATTGATGTATGTAATGAATCTCACAATAAAAAATCCAAAGTCGGTACGGCAGAAACAAAATGGCGGCCGCTCAAAGGTCGAAAAACGTGCAAAATTTTGTTGTTGTAATAGTGGTCAAAGCTTTCAACAGATTTTCATGAAATTCGGCAGTTTGATAGAAATTATAAGTATCTAAAAAATTACGTAAAAAAAACTGAAGGTCAGATTGCAAAAAACAAAATGGCGGCCAGTTGGAGGTAAAAATTTCAAAGGCTTTTAAAAGTTGCAATTTTGATTCGACATATATGAAACTTGGTTTCAAGATAGACATTACTTAGACCTACAGTTTTTGATATTTTGGTGATCATGCATGTGCAAATTTCAAAATGGCGGCCGTTTAAATATGCGTTATTTTCATGTTTTTGTGGCCCTCTAGCGGTCACATTTTCCAACGGATTTTGATGAAACTTGAGATTATGAATCTCTGTACTATGTTCTTGTATTTTCCAGGAAATTATTAAAATTGAATGAAAAATAAAAAAGTTGAAAATTTAAAGCTTTTTAGCTGCCATTTTCTTTAAAAATTGAATTATTTTGCCTTGCCTAGAGTGAAACTCCTACTTGAACGAGATAGTACATTGATTGATGAGGTCCAAGCATACAAAGATTTAAAATAATCCAAAATCAAATGCATGCATTCAAAATGGCGGCCCCCAAAGGTCTGAAGGCAAGCGCAATTCGCTATTTTAGTGCCAACTGAAATAATGAATATTTTTCATGGAATCGTTTTAAATGACTTTACTTGAAAGAACTTATAAACCAGATCATTTTTAAGATATTGTAAAATATTTTTAACAATACTCTAAAAAATTATAAAATCGCGACTTGTCTGTCTGTCCGTCCGTCCGCCCGTTTGTTCGTGCGTCATAACAAGTTTTCTCGCAAACCACATGAGCTAGAATGAGGAAATTTTCTACGTAGGTCAAAAGTGGTGCCTCTTGAAAGTTGTAGTGCAAGAAAATATTTTAAGGTATTTAAGGGGGGTCTCCCCATACAGGCGGGTCTCCCCGTACAGGGGTTGGCATACAATTTTTTTTATTTCTGTAGCCCTCTAGCAGCCAAGATTCTCAACAGATTCCGTTGAAACTTGAAATTATAAGTTATTAAGGCAATTTAATTTTTTAATTTAACTATGCAAATCGAATGACAAATTAAAAAGTCGAAAATTTGCAGCCTAATATTTTTAGCAGCCGATTTCAATAAAAATCGAAATGACGGCCCTCATAGTTCAGAAAAAAATTGAAAATGTATATATTAATGGCAATGCAAGTGCTGATTAAACTTTTATGGAAATCTTATGAAATTAACTATTCGAGCTATTTAAGCCTTTGTGTGGTTACCACTGTGAACTGTGTAAACAGCAAATGCGAGAAGGGCGAAACCGGTATTTATATGTTTACAACAATTTATGATCCGCTGATTTTCAATATGTAATCCATACGCGTGCAACTCAATTTAATTAGCAAAATATTTGCACCCCGATAAAAGGTCTCTAAAAACGAACGTAGCCAGATTTTTTTATGTTAATAAATACCCATGTAGTACTACGAAAATTGCAGAAAGAAGTTTAGTAGTAGGCAAGCGAAATTCTTTTTCGAAACTTTACGCTACATATGAGAAATTTACCTTTCCGGCTGGTGCTGCCAACGGGGATTTTTTTTATTAGGATCTGGTAGCATTTCTATGTCCTGAAATGCGTAAAAGAACACGTGCGTCGGAAATTTTATTTACTTTTTGCTTTGTTTCTTGAGCGCGCCATGCTTGGGCTCAGCTGTCGTGTCCCGGATCAGCTGACGTGTCCCTGGGAAAATTCAAAAAGTGTGCAACATAGGGTAAATGAAAGGTGTGGGTACTAGGTGAATGTACTATGGTCTAGAGTATAAGTGGAGAACTATGTGCAGAATAGAAATTTTACCAAAACATAGCATGACATTTATATTTGAAAATATATTTTCTTAATTGTTTGAACGTGGTTATAAGAAAAAATAGCGAATAAAATTCTGCAAAAGGAATGTAAGTCAACTAGAACTAAAATTTTATTTTTAATAAGATAAAATCAACAAAAATAAATAAGGAGATTTGATTTCACCGCATATTGTAAGGATGTGCTTCCTATCATATTGTTGCTTAGCAACAAACGCATTTTCGATTGAGAATAAGATAGAAAAAGAGAGGAAATTTCATTATTGAGAGAACTGCAGTGAGACATATGTTTGTCTGGAAACAAATTTTATGCAAGTAGAAATTAACGGTTTTAGAAAAAAAAACAAGTAAATTGTTTAAGAAAATACTTTAATTAAAAGTGATTGATAATTTCAAATAAATGTAGTAGGTAAACATTATTATAATGTTCGATGCACGATTATACATATATTAAGTATTTGAATTTCATTAAATATTTTAAGATCAAACTATAAACAATAGCAGTTTTCACTGAAAACATAGCGGATGAAAAGGTAATTCAATGGTATATATTGATTTGAAAATATTCATACAATCACTAATGTCTTTACTTACTAGTAAGTTAACTAAAGAACATTACTTAAATTTAAGGGTGCATTTTATTCCATAATGCATTACGGACAAACTATCTATTCAAAGATATTATCATAGATTAATAATTTTAGTGATCAATTATTGATTAAATTTAGTAAATTAGTAAAATTTTTCATAAAGCTTGTAGAGTTAAAAAAGTAATAAAATTTTTTTCGATTTTGAATATTTTTCGATAGTATAAACATTTTATGAGGTATGCAGCGATTGAAATTAAAATGTTATGGTTACTTAATGTTATATTGATAATAAAGATTTATTTTTATAATGTATTTTTCCTTGGATTCTATATGCTAACTGCAATGAAACTGTAAATGTACATATCATTGAAATTAATTAAAATGATCTTTGTTGTTAAATTTATATTTTGAGCTACTTCTTCTTCTTCGCACTACAGTTTTGAGCACAAATTGAATGCTAATTACATTGTTTTTATATAATATTCTCTGCAAATGTGAGAGCAATGTTTGAAAACAAAATAATATCAATTTATTTGGTTAAGAAAGCTATACTTATATCCCTATCAAGGAGATTTTCACAACTTTTGAGCAGAATTTGGTGTAAAGAATGGATATATTACGTCAACAATGACTTTTTAGATGAAATCAATATCTTACAAAATAATATACGACTACTGTCATGCTAATGTATTGTGCTTATATGAAAATACTTCAATTTAAGATCACCTTACATTGTGCAATATAAAACTATTATAATATTCCTTCTTTCCGTAGTTGTCTTCACATATTAATCAATGTTACTGGTCAGGAATTTAAATTAAATTCTTGTGCACACGATTTAAATAGTAACCTGAATTATATCAATCATTTAAAATAATGTATATTATAACTTAGCAGTAAAATTTTTATATTGACTTATATTGATTTATTGTTTATTTTGATCATTTCTGATGATTATTCAAAAGAAATGAAGTTTGGTTTTCACCGTTATTATTATTTACTGTTACGTTAAATTGTATGTGTAATAATTTGATACGAATAAAATTTTATTATGAATTAAATTTAAATTAACCATTCATATAATTTGTATAGCTTTCATATTTATTTTTAATACAAATCAGCGGGTAAAGTTGAAGTTAACCTTTCTTTTTTTAATTTATTTTACTGTTTTACTAAGCTTTAGTAAGCATTGTGTAAAGTGAAAAATAATTTAACTTAAAACTTCATGAGATATTTGATGAATTATAAAATAACATCAAATGGTGAATTACCAGGCAATGTGCATTTTTTAAAACATTGGAAATTAAGAAACGTAAGTAACATTGTAAAATAAAACTTAATTGATTAATTAAAGCAATATTATATCGACCCTGTTTTTTTTAATAAATTTACTAAAAATTGAAATGATGACTTTATAAGAGTTGACGTGAGTAGACTACACTCTAATACCGTTCTTCAGCTACTGATTCAAACTGCCTGGAAAAACCGCGTTCTAAAATTTCTCTAAGAAATAATTTATAAATTCTATTCTACGTTACCATTCCTTTTCAGGATATCCGAAAAATCAACGAGAACAAGTTCAACCTTACGCCTTCCCAATTGATTTACCAACACAGTGCCAGAACTCAGCTACTCTAATTGTAACCAAAACATTCTACGCTAAATAAAATTGCCAGAATATAATCTTTGACACCGCGCAACCGAACCGAAAGCACTGAATCACTTAGTCGCAGATTACATCAAACCCTGCCCATTCGACATACTCACCTTCCGGTTTCTTTTCATTAATTGAGCGTTTTTTCATTTTCATCAGACATAAAATTGTAGCTTGAGTTCAGCAAATAGATTAATGTAGAAAATTCACCTTATACCCAGCTTTATGATATTAAAACACAATCTTTTTCAGGAATGTATCATTACTAGATAAAAAAAATGAAACAATAACTCTGTTCAATAGCTAATAAAATAATCACACTTGTCTTTTGGCGTCACTGTGTAACTTCACGCCATTTGCCTTCTGGCGTCGTTGTTCAGCTAGGTTTCTCGTTCAGTGGACCATCAGTATATTTAGGGTTGACAATCTCACTACTCAGCCATCCTGCACGTCATCCGCCTCGGATGACCCTATGTGATGATCTGCAGAATAACTGCTGTCACTATCATCGTCCTCGTTCACCCATGGCTTCATATACTCGGCGCAAGTGCCAGTGTGTAATGGACCTTAAAAAAAGTACAGCTTCTCTACATTATACGTATCGCCTCGTTTTACTTTGGTAACAGTATGGGGTCCCAGAAACTTTCGTCTTAGTTTAAGACCCGGTTCTCCTTGAGTTCGTTTAATTGCCACGAGTTGCCCCATTTGATAGCTTTTCGCTGGTCTTCGTCGTAAATTATGTTTTGCGATTCTCGTTCTGAATTTTTAAAATATTTTGCTTGGCCGTCTTCCAGAGCTCCTCTTGCTTGTCCATAAAACTGTTCCTGAACCCATCCTCTAGCAATTTCTTTAGTTCAACATCAGATTCGTCTCGTGATTTTATCCCGAACATTAGTTCAAATGGCGTCATGTTGATACTTCTTTGATACGAGAAATTCATAAGTTGTTGCAGTCGATCTACATACTTATACCATATGGTGGGCTCATTAATTCCCATTTTACTTAGAACAGCTCCAATTATCGTATTTATGCGTTCCACCTGACCATTAGCTCGTGATAGTCCTGTTGTGATTTTTAAATGCTTGATCTTCTGCTCAGTACAATACTCCTCAAAATCATGAGAGGTAAATGCTGATCCTCTATTGCTTATAATGACACTTGGCTTTCCAAAAAATTTCCTCTGTTGTTCCAGCTTCTTTAATAATTCTTTGCTTTCAGTCGTCTTTGTAGGGTATATTCACACATATTTTGTAAATGAGTCTACAAGTATAAATACAAACATGTACTGATAATTTTTGCTGGTACTTTCCAGCGGGTCAAGATGGTCTACGTGAAATACATGAAGCGGAATTTCCTCTTTTGGTAATGTGCGAATATCCTTCCTGTTTTCTCGGTTTACCGCTTGCGAGAATTCAGGTAATGCAGCTTGTTATTATTCTGTCGACTTTTTTCTTCAGCGTCGTTGTCGTCTTTTTTAATGATGTTGTGGTGATCTAATATAACCTCAAGACATCAGACTTGGCCAATGTTTCGAGCATTACCAACACTTCACACATGCGTTCTCGTAGGTATACTGCATCATGCGCAAAAGCTTGAGAAATAAGTGTATGCGTGAGTATGCCACATACTTTGTGCTCATTTACTTAGCTTGGCATTGACCAGCCCACAAAGTTAGGGTAAGTCGAAATAAAATATATATGCAAACGATTGATAACAAAGGTAAACTTGAGGTAAGCATTATTTTTGTACAAAGATCCATGGCCATGAACAAACCACTCACTCTTGATACTAAACTTGTCCTACTCAAGGCCTTTGCCCAAGTAGAGCAGTCTCAAGGCATTTAGCCCGAGACGGACAAACTTCAAGAGGGTTCAAGTCCGGATCCAAGTAGCCGAACGGATAGCCTTACGCACATCAGCCAGATAGTCAACCAGCCCGGAACCAAGCAGAGGTACGGATAACCTTACGCACATCAGCCAGCTAATTAGCCAGATTGTACGCACATCAACCAGCTAGTTAGCCAGCCCGTACACACATCAGCCAGCTAGTCAACCAGGCCGGATCCGAACAGCTTACTTACCCTGCTCAAGACTCAGCGATCGTGCGGTCGTTACAGTTTGGTCCAAATCACCCCCGGCAATCAAACGACCTGCTCGCATTGCCAGCAACCACCATGACCAACGTACGTGAGTGGAGACTGGATTGCCATCATCTAACCATCGGCGACCTTACAGGCACTACGCAACATCAGCGATCTTGCAATCATCTCAATTTGGGTCAAATCGCGATCGGCAACCAACCGACCAGCTCACACTGCCAGCAACCATCACGAGCGACATTCGTGGCCGGCGACTGGCCGCCACGAACTAACCACCAGCATCGCAACCCCGTCCGTCACTCAAGGAAGCAGTCGCTGCGACGCCCAGAGCGGGTCCGAGGCCAATCACTATCAGGTTGTACCGGTCACGCTTCACCAAGCCGCTTGGTATGTCCGTGGTCGAGCCGGAAGAGAAGCGGCAAAGAGATGGGCGCATTGTTGATAACGCCGCAAGAGCAGTAACCTGCGCCGATTGGCTTGTCTCGCAGTAACCAAAGTGGAGCGGGAGTCATTCAAAAGACAAATCATAACGCTAGAATTAGAGCAGAAAAGCAGTGCCGTAAACTGGAGGCACCCATAACTACTAACAACCAAGATAGCAATTGTAGTCTGAAGAATTATTATAACAAATGTATTTAATTGAGAATACGTGCGTTTCATTGGGGAAGCTCTAGAGTAGAGTTTCGGGTATTTCAGGCTAAGCGAGTGGATTCGCGAAACATACGCACCGAATATATACAAGTGGGTATATTGGTGCTACGTCCACCGAAACTCGCCTCAGGTGGTGAGGTATTTGAAAAAGGCTTACCAATGACATTTTTAACTTTTTTTTACGGATTAATGCCTATTTCCATGCATTTTTCTAATCAA
This sequence comes from Odontomyia ornata, assembly GCA_963969285.1. Lineage (NCBI taxonomy): Eukaryota > Metazoa > Arthropoda > Insecta > Diptera > Stratiomyidae > Odontomyia > Odontomyia ornata. The sequence goes on from OZ017740.1 coordinate 138,691,730, forward strand.
TTCATTGTCCATCTTTTTTGAAAAAACTAGAAGCTCTGCATCATTTTGAAACCGATGCGCTAAATCAGTTTTAAGAAAATAGTCGACGTGGGTTTGGTTTCTAGTACTTGTCGTACTACTTTAGTGAAAGCAACATTTTGTTGAGCCCTTCTGATTTGGTCGCTCATAGCATCAACTGTCATTGCTACCACTCCTACAGGAAGACGGCTAAGAGTAACAGCGTGTTTCAATCTTAATCCAGATCGGTGTTCTATGGTATGGTTATATTCTTGAATATACATTGCCAGGCGGCTAATTTTGTCATTAACATTATCTTTTTTCATAGTCTCTTCGAAGGCAGCACAGTCCGTAACTATCTTGAATGCACTACCCTTCAAGTAGAACTGAAACTTTTTGAGTGCCGTGATAATAGCTAGCACTTCTTATTCTTATGAGCTATGTTTCTTCTGCGCATCGGTCATAGCCTTACTTGCGTAGAAAATCGGATGAAGCATATCGTCTTCTTTAGATCATTGCAGCAGTAAAGCGCCAAGATCGTCTTTGGATGTGTCCATACGTTATTCACGTGCTGCGCCTTGCATATATATGTGTAGACCTGGCCATTTACTAAGAGCTTCCATTAACTCATTTTAAGCAGTTCAGCCTCTATATGGAATTCATATTTTACATTCTTTTTCAAAAGGTTGGTTAGCGGCCGAGTGATTTTAGCGTACTGAGGAATAAACTTCCGGAAATAATTTGTTAGTCCTAAAAAACTTTATAACCAATTGACAGTTGTCGGTTCTGGAAACTTCATCACTGTTTCTGTTTTTCGTGTCGATGGGAAAATTTTGCCGTTTTCAATAACATGTTCGAGAAATTCTATTTTCGTGAAAAATGCTCCTTTTTATTTATTTCTAGCCTGTAATCCTTACACGTTTGCAAAACAATTTTAAGTTTTTGTAAGCCGTCTTCTGCGTCTTCAGAGGGGATAATCAGGTCATCCATATATGGCAATACTATGTTCTGCCTATTCAGCTCTAGAAATACTGTAGTAATAAATTTCTGAAATGCAGCTGGGGAATTACATTGTCTAAAAGGAACACACTAAAACTGATATTTACCATCTCGCTTTACGCAAGAGATGAACTTCTCGCTCTCCTCTTCAACCCCAGCGTAAAAGAATCCGTTGAGTAGACCCAATGTCGTGAACGTCTTAGGATTCTGTAACATGTTCAAAATATCGTCAATTATTGGCATCGGAAATCTATTTTTTACGATGACTGGATTTATCTTTCTATAATCTATGCAAACTCGGTGCGATCCATCTTTCCTTTGGGTAATTAGAACTGGGCTAGCAATATCGGACAAACTTGGGTCAATTATATCGTTCTGAATCCATTCTTCTAGTTGTTTTGTGACTACATCACGGTCATGCATAATGAGTCTATTGTAACTGCTATGAATTGGAGTATCATCCTTCGTTACAATTTTCAGCGGAATATTAGTTGGCTTGATCTTCTGGGGTGTGTACTCCTTAAGCAGAGTCAAAACCTACTGCCTGGTTCTAGAATGAATGTTGGGATTCATATCTGGGTCAGCATCATCGCTTCTATTCGAATTAACCTGAATCAGAGAAATAATCCCGGAAGTGGGTTTTCCGATTCCGATACGGTCTTTGCTAATGAATACTTCAGCATCGTTAAGCAGCTTGGCATCGACTATCACATTATACATTGAATGATGATTTTTAATCAATTTCATCTATTATTATTTTGGTATCGAAACAACCAATTGCCTTGACGCTAGAATTCCCAAATCCATTTTGCTTCATCTTTGCGGTTTGCAACAACAGTGATCCCACTTTTCGATGGGTATCAGCTGTTTTTTGTGTTTGAGAGATGAATGCCATTTACGCACAGAGTGTGATACTCCCATGCTCGCAAGAAGGCCACTGGCCTACCCACTAAATACCTCCCCCGTCAACCTGAGAACCCAGCCTGGAACCGTTTGACACATTACTTCGGGCCAGGTCTTGTTTTTTTACGCCGTGAGGCACCTTCAAGCTGGAAGAGGAAGTTCCGGAGAAGTGATCCCCCAGCCCTAACGCCCCCAGGTGCTGTGAGTCCCTTTTTATTTTAGGACTGCCCGAGTATAACGTGCCACCTGGTTCCATTTGTCAACCGATTCGAGCATCACCGCAACTATATTATCCGGGGTGAGCTCTACCGTCTCCCTGTAGAGCTCCATTTGCAGCCTGACCCGTTTCGAGCAAGCGAAAAATGTGTGGCAGGCATTGTCCTCCTCTCCTGGGCAAAACCGACAATCGGAGGACCGTGACTTATCAATCTTGTGCAGGTAAGACTGGAAACACCCATGCCCGCTCAAAAGCTGGGTCAGATAGAAGTCAGTCTCACCATACCTTGGATTAAGCGATGGTTTCACATCCGGGATGAGGCACGCAGTCCACCTTCCCTTCGTGCAACTCACGCAAGACTGCTGCCAATCGTTGAGCGAGCATTGTCTCCTTTCGCGGACAACTATCTTCCTCGCATCCTCGTTTTGGCGCAGGTAAAAAGCGTGGTACTCGCTAGCGAGGAGGGCAACAGGTTTCACGCCTGCAATAACTTTCACCATGGAGCCAGAGACTGTCGTATACCAATATGCAATCCTCAGTGCTCCTCTTCTCTGAACCTGTGCCAAACGTGCTCGGTATACCTCCTCAATGAGAGCGTCGCCCCATACTTCTGCTCCATACACTAGCACTGAGCACACAGCACTCATCAAGAGGTGTCTTCTTGATGGGCTGGGTCCCCCTAGCTTGGCCATAAGTCGACTCAGAGCCGACATTCCTGAAGCAGCCTTCTCAGCCGTTACCATGATTTGCTCAGGCAAGCTCATCTTCGAGTCGATCAGTAGCCCCAGGTACTTCACCGCTGGCTTCGGTTTGATTCGTATGTCTCCAATACTGATCATGCTTACTCTTTTTTTGTCAAGATGAACATTCCATTTACTCCAGTGCTGAACTGAGCTCACGAGCAGTCATCAGTCCTTCACGCAGCGTCCATGGGCCAAAAGCCACACCATCATCCGCACAGCCAACCAAGAGCAACTCATCTGGCATCTCGAGTATCAGCAGCCCATCGGAAGACACGTTCCACAGGTCCGGATCAAGGAAAGATCCCTGGGCAACACCCGAAGTAATTTCCATCCTTCGTTAGCCCTGTGTCGTGTCGCAGAACAGGCTTCGGTCCATAAGGTACTTCCTCAAAAGCCGCATTAGATACTCGGAAACTTGAAAAGGGTTTTCCAACGTATCCAGAATATCCACCCATCTACCGGAGTTGAAGGCATTCCTGACGTCGAGTGTTACCGACAAGACGATCTGTCGCTTGATGCGACTATATGCCTCTGCCTTTTGGACCACGCTGACCACCTCTGCAATCGCATCAATGGTAGAACTTCCTGCTCTAAAGCCATACTGTCGAGGAGATAGGTCTCTAGCAGCACGAATCGCACCAGTGAGTCTTCCCTTGATGAGTTTCTCTAACACTTTCCCAGCCGTATCTAGCATGCATAACGGGTGGCATGCAGACGGCGATTCGGGATTTCCCTTCCCCTTGCTGATCAGCACGAGTCTCACCACTTTCCATCGTACCGGGAGAACCTCGTCCTATACGCAAGCGTTGAATGTGCTGAGCAGTAAGTCAGGACAATGGTAATAGACGAGCCGCAACACCTCAGCTGGAACACCATCTGGACCTGGAGCCTTCCTCGCTTTCAACGAAAGGACTGCCTCTTCCAGTTCCAGCTGCACGAAGAGTGAACACACGACTATTGTTTCACCGTGGACAGTGTCAACATGGACGGCATGGGCGGGGAAGAGTCCCCGCACTATCTCGTCCATCTTTTCCGCATCATGTAAATAACGTATCCGAAGGGCACCAAGCTTCCGCATAACTAGCGTATAGCCAAGGCCCCACGGATCCTTGTTCACATTGTCCACTAGATCTTGCCAGCAGCGAGCCTTGCTGTGGTCAATTTGCAAAGGCATTTCCTGGCTGACATATATGCTGCTGCGCGGTTGCTTGTCTCGTCACGGTTCTGTGCCTGTTGAGCCTCACGCTGAAGCTTGTGACATTCCCTTCTTTTTTCAGCGATTTCCGTTGACCATCGATACACTGGGGGCTTGCCGTGCTGGGGTTTTGGACGGGGCATAGAAGCTTTGCAAGCAGTCGTGATGGTGCTCATAGTTGAGTTCACCACGTCTTGAGCTGCTAGTTCTTCCGTCCCCTCCGTATCTCCCTGCAGCAGAGCACCTATTGTGGGAGCCTCAACGAACCTCTCGACGTCCATCCTTCCGATCATCCAATTGTAGAAAGCTGAGAGCACGTACGTCGGGAGACAACATCGCTTCTCTCAAGCAGAATGCACTGATGGTCACTGGCTTAGTAGTCCTCTAATACTCTCCAGTTGTGTATCCTCCGTACCAAGGACTTCAAGGTGAATATCACGTTCGTTATGGTTCCTTCACACCAATACGGCGGAAAGTCGGCGTATTTCCGGTGTTTACTACGACGAGCACTATCCTGGTCACCATTTCTAGGATTCGTATTCCCCGCGGATCGGTTTGAGGCATGCCCCATCCGATTGCTTTAGCGTGGATGTCTCCCCCAACGAGCACGTTGTCATTTAATGTCTCTCGCGAATTGCTCAATCAGATTTCGGGTGGTTGAACTGCGGCGTAAGTTAGCTACAGGCGGGTCATTGAAGCTTTAATTTTACCTTGGCTAGGACTTCCTGAAAAACCCGGCATTTTCCCAAGATGCGTCCAAAATCATGTCTTGGATCAGCATCCTTGCAAAGAATACAGTGTGCCTCTGTCGTACACTCTTTTCTTTTAGGTTCCATTTCACCGCATTCGTAACATAGAGAACTCTTATCGGGTCCTTTGCATACTTGTGCGGTGTGACTATAGCCAAGGCATTTAAAACATTGATGAGGCGTTGCACTTCTGGGTATCGGCGTTAATAAGGTTAATCTGGCTTTCGGTATCAATCAACGCCACAACTCTTAACCCGTTTATGTTAACCATTATTTTCATCTTATTCGCAGCGCTTACAGCTATCTCGTTTCTTCTCGTGCTATCAGTGTCTATCTCGGGACGTCGAATGGGACTTAGTCCTCGGATGTTGGCTGGATTGTGAGCAGTCGAATAAGCGATAGCTGAAATTGTTGCACTTGATAATTTTGGGCCAAGACTCTTCGATACACACTCTTTGGATCAGTGACCGGTCTGGCCGCAATGAAACATCGGCGAGGGCTTGAACTTACCTGCGGTCTCCTCAATACGTTGCCAAATTCAGTGCTTGTACTTCGCTGCCCAACAGGAGTTTTGCGACTATCAATTTGTTTCATTGACTGTCCTTTCACCAGCACTTTAAGTTCATCGTGTACTTTGAGTTTTTAATAGAGTTCCTTGAAAGTTTTCACGCCAAATAAAATCCCCTTGTTCATTGGTTTCTCACTGATTCCTTCAACAATATATTTAATTAACGCAACGTATCATCTATGCAAAGCCGTATCATCTATGCAAAGTGTTTGCGTTAAAAAACTGCACCTTTCGTACTCACTTGATACTCGTGGAATTGTCCCTTGACAAAACGTAAAACTAACCATGATTTACCAACAGCCGATTCACCCAACAGGACCAATTTAAATTGACAAATTTTATTTGGCGATGCACCATTTGGTCGTGGTTCAATCGCTTGCCTATTCCCTCATGCGAAAGTGGTTGTGTGGATAGGTCCGCATCCTCCCTCGAAGAAATCCTCATTAATTTGTTGCATGAGGTGAGTATGTAGTACGAGAAGTTTGAAGTCACTTTGAGTGCACTAAGATACTGTTAGTGTTTGAATAGTTATTTTTTCATTATAAATGAATTTCAGACTGCAGATTCGATATAATCTGTTACATATATGCATGATAATTTTCTCAAGAAAAACATATTTGGCTTAGAAAAAAAAATTACTATTCAAACACAAACAGGGGCATTTTTTTCTGCTGCTTTCTAAATCGTACATACTAAAAGAGTAGAGACTTTCGGAGAGTTTTGGATGGCATGATATGCATTTTCCCATCAGGTTCACTTTGTACAAATTTCCTCTTAAAATGCCTCATAGCCACACATGAACACAATCGTTTTTATGATTTAAAATACTTTGTTCAATAACTACTAACCTTGCTCCGAATTCCGCTGCTCGGTTATTCGCATGAATTAGAATGGGGGTTTTGTCTACTTTTCGATCGAGTAATTTCACTATTGGTTCGCTGTTATCGAATGCTGAAATGATTTGCCTGATGAAATTTCCCTCTTAGCGATTTATGTTGGTATTGTAGAAGGATTGCCTTACCTTGTTGCGATATGTGCACTTTAACTTGCAACGATCGGCCAGGCTGCATCTAGCGCGAATTCGAACAACTTTTTGGAGGTTATCTCCAGACACCACGAGCCGTCCTGCCATCTGGCCCGTTTGACATTTACCGACTCCAACTGCCGTCAGCTTAGGATGACATTCCTCGACTCAAACTGACGTACGATGGGAATGTCAACCAAAGCTGACGTTCGCTAGAAAGCCATATGGTAGCGATGGGCATGCGTGCGAGTCGGCAGTGGCGTAGGGCCGATTCATTACATCTTCCCAATTCGTTTTGAGACCTGACTGGGTATGGCACCCGTCACGTTGGCTGGCCTCTCCACTCATGAGCTAGCCATCAGGCGAGCTTCTATCTGGATGCGACAATCTTATTTGGGAGCCATAAGTATCGTCGATAAAGACGAAATACTCTCAAGTCCCATCTGTTTGTGCCAGGCCCAGTTTATTGTTTGCTTTGGCAATCTCCACCTTTAGTAGGTTACCTCGGCCTCGACACCTGCCGATCCGCATTTTATCTGTTAATTCGTGAATGCGAATTTTTTTTGGTGTAAGCCCCTGTGCTGGAGAAGAACCCGCCCAACGACACCACAATGCTAGCCTGCCAGCGCATTCACGCGTCCTCGGACAAGGCCAGTCTCGGAGAACATCACCATCCTCTCGATACAGCCGACCATCACTGCAGTCCTACGTGGACAGTTATATCCCATTCTTTTTCACTACAAACACGTCCGTAAGTAACAAATTTTAAGTAGTCTTAAAGCTGGAATTGGGGTTGGCTTTCGGATGGCTTGCTTCCATATGTCATACTCAGGCGGCCAATGTTAAGTATGCACTGACTTCCAATTCATTGGTGATCCATGATTCCAAAAGACATCTCAGCGAACAATAATAACTATGAACAAGTTGGGTAGACAGATCTTCACTCATGTCAGAAGGGTTTTGTACTTAACCTACAATGTGCAGATATGTAGAATGACTTAATTCAAGATAAAAGTTCATGACATGCACAAAAAATATATTCTTGCTTTAAAAGAATTCCATTTTAACCAGAATCTTTAATGTATTTTAGTTATTCATCTCAATTGAAAATTTGGAGAGGATCCAATAAAAAGTGTTAAGTCTGGTTTGATGGATAGCCCATCTAGTACAAATATCGTATATGAGTGTTCTAATCGGAGAAAATTTCAACTTCTATAGATTTTGTAAATTCTATTGAAAATTATGGAACATAAAAATTTCATTTTTTTTTTCTTTAAAAGCCGTCGGGCCTTGCTTTGTTGTGTGGGTAGACGTGTTTCGACTAATTCGAGTCATCTTCAGTGTCTAAAGGATGTGTTGACGTGTTGTTCCTTTCAACACATCCTTTAGACACTGAAGATGACTCGAAGTAGTCGAAACGCGTCTGCTCACACAACAAAGCTAGGCCCGACCGCTTTTAAACAACAAGTTAGGTAAACAGACCTACGTTCATGTCAGAAGGGTTTTGTATTCAATTTACAAAATGCAGCCACCAGATCGAATCAAATCAAGAAACATGTCAAAGACGATTTTATTGGAGAAAATATGAAATACGAAGATCATACTATTATTATCAAAGTTGAACGAATTTCGACTTCTGAGGTTTTTGGTATTGTTATACTCATAAATATCTCCCTTGATAATCATTACAGATGTCCATCCGTGCCCCCACAGAAGCAAAAGTTTAACAACTGTTTTGAAAAGCTCCCATGAAAACTTTTATTTCACACTAATATCGGCTACGTTTGATGAATTTTTTTTTCAGGGGCCACTCTCCTGTACTGTTATCATCGATTAATGGCCAATTTTTTTCGAATCCAAAATGGTTACAAAATCCTTTTGCTAAGAACTCTCTCCCACCTCCTCAACTTGTTTCACTTATGAGCATTAATTGTAGGTACTCATCTTCAGTCGTTCATTAAATTGAATCAAGTGTTCAAAGCATGCACCTTAAACGTTGAAGTTGGGAAAAAATAACTCAAAATTATTCAATCTTCGCATTTAAAACAGTCACTTTTTTGTTTTACGATTACTGATACCACTAGCTGAACTGATTCTCAAAGATATACATGACACCTATCATTCCTGAAATTTTCATGCAAATCCTAGCAAAACTGTAGTGCCTGAGTCGGTAAAAAGTGCATGTTGTTCCATAGCCATATGTAGCCTTAGTAATAAATGCAGCGCATATTGTTCCATAGTAATACAGTAAAATTCAAACCGCTATAACTTCGCTAAATATGATTCAATCCTTATGAAACTTTCAGCATAGATCAATCTTATAAATAAACATCTACGTACTGAATTTCATTGAATTTAAGGGTACCGTTAAGATTTTATTCAAGAAAACATAAAATCGATAAATCATACTATTACTAACAAAGTTGAGTGAATTGCGACTTCTAACGTATTTGTTGTTGTTGTGCTCATCAAGACCTACATTCTTGATTTTTTTCAGATTTTTCGGATCACAGGTGTCCAATCGCGAGGGGGGGGACACAAATTTTTCGTGTATTTCCCCTCCCTGTGGGCCCTCGAATCAATTTTTGCCAAACTAAGACCTTTCATTTGATACCCATATCGGCTACCTTGAATGAAATTTTTTTTCGGGGGGTGACTCTCCTAAATGGGGAGACCCCCCTTAAATACCTTATAAAATTTTTTTGTAGTTGAACTTTGAAGAGATCACCACTTTACACCTTCTCACAAAATTTGATGTTTCTAGCACAAGTAGTTTCCGAGAAAAACTGCTGTGACTCACGGACGGACGGACGGACAGAATGGTCGCGAAACTAGTAGGGTTTTGTAATATTATTTTACAAAACCCTAAAAAGAGAATTGGCCTGCGGATACCAAATAAACAAAATTATTGACTAGAATATAAAAATCTTTTAAGAACTACTTAAATTGCTGATTTCATCTAATTTAATGATACTTATACAGTTTAACTGATGAAAATGCCAAATTCTATCATTATTAGCATAGTTCAAGGAATTTAAACCTTTAGGTTATTTGCTATTGAATGCACCTCCATGATTTGTAGGGCGTTGTGAAACACATTTTTCAAAAAATTACTAGGTTCGCATCCTGACTGTCTGTTCGTCTATCTATCTTTCCGTGCGTTTCAGGAAGTTTCTTCAGAAACTATTCAAGCAATAAAGCTCCAACTTTGTGAAAACGTCAGAATCTGAAAAAGAATTTATTTTGCATCAGGATGTCAGGCAGGATGCAAAATGTGCGAACGATATTTGTGTCTCCTCCTCTGGCGATTGGACACCTTTCAGCTGAAAAACTAGAAAAACATCACTATGGTGGGTTTTTATAAGTACAAGGGCAACAAATACCTTAGGAATCAAAATTCACTCAGCTCAGTTAATAATAGTATGATTTGTAAATATTACATCCCACCCAAAAAATCGAAACGGTACCCGTTAACTATCTAATGTGGATTGATATGCGACCCTTACAGCTACGAAATTTCATGGAAATCCAATCATAATCAGGTGAGTTATCGCCATTTCAGTTGTATGGAGTTGTAACAATAATAAAACATGTTGATGTTTGATACATATTTCAAACCGACCTAGGTACTCTTATTTTCTTTGGGTTTTCATGAAAATATAAGTAATATTGTTTAATTTGAGCACATTTTATTGGCTGAGCATTCAGAAAAAATTATTTGATCTGAAGCAAAATGGCGCCTTTAATGTACTTATGAAAGAAACTCTATCGTTTAGATAAATTTGAATGATTTTTTATTAAATATTGGATGATTAATTTAAGTCATTGACTCGTACAATCAAAATCTTATTTCGAACCCTAGTATGGTTACAAAATGCTTCTGGTAGGAGCACTCTCCTACTTACTCGACTTGTCTCCCCTCTAAACTTTAGGTTATCATCTTCTGCCATTCATTAATAAATTCAATCAAGCGTTAATATAATGTACCTTAAATGTTGAAGTTGGGGAAAAATAACACTTATTCAGTCTTCTCAAGTAAAACAGCCACCATTTTGTTTCACAACTACTGATGTCACTAGTTGAACAAATTCTCAATGATATTCATGAAACCTATCATCCCTGAAAGTTTCATGCCAATTCCAGCTTACCCGTAATATCTGAGAAGGTAAAAAGTGCATATTGTTACAAAGCAATATGGTTCCATAGTACTACAGCGCATATTGTTCCATAGTAATACAGGAAAATTCAAAGCGCTATAACTTCATTGAATACCATTCAATTGTATTTAAGGGTACAGTTAGAATTTTTTTCAAGAAAATGTAAAATTGATAAATCGTACCATTGCTTACAAAGTTGAGTGAAATTCGTCTTTTCACGTATTTGCTGTTGTTGCACTCATAAAGGCTTACATTTTTCAGATGAAAGGTGTCCAGTCGCGAGGGGGAAGGGGTTTGCGAAAATTTCGTACGTTTCCCCTTCCCCTTTGAGCACTGGTACGTTAATTTTAAGACTTGTTTTGAAGCGATCTGATTAAGACCTTTCCAATGACACCCCACTCGACTACCAATGGCGAACATTTTTTTGAAGGATTACCTCTGTGATGCAAAGGCAATAGTTTTTGTAATAACGTTTATTTGCACTACGTAAAAACATACAATAAATATATACACAGGTAAATCTTTGCTTCGCAGTTGTGACGCTTCGATGCTTCGCGTGTGTCTCTGTTCTCTCAACTGCTATCTTAACTCGAATGCCTGACGGTGAACACAATAACTATATGTCATATGGTAAACGCTCCACTGCTCCCTCTTGAGTGACATTCCCACTGTCACGATGGCGCTATGATCGGTTTCCATGTAATTGTTTTTCTTTTTTTGGGTGTAGAAACTATTCGCTTCATTACGGAGTCTGACGGAGCTTCGGTTTGCTGAGTAGTGGCGATGGTAATGAAGGCTGGCTTCAGTCGTTCGGTGGAGACGTTGATTTGTCTACCCTCGATGTCAATCGTAAACAGTAAATCTGAAACTAGTTTGATCACTTTGTGTGGTCCTGAATACGGTTAACATAGTGATTTCCTTACGGCGTCAACTCTTAAGAAGACGTGTGTATATGAATTTAATTGATGATGTACGAAGGTCATTCGATCATTGCGGTGGTTGCTTGGAACAGGTCGCAATTCGCGCATCTGCTGTTTTAACGTGGATCCAAAAAAGTGCGGATCGAATAGATTGTCATCGCTCACAAAGAATTCTCCAGGAAGTGTTAAATTTCTTCCGTAAACCAGCTCCACGCAACTTGCGCCTAGATCTTCCTTGTATTAGTTTTGAAGTCCTAGGAGAACGGTCGGCAGGATGCGAGGCCAGTTGGAATTCTGCTCATGGCACATAATGGTGGCTTTCAATGTGCGATACCATCGCGCTACGAATTCATTGGATGCTGGGTGATACGGCGATGATTGTGTACGTTTACATCCCAAAAGTTTGGAAAGAGAAGAGAAAAGCGCGGACTCAAATTGAGTTCCTTGGTCAGTTGTGATTATGTGTGGCGCTCCAAATCTCGATACTCAGTTAATGTAAAATGCACATGCGACAGTTTCAGCTGTTTGGTCGCAAACAGGAACTGCTTCTGGCCAGCGTGTAAATCGGCTGACCATCGTTATGCATTAGCGATACCCATTGGCTGTTATCAGTGGTCCGATGACATCAAGGTGCACTTGCTGGAATCGTTTGTCCGGCATCAAAAACTTCTGAATATCGTTTCTTGTATGCCTTCCAACCTTAAATCGTTGACATGGTATACAAGTGCGTGTGTAGGCTCGAATATCTTTCTGCATGTCAGGTCAAACAAACTTTGTTTGTACTGCTCGGATCATCGTGTGGCCCCAGGGTGCGAGCATCTGTGGAAGGTGTTCATAACTCGATTACGTCGAGTTGGTGGTACGTATGGCCGAATCTCGTTCGTCGGCGTATCACAATATAAACCTCCATATTCCTCTGTAAGTAGTGGATGCAGCTTAAGTGATGAATTGTTTCCAGAGAGAAATGATTGAAGTGCAGTGTCATTACGTTGTTCATCTATCAGCTTGTGGGTGGTCAATGAAGATGGCAGGTTGATCGCTTTAATCCTTGATAGCGTATCTGCTACAATATTTTCCTCTCCATTAACGTGGACGATTCGGGTACAAAATTCCGATATAAAACTTAAGTGCCTAATTTGTCTCGGCGAAGAGTTTTCTGTTTTTTGACTGAATGCATATACAAACGGTTTGTGGTCCGTTTTGATAACAAACTGGGTGTCTTCGAGCCAGTGTTGAAAGTGTTTTAAGCTGCTGTAAATAGCCAACAGCTCTCGGTTATAAACGCTGTACTTTGATTCAGCGTGATTCAGTTTTCGTTCAAAGTAAGCTAATGGTAGCCAACTGCCATTTACTTTTTGCTCTAATACTGATCCGATTGCAATATCAGATACGTTGATGACAATTTGTAATGGTATCGATGGAAAAAATGTACTAGCAATGTCTCCTTCGCAAGGCTTTCCTTACAATCGTTAAAGGCTTTTATGGTTTCGGGTGACCATTGAATAACGCATTTGTCGCCTTTTTTTACATTGCGGCGATATTGGCGGAGCAGTGTTTGTAGGTTGGCAGCATTACGGATGAATCTCCTGTAAAAATTGAATATGCCCAGAAAACGGCGAATCAGGTGGCGAAACGCCATGTTTATTTATTTTGTGTCCCAGGTACTCAAATCTTTCGACGCCCAAGACACATTTTGCAACGTTGAGTATCACTCCGTACGTTTTAATCGTTCAAATGCGATACGAAGATGGTCCATATGTTCTTCGATTGAGTTAGATGATAAAAGAATGTCATCTAGATAACAGAGACAAAAGTCCAATCCGCGCAACACTTCGTCAACAAACCGTTAAAAGGTTTGGGCAGCATTCCGGAGGCCAAAGGTCATTACCCCAAATTCAAATAGGCCAAACACTGTTTTCACTGCCATCTTTGGGACATCCTCATCCGCAACTGGGATCTGCTTGTATGCTCAAAGCAAGTCTATTTTGGAAAAAATACATTTGCCTGTGAGATCTGATGCAATGCCTTGAATGTGTCGCATGGGGTAGCGAGCGGGTATGGGAATCGCGTTTCGTTTACGATAATCTCCGCATGGGCGCCAGGAACCTTCCTTCTCGGGCACAAGATGCAAAGGGCTAGCCCATGGGCTGTTCGAAGGGCGGCAGTAGTTCTTATCCATCATGTACTGGAACTCTGGTGTAGCTATTTTCAGCTTGTCTGGTGGTAGTCGTCTCGGGCGTTCTGCTACTGGGGGGTCAGTAGTGATAATATGGTGTCATACAGAAAGCAGTGTGGTGTCCGCTAGAGCAGGATTCGTTACTTCTGGGAATAATTTCAGTGATGGGTGGAACTGCGATTCTTCGATCAATGTAGAGATAGATCCTGTGGGTAGAGTTGATACTGTTCCTGCTGTTGTAAGGTTGGTTTTCAAGTCTACAAGACGTCTGTTTGTAATATCTACAGAGAGGCCGCGTTTTTTTAGAAAATCAGCACCTATAATTGGCTGTGCAACGTCTGCTATTATAAATGGCCACGTAAATTGTTGACGTAAATTGAGATTTAATGTAAGCGACTTTTCACCATAAGTATCGATTGGAAATTTATTGGCCACGTAAAGCTTAAATTCTGTTTTTGTGTTGTTTTTAAGCGATGGAAATCGAGGTATGATTAACACGTCTGCACCTGTGTAGACTAGAAACTTAAGTTGTGTTAGTTTGTCCGTGATAAAAGACGGTTTGTTGTGGAGCAACTGCGATCTGTCTCAACACGCAGGGCTCCAAGGCGTTTTCCGAAATCAATGGGGCGTGAAAGTTACATGACTTGGTACAACGACAAGCGGCTATTCCGAATTTCCAATGATAGAAGCAGATTTTTCTTTCATTTTCTCGATTGCGAGAACGGCTTCGACTTCTGAAGTGTCGTGGTGATGTGAAGCGTCGAGCAGGTGGTATTCGTAACTATTGTTTAATTCTGCAATCTGTGTAACTAAATCTACAGTATTGGTTGAAATTCCTTTTGATATTTGGCAATCTGAGACTTCACAAATTTCGTTAGGCCTTTTGACATCTAAAATTTTGTCAGCCATTCCTGCGAGGCGGGTGAGATCCGTTGTTTCCGTGATGGCGAGAATCGATTGTACATCCGTGGGCAACTGTTGTAGCCAAAGTGATTTGAAAAATGATTCATTTGCCTTGCTTTTTGCAGCTAAACTCATGCACCGTAGCAATTGTGACGGCTTGCTGTCATCTGATTCCATGTCAGTGTGAAGAGTTCGAACTTAAGCCTCTTCAGACGGCGCGCAAACCTCGATCAATCTTGTTTTCAGCGCTTCATATTTGCCCGTTTCCGGCAGTTTTTCCACGATGTCCGCTATAGCGTCCAAGCAGGTACAATCAAGTTCGCTGACAATCTTGTCAAACATGGCAGTATTTGAGCTTTTTCTGCACCCTCGCAATTGCGCCTCAACTCGGGTGAACCACAGCGTTAGTCGAGTTGTCCAAAAAGGTGGTACGTGAACATTTGTGATGTCTTTGTTGCTAACTGGTGGCTCCTGTATGATTCTGGTGTCGGTTGCGGCTCCTGTGGTGGGCTCAGTTCCAGTAAAAGTTGTATTTTCTGCCTCTGGCTTTTTAGTTGTATCACGTGCAGATTTTCCTTTATCAGAAATCACGTTGGGTGGACACCAATGTAATGCAAAGGCAATAGTTTTTGTAATAACGTTTATTTGCACTACATAAAAACACACAATAAATGTATACACAAGAAAATCTTTGCTTCGCAGTTGTGACGCTTTGATGCTTCGCGTGCGCCTCTGTTCTCTCAACTGCTATCTTAACTCGAATGCCTGGCGGTGAACACAATACCTATCTGTCATATGGTAAACGCCATACCTCTTTATATGGGGAGGCCCCTTTAAAATTCTCTTAAAAATTGTTACTCCCCAAAAGTTTCAATAAGTCACCACTTCTAACTTTTCCACAAAATTTCATAGCTGTAGCTTCTGAAGTTTCGGAGAAAAAGTGCTGTGACATACAGACGCACACAGGTCGTGATTGGACGAATAGGGTTTTGTATTTTCGTACAAAACCCTAAAAAGCATCAGCTTTGGATAAAGTCTGCCAGATATTAACATCATTTCAACTTTGCAGAGTAAAATTTCAAACTATGCAAAGCTTTGGTCATATGAAAAGGGAAACTACTGTAATAATGTTACAAAGCTGTAATTGTTTCCGGAGCTATGTTAATTGTTGGCAACTACGATAACAGTTAACATTTAAAATCATGTTTGGCAGTTCATATAAAATGCAGAGGAGTTATAAATTACCTAACGGGACTCCATTCTTTTTTAAACTTCTATTTGTTCATTATTTTGTACATGTGCTGGCCAACAATATCCACCATTGTTCAGCACATGTACAAAATAATGAACAAATAGAAATTAAACAACAATTACGAATACCACCTGCTCGACGCTTCACATCACCACCACACTTCAGAAGTCGAAGCCGTTCTCGTAATCGAGAAAATGAAAGAAAAATCTGCTTCTATCATTGGAAATTCGGAATAGCCGCTTGTCGTTGTACCAAAGCATGTAACTTTCACGCCCCATTGATGTCGGAAAACGCCTTGGAGCCCTGCGTGTTGAGACGGATCGCAGTTGCTCCACAACAAACCGTCTTTTATCACGGACAAACTAACACAACTTAAGTTTCTAGTCTACACAGGTGCAGACGTGTTAGTCATACCTTGATTTCCATCGCTTAAAAACAACACAAAAACAGAGTTTAAGCTTTACGTGGCCAATAAATTTCCAATCGACACTTACGGTGAAAAGTCGCTTACATTAAATCTCAATTTACGTGGGCATTTATAATAGCAGACGTTGCACAGCCAATTATAGGTGCTGATTTTCTAAAAGAACACGGCCTCTCTGTAGATATTACAAACAGACGTCTTGTAGACTTGAAAACCAAACTTACAGCAGCAGGAACCATATCGACTCTACCCACAGGATCTATCTCTACATTGATTGAAGAATCGCAGTTCCACCCATCACTGAAATCATTCCCAGAAGTAGCGAATCCTGCTCGAGTGAACACCACACAGCACTTTGTACGACACCATATTATCACTACTGGCCCCCCAGTAGCAGAACGCCCGAGACGACTACCACCAGACAAGCTGAAAATAGCTACACCAGAGTTCCAGTACATGATGGATAAGAACTACTGCCGCCCTTCGAACAGCCCATGGGCTAGCCCTTTGCATCTTGTGCCCGAGAAGGAAGGTTCCTGGCGCCCATGCGGAGATTATCGTAAACTAAACGCGATTACCATACCCAATCGCTACCCCACGCGACACATTCAGGACATCACATCAGATCTCACAGGCAAATATATTTTTTCCAAAATTGACTTGCTTCGAGCATACAAGCAGATCCCAGTTGCGGATGAGGATGTCCCAAAGATGGCAGTGAAAACACTGTTTGGCCTATTTGAATTTGGAGTAATGACCTTTGGCCTCCGGAATGCTGCCCAAACCTTTCAACGGTTTGTTGACGAAGTGTTGCGCGGATTGGACTTTTGTCTCTGTTATCTAGATGACATTCTTTTATCATCTAACTCAATCGAAGAACATATGGACCATCTTCGTATCGCATTTGAACGATTAAAACGTACGGAGTGATACCCAACGTTGCAAAATGTGTCTTGGGCGTCGAAGAATTTGAGTACCTGGGACACAAAATAAATAGACATGGCGTTTCGCCACGTGATTCGTGAGTTTAAGCCATACGTGATTTTCAATTACCAACAACAGTCAAACAACTACGCCGTTTCCTGGGCATATTAAATTTTTACAGGAGATTCATCCGTAATGCTGCCAACCTACAAACACCGCTCTGCCAATATCGCCGCAATGTTAAACAAGTTGGGTAAACAGACCTACGCTCATGTCAGAAGGGTTTTGTATTCAATTTACAAAATGCAGTCACCAGATCGAATGAAACCAAGAAACATGTCAATGACAATTTTATTGGAGAAAATATAAAATTCGAAGATCATACTATTATTAACAATGTTGAACGAATTTCGACTTCTGAGGTTTTTGTTATTGTTATACTCATAAATATCTCCCTTGATAATTATTTCAGATGTCCATTCGCGATGGAAGAAACACATTTTTCATGCATTTCCCCCCCTGAAGCAAAAACTGACAGTTTAAGAACTGTTTTGAAAAGCTCCCATGAAAACTTTCATTTCATACTCATATCGGCTACGTTTGATGATTTTTTTTCAGGGGCCACTCCCCTGTACTGTTATCATCGATTAATGGCCAATATTTTCGAATCCTAGAGTGGTTACAAAGCCCATTTGCTAGGAGCTCTCTCCCGCCCCCTTGACTTGTTTCACTTATGAGTATTAATTGCAGGTACTCATCTTCAGCCATTCATTAAATTGAATCAAGTGTTCAAAGCATGCAACTTAAATGTTGAAGTTGGGAAAAAATAACTCAAAATTATTCAATCTTCGCATTTAAAACAGCCACTATTTTGCTTGGCGATTACTGATACCACTAGCTGATCCGATTCTCAAAGATATTCATGAGACCTATCATTCCTGAAGATTTCATGCAAATCCTAGCAAAACTGTAGTGTCTGAGTCGGTAAAAAGCGCATGTTGTTCTATAGCCATATGTTGCCATAGTAATAAATGCAGCGCATATTGTTCCATAGTAATACAGGAAAATTCAAACCGCTATAACTTCGCTCGATATGATTCAATCTTTATGAAACTTTTAGGGTAGATCAATCTTATTAATAGTCATCTGTGTACTGAATTTCATTGAATGTAAGGGTACCGTTAAGATTTTATTCAAGAAAACATAAAATCGATAAATCATACTATTACTAACAAAGTTGAGTAAATTGCCACTTCTCACGTATTTGTTGTTGTTGTACTCACCAAGGCCTACATTCCTGTTGTTTTTCAGATTTTTCGGATCACAGGTGTCCAATCGCGAGGGGGGGGGGGACACAAATTTTTCGTGTATTTCCCCTCCCTGTGCAGCCCTTGAAGCAAACTTTGCCAAACTAAGACCTGTTTTGAAAAGTTCTCATCAAGACCATTCATTTGATACCCATATCGGCTACCTTCAATGAAATTTTTTTTTTTGGGTCATTCCCCTATATGGGGAGACCCCCCTTAACTACCTTATAAAAAATATTTGTAGTTGAATTTTGAAGAGAGCACCACTTTACACCTACATACAAAATTTGATGTTTCTAGCTTAAGTAGTTTCCGAGAAAAACTGCTGTGACACACGGACGGACGGACGGACAGACAGACAGACGGACAGACAGGACGCGATTTTAGAAGGGTTTTGTAAAATTATTTTACAAAACCCTAAAAAGGCGACAAATGCGTTATTCAATGGTCACCCGAAACCATAAAAGCCTTTAACGTTTGTAAGGAAAGCCTTGCGAAGGAGACATTGTTAGTACATTTTTTCCATCGATAACATTACAACTTGTCATAGACGTATCTGATGTTGCAAACAGATCAGTATTAGAGCAAAAGGTAAATGGCAGTTGGCTACCATTAGTTTACTTTCAACGAAAACCGAATCACGCTGAATCAAAGTACAGCGTTTATAACCGAGAGCTGTTGGCTATTTACAGCAGTTTAAAACACTTTCAACACTGGCTCGAAGACACCCAGTTTGTTATCAAAACGGACCACAAACCGTTTGTATATGCATTCAGTCAAAAACAGAAAAATCTTCGCCGAGACAAATTAGGCACTTAAGTTTTATATCGGAATTTTGTACCCGAATCGTCGACGCAGTTAACATTTAAAATCATGTTTGGCAGTTCATATAAAATGCAGAGGAGTTATAAATTACCTAACGGGACTCCATTCTATTTTTAAACTTATTTTTGTTCATTATTTTGTACATGTGCTGGCCAACATTATCCACCATTGTTCAGCAATATATCTTGGGATCTATCAATCTTTCGCCACCGTATATTTAGGGAGCAATTGTCGGTGACTACTCACATTCCTCGTATATCGAGCATCAGATGTTTCGTGCACTCATCCAATTTAGTTTGTTGTTCCTCTCAAAAGACTGGAAGATAACGAAAGAATGAAGACCAACTACTTCGTCCTGGTGGCATATGGGAAGCAGAATTAAATGGCAAAAATATGATTCAACTGCTTTGTTTATCAATACGGCTATCTTTTAAAGACTTGGAGCAATGCATCTCTTTGAATCCGTAAGTTGATAATAGTTAAAAATTATCGATAGTATGATTTTGGGCCCAAATATTAATGAATTTGTAATCTATGATTTTCACATGCCATATAATCCTATTCTCCTCTATTTAACTGCAAACTTCGGCTCCAATTTAATTGAATTTAACTAATTGTCGAGCATTTTCCACTTCCTAATACGGACGAGAAGTGTCGATGGTGGTTGGGAGCAGACTTCTAAAGGTACACTAGTGACGGCTACATTTGGATTCCGCTGGTCTTACTATCTCTATTCCATCGTATCGCAAATGTAATTTATTATTTAATTCAATAAAACCCCGACGAAATTTGTCACCAGATGTAACTTGAAAACTCATTTATCTTGGGGTCCGCAGATGAGACAGCCTCAGTGCCGAGCGCAAGAGCCACAATAAATGCAACCGCACATCCTGTCATCCCTTAAAACCATATTGAGATAACTTTTGGTCGACTTTTACCAAAATTACTTGGACTACACTCTTGTCATAGGTGGTTACATGTTGAGAGCTTTCAACAGTGATAATTAGTTGGAACCTTGTTGATAGTTACTCGTAACTAAGTTGAAGCTAGACGGTGACTATGCACGAATGCGGGTGCATGTGGCCTTAGCATTATGAATTTGAAATTCGCAACAATTAAGTCAAAGGACAAAATATCACGCTTGTTGGTGGTGAACCATAAGAAAATTATAGTTGATATTATGGGCAAATTTTCCGCATGAACAATATCACAAATCAACACTGTTTGAGAAATTTCAATTTAAATGTTGTGAACACAAGATTTGATGATAATGATTTTCGCTTTCACGATTATAATGTATACTCTGTGTGCATAGAGGGTAATATCATTGCGAAAAATTAAAATTTATTTTATTATGTAACAACTTCTGGGAGAAAACTATGGTAGGTATCCTACCTACCATAGTGATACAACGTTGCGGTCACCCATCAGTCCAGAAACTATGATTTTTGAAGGCTATTAATGTGTAGGTGAATTTTTAGTTGGATGAAAGTTGAAACAGGGAAACTACTGTGACATTGAAACTTCGACGATGTTGTACGTTTTGCATTGATCGGAAGCATTATTCACAAGAAAACTAGTTTCGAGATTGGAAAAACTTGCGGACTTAAAATAGGCAGTGGCAGTGCATTTTCTACTGGTCCTCGAGAAAAAGTTCACCATTGAACACCTCCTTAGACATACATTTGGAAGATTTTTAAAATAATTTTACAAAATGTTAGTAGGGCTACAAATCGATGAGAATAAAATATAGCTCATGACGCAGTCGAGGAAGAATACCTCCAATACACAAAATATCACAGTTGGCGAATTCAATACCAAAAATGTGGGCGAATTTGTATATTCAGGCACCAAAATAACTAGAAATTCTGACGAAAGAGACGAAATACGCTGAAGAATGCAGCTCGCAGATAATATTTTTTTGCTATGGGTGTGAAACATGGACCCTAACCCAATCATCTGCAAACACATTGAACACTCTCAAAAGATAGGTCCTTAGGCGAATATTCGAAGCGCAGCTGGACGGGGACCAATGGTGAATTCAAAACAACCATGAGCTGTATGAAATTTTGGACGAGCCGTAGGTCCCAACGATTGTAAGACTGTGGATGCTGCAATGGGTTGGCCACATGAATCCTATGGACGAACAATGAATACCCAAAAAGGTATTCGTATGGAGAGCTGAAGGGCGGAGACCAGTGGAGAAGCCTACGAAACGCTTGTCTGGCAATGCATTGCTGCTCGTATTTCAAAATTGGGGGATGCGGTCAATGGACCCAGATATTTTGAGGCGCCTATTGCAGGGCGCCAAGGCCCGAGAAGGGCTGTATTGCTACAAAGAAGAAGTAATTTATCTTGCTCAATGTTTATGAAATTTTCAGGACACGTTCGACTGATACCTAAACCTGGATATGCATTTTTGACAAATTAAGGAGCCCCTTTTGAATTGAATTTTACCCTTTGACTGATAAAGGCCGACCTCCATAATTTTTTTCCGATATTTTGGATCAAGGTTGCCTGATCGCCAGGAGGGAGACGTAACTTTTTGGTACATTCACCTCGTCCTGCATCCTCCTCGAGAACAAAAATGTAAATTTAAGACTTTTGAAAATTTCTCATCAAGATCTTTCATTTGATACTCATATTGACTAGCATTGGTAAAAAATAATTTAAGAGTCACCCAATTATATTGTGACACCTCTCTTAAACATCTATAAAAAAAAAAACATTTCTGTAATGAAACTTTGAAAATGACACAAGTTTTGACCTACTTACAAAATTTCATGTCTCTCGCTTATGTGATTTGCGGAAAACTTGCTGTAACTCACGAATAGATGGAGCAAGTAGTCACGCTCTTAGTAGGGATTTGTAAAATTATTTTAAAAACCCTCCAAATGTATGCCTAAAAAGGTTTTTCAATTAGTGAATTTTTCACGAGGACCAGTAGAAAAGGCACTACCACTGCCAGTTTTTAATCTGCAAGTTTTTCCAATCTCCAAACTTGGTTTTTTGTGAATAATGTTCCCGATCAATGCAAAACGTACAACATCGTCGAAGTTTTCCTTTGCTGTCGAGTTGCAAGAAAAGTTTTATGGCTATTGTTAACGACCTGACAAAATATTGATGTCATCCGCACAGGCTACCACTTGGCTGGACTTGTATAATAACACACCTCTTCTATCGACAGGTAGTTTTCTGCCGACATATTTCAGAACCAAATTGAATAGCAACGCGGCCAGCCCATACCTCTGCATTATTCCGATATTTGTGTGTTGATGAGGACTTGGGAGGTCATCGACGTCATTGTCATTTTGGCAAGGTAGACTAATTTGGCTGGGATGCCAAAGCAAAGCATTATTTGGTACAGTACGTTACGATCAATACTGTCGTATGCTTGCTTGAAGTCAACGAAAATTTGGTGTACGTCTATTTTAAGTACCTGTTGACTGTGAACAATTGGTCTGTTGTTGATCTACCTGCTCTAAAACCACTTAATACTTCCCTAGAATACTGTTGGCATATGATCTGACTTGATTTTCTAAGATCTTTGAAAGTATTTTGTACGCCGAACAAAGTAGCTATCTACTTCTACAGTTTCCGTACTGTAACCAGCCACCTTTTTTATGGATAGGGAATGTAATTGGTGGGTCAGCATATGTTCTTGTTGCCAAACGTGCTGGATGATTTTATGGATAGCTTCCGCTGCCACCATATTTGATGACCTCCACAGGAATCTCATTGATTCTCGGCACTTTATTAGGCTTTGATTGTGGAACAAACTTCAGTCAGAGTATCTGGGCCAGTGGAAGCTCTCCGGGAATATCTATAGGCTCCGATGTTTTGGGACTGTGCAGAAGATTAAGGAGGTTCTTGAAATATGATGCCCATCTTTCCTTTATGCTGGTGTCATCACGGCAGAGCGTGGTTTTAGGCTGATAAACACATTTCATACTATTTGCTGCCTTGTGTGCTTGTCCTGTGTTATTGCTCATTAGCCCTACATCAACACTTCTCAATTGGTCATCGCAGTATTTTCTTTTCTTATTTCTGATTATCTTACTCGTAACTCTACCTATTTTTTATTTGTCCTACCTATTTTTTATTTGTATGCCTAATTATTTTTATCCAATGCATGTCGGCTTTAATAATCATCGAACCAATCAATTCTTTGATCATCTGTTCTGCTATGGTCTTAATTGCTGATTTCACTTTCACCCATAGCGCGTTGCTTGTTTTCAGAAATGTACCTGATATGATGAGAGCTAGTTGGTTGTTGAGGGTCTCCGTGAAAATTTTCGCCATAAACACTACTTAGAGCCCTTTTATGTCAAGTTTTTAAAGACGGCTGATCTTTGCCGAATATGCATTTGACATACGAAATCAATAAGTTAACTTGATCAAGTAATGATCAGATTAAAGTTGAATTCTTGGTATATACGGACGTCAAGTATACTCGAGGCCCAAAGTTGGTGCATCAAAACATGGTCGATCTGGTTTTGTGTGTTACCATCTGGTGATACCCAGGTAATTTTATGCACGTCTCGATGAGGAAAGCAAATCAGATATATGGATAGATTTATACTTCATGTAAAGCCAATCAGTTTGTTGCCATTGTCATCATGAAAAGTGGGGGTGGGGAAAACAAGAGCATCCTTCCTCCTTTCTCAACTAGGCTTGGGACCATCCGCTGCAGTTACAACTGCACCTGATACTGGGTTACGATTAGAATGGACCTAGACACTATAGATATGTGAGAATTTTTATGAATGTTTTAAAATGATTTGTAATTATTATTCATTTATCACAACTCCCCAAACAATGACGTCAAAACGCTGAAAAGAAAATGGCGATGTCTTTTTGGACATAATAGTCAAGTTTAAGTTTACGTTTTTATTGGCTAGATAGTTGTAGGTTTAGATAACTTACTTTTTTTTGTATGCCCGCTACTGCTTGAACACAAATTTTCTCCAAAGGGTATATAGACTGGTGTCATAAAAGTTTATAGAAAGCTTAACTCGCATTGCCCAATGAAGGTTTTGGCACCAAGAAATGTCAAACCTTTTGAAACGAGGCCTGGATATTTTGCTGACCATTCTAAAAAGGACCTTCATCAAAAAAAAGGTTATATTTGTTGAGAATGAACTTTAAAGCCATAATAGAGACTTCTGGGGTAGGCTAGCGTATAGCCTGCCCGTATTGGATATTTATATAAACGACAAACACTAAGAGAAGGGAAACGAAAAGGCAAATTTATCACGAGAAATTATAAATAACAAAGCTTGAGAAGAGAAAAAAAAAGTTTGTTTCATTACTGCTCTCATTACAAATCATATTAGTATAGTAAAATTCTAAGCTCATTTTCACTATCAAGAAACTCCGTTGGGTTTCAACCAACTACTTTCTTTTTTGAGTGAGATTAAAACATTTTCAATCACCATTTATAGATTTTTTGATCTTATTGCTTTTTGGGTTACTTATTTGAATACTTATCTATGGCGCTACAGCTGTAGCTTTGTCTTGGCCTTCATGATTGATTTCCTCCAATTCATCAAAGTTTTGCGATCTCGTTCACCAGTTGATCACTCCTAGCAAAAATCTGCTGACAGCTTCTACCGAGTCTTCCCGCTGAACATCTACCTGGTCCTCTAACCTAAAATGTTCTTTTGGGAAGCCAGTTCTCTTTCATTTTTCCTGCATGGCCTCCCCATTGCAATTTGTGTAACTAGAAGCATGTAGGTACAGGTAATTCGGTATAAAGTTTATATAGCTTATTATGTACGGTAGTCTCTACTTTGTTTCTTATTTAACTGCGCCATCGATTTCTCAGAGCACTATGCATATAAGTATGTCTTTTTCCTTTTTGGACTCGTCCGTCAGGGTCCATGTTTCACTTCTATGTAACAGCACAGGTTTGACTAGTGATTTGTACATGCAAAACTTATTTTGCCTATCCACAATCCTGGCCCAAAGAATAGGAAGTACAGGGCGATGGGCTTTAATTGTGGCGTTTAAGAAGCATTCAATCTCAATCCTTATGGTACCTCTTCTACGAGTATTTAAGTAAGTCCAAAATAGACAAAGTTACTCACATTTTGAAGGCTTCAGTCTCCTTTAGTCAGGCTTTGTTGAACGGCAGTGTTCTTCCTCTTGATTCATGAATTTGGCTTTTGTTTTATCAACCTGCGGTCCAATTTGGTTTGCTTCAGATTCCATACTCAGAAATGAGAATCATCATCATCTGTGGCATGATAGCCCAAGCCAGGCCTTAGCCTCAAGGAACAATCTCCTCTAATCATCACGACTCTGCGACCTCGTATATTAGTCGATCACTAACTGTGTTCTTTTGGGTAGCAGGTTTTCTCAAATTTTTTCTGCATGACCTACCCATTGCAATTATCGTAACTTTATGCAAGCCGATACACGTTGTGCATCAAAAAGATCATACAACTTACCATTGTAACGAAGTCTCCACTCTGTTTGTTGTTTCACACAAACATGTCTACTGCCTTTTTGGGCTCACTCATCAGGACCAATTTTTTATTCCCATATAGCAGCACAGGTTTGACTAGCGCTATTGCTTCTATATAACTCTGGGCCCTTTTTTTATGGTAGGGAGGTGGATGCATTTATGCACAGAGTGTGGGACTCCCATGCTCACAAAAAGGCGACTCGACTACCCACTAAACACCTCCCCTGTCAACCTGAGAACCCAGCCTGGAACCGTTTGACACATTACTTCGGGGCAGGTCTCGTTTTGTTATGCCGTTTGTTCCTAGCGGGAGGGAAATGGGAACTACGGAGTGATAGGCTTTATTTGCGGTGTTTTTGCGGCGTTCAACCTCGTCCATTTTGGTGCCTCTTCTATTCAGGTTAGCTCCACATTTTCAAAATTTGTCAGACTGGAGTGTTCTTCCTCGTTTGAGTCATGACTTAAGTTTTCGTTTCACTAACTCATAGGCCAATTCGGTTTGCTTCAGGTTTTAACCTTTGAAATGTTCCTTTAGCATCTGAAAGTGAAAGTGTAATATTGATGTTTTCAGCATACGTCACCAACAACTTAAAAATTATGTACTAATTATGGCCACTCTGCCTTTCGGTGTGACAGCCGCCAATTGACGACATTCATGAAAAGTACTTCTGCTCGAACAAATTGGTCGTCCAGTGCATGGGAGAGCAATCACAAAAAAACTCAGCAATTGGTGTTTTTAGAGCACTAAGGAAAAGTCTCCCAGAAATATGCAAATTTTTTAAGTTGCTTTCATCCATTCCAATGAAAAGGAAAGGGGCAAGTGCTGCCATTTACGTTTTAAATGTAATGGAGGGAATCGAATTGGATATTGCGCCTTTGAGATTTCTTGAACAAGAAAATGATGAACTTTTGAACTTATCTTTGGAAACACTTGCTAAAGTTGAAAAAAGTTGATGCTCCTGCCTTGAAATAATTTCTTCTTCTCCATTGTTGTGCTACAGCCCCTTTTGTGCCTTCACTTTCAGCAACAATCGTCTCCTACTGTCTTGGTCCATTGACCGCGACAATTTCAAAATCCGAGCAGCCAAGAACTATCTTTGTCGAACAACTCAGACCAGCATTTTATTGGTTTCCCCACTGGTCTCTGCCTTTCAGTTCTCCTAGCAAATACCTTTTTGAGCATCCACTGCTCGTCCATACAATTCACAGTCTTATTATCGTTGAGACCTCGGGCTCGTCAAAAATTTCGCCATTGGTACTCATCTCGCTTTGCTCCTATTTTATGCCTCAGAATGCGTCTTTTGAAGGCGTTCAAGATGTTTGTGGATGCTTAGACTGGGTTTCATGTTTCATATCCAAAGCATACCACAGGTCTTATCACCGTTTTGTATACTTAGAGCTTTGTTTTTCTGTGTATGTAATTGGTTTTCAAAATCGTCAAAACTGATAAAAAAATTTTATTTGCGAACTGTATTCGTCGGCTTATTTCACCCCTTTCATTTCCGTTTCTCCTTATTTTCACGCCTAAATATACAAATTTGCGACACTTTCGAAATCGCATTCGCTAAGTATGATATTTTGGATATTTGAGGTGACTTTGACTGCATCATGAGCTCTGTTTTATTTTCATTGATTTGTAGTCCTACTAGTTTTATATTTGCTGCAAAGTCTTAGGATAATTCTTTTGGTGGTTGTTCATAAGAATCCATCGCCCAACAGTCCGAACCCAAACATTGTCGTTGAGATTTATTATTAGGGTATCTCATTCCAATTTGAGGTTATATGGTCAATATCACGGTTGGTTGGTTGATGGTTGTTAACGACTGTGTCAAAATATTGATATCGTCCAATTGGTTACCACTTGGCTCGACTTATATAATAACATACCTCTTGTATCGACGGGTAGCTTTCTTGTGACAGATTCCAGAGCTAAATTGAATAGCAATGGGGCCAGCCCATCTGAGTTGATTATTGATGCAGACTTGGGAAGTTGCCGATGTCGTGGTCAATTGAGTAGGACGGACTCATTTGGCTTGGGTACCAAAGTAAAGCATTGTTTGGTTCAGTACGTACGATCAATACTGTCGTATGCTTACTTAAAGTCAACAAAAATTTGGTGTACGTCTATCTTGAACTCCCAGCATTTTTCAAGTTCCTGCTTGACAGTGAACAATTTGTCTATCGTCAATCGATCTGCTCTAAAGCCACCTTGATACTCCTCAATAGTACTGTTGGCGTATGATCTGATTTAATTTTATAAGATTTTTGAAAATATTTTTTAAGGCATGTAAAGCAGTGATATGCCTCTATAGTTTTTGTAATGTAACTAGTCACCTTTTTTTGTGGATAGGGAATATAATTGATTGGCACCACTCGTTCAGCATATGGTATTTTTGCCAAATGTGCTAAATGACTTTATGGATGACTTTCTGAACATCGCTGCTGTGATATTTAATGCCTATCTTCCTTTAATCCTGTTTAAATCAGCGATAATGTTACCGATGCTATCACAGCAGAGCGTGGTCTTGAGCTAACAACCCCGTTTCAGACTATTCACTAATTTGTGTGCTTGTCTTGTGTTGTTGCTCCTTAGACTTACGTCGATACTTCTCTACTGGTCAGTATAGTATTTTCTTTTTTTAATTCTAATGATATTATTTGCTACTTTTTGGAGATTTTCTTAGTGATATCTCTTCGTACTATTACCTAAATATTGTTCGTACACCTGATTCTATCTGCTCAATGCATTTTGGTGCTCATTATCAAACCAACCATTTCTTTTCTGCCAGGCTTGATGACCAGTCGTCTATTCTGCCACCTTATTCATTTCCAATTTAACTTCCATTTATAGCTCATTGCTTGTTTTTAGAAATGTGTCTGATAAGGTGGGAGTTAGCTGGTTGATGAAGGTCTCCGTTAAATTTTTTGCCAAAGACACAGTTTGGAGCCTTCCAATGTCAATTTTCGTAGAGACTAGCCTTTGTTCAATAACAAACGTCTTTGACATATGAGATCGACAAGTTAATTTCATCTACTAATGACCTGAGTTACAATTCGTTTTTTGGTATACACGAACGTCAAGTATGCTTGAGGCCCATCTTTGTTGTATCATAGCATGGTCAATTTGCTCTTGTGTGTTGCCATCCGGTGATACCCAGGTCATATTATGTATGCATCAATGCAGGAACCAAGTCAAATGTATGACTTACGCCCCCACGTACCCGAGGAAATTCCCGCAGGAGGAATGCCGGTCGACAAGAGCACTCTTGGAGGCTAGCATTTTTTGGGAAGCGCCGCCCCCACGGGCCGGAGGATATGAGGGCGCACCGTGAGGTTCCCTCCTAGGATGACAGGTAACGACTCTGATTGGATCTGGACTACGCCTCGGACAACGAACTGGAATTGATGCTTTGGGTTGGCGGACGTGATGGTTTGGACCTAGTTGCTTTGCACAGTAGCACCGAGGTGACACTCAAGTGTGAACGGCTCCAATTCAACTATCATACCATCTCCGTCCCGGTAAAACCTTGGCAGGCCTCGGAGTACGTTCGAAGTTTGCACCATTGAGTTGGCGGTGTAGGTTCGGTTGAGCCGGACTCCCGATTAGCGCTGGTCTGGCTCGGAGCACTTGTCCCCATAAGGGCTTGAGCCAACCCTCGCATGGCCTCCCAGCTCTGCAAAGATAACCATGAGACCAAAAAGGCGACTACACACACGCACGGAGAAAGCGGCTTCGATGGGGACCCAATAAAACTGGAGCAATTAAAAACATATAAAAAAGATTAAAAAAATCCAAAAAAAGAAATAAAAAATAATAACAACCACGACGCAACCAGTGGTTCCAGCCAAGATGTTAATAGTACATCGAGAGCGGTACTAACAATGACAAAAACGACGAATAATACAATGACAGTGAAGACGGACGAAAAACGGAGATTAACAGACAGTCTGGTTCAGACTGAGATTCCTGCGGCGTTCGGGACAGCAAAAAATGATGCGAACGCCAGAGCGTGCTATGAAGGAAAGGCGGGAAACTCTGCAGGACGCTTCAGGTGTTCAAGCGGTGGAAAATAATATGAAGAGCATCGACAATTCGATGGTCACTGCTGCGTTCGGTACAGAAGCGACTGATGCAAGGGTCGCGAATCCCGATATAGTAAAGAAACATCCTGAAGCCAACGAGAAGATTACGGCACGAAAAGCAACGAGTGACTAGACAAATAAAGCGACGTTGTGTGATCGTACCACCAATGTCGAATATGTGGCGGAAGTACTGCATTTGGTAACGGAAAGCGATAACCTCTCGCAAGGATGGTTGTAAAGTACAATTGCCACACAGCGATATGAAGAAGAAAGGCTATTCTGAAAAGCGGGAGATGTTCTGAAAAGAATTCAATCTGCAAGCGACTCCCCAAAAATCAGCAAAGCAGTAAAGGTTGGGCTCCTTGAACCAGAGGAGCTCCTAGATTGCATAGGACACTATCGCAGGAGCAGGTTAAGGGCCGAAGATGAGCAGAAGGCTAAAGAGGCGCTGGGGGCGAAATTAAAGGGCCACATGCAGATAGCTCCACCATTAAAAATCAATAAAAGAATGGCGAAAGAGATCGAGATAAAAGAATGAAGAACAGGCACTTGATGGGCGTGGAGCACCAGATCACAGGTTCTAGATAGTGCTTACAAAAGGAGCGAAGAAAGCCGCAAACAAACTCCTTCAAAAAGTGCCAGAAAGTAAAGTTCGCACGGACGCCCAATCAGAAAAAGGACCTGATGCAAAACAGGAGAGACAGAAGCCTCAACGAAGACCCCGGCAGCAGGCACTGCTCGTAAAGCCCTAAGGTGGCCGATCTCAAGCGGAGGTACTGCAGGACATCAGGGGAAACGTAAGGCCCGAAGACACCAACACTACCATTAAAGCAGTACGACCAACGCGGTTGGGCCACATACTGGTCGAATCCGGAGCAGAGGCCGGCAATAAGGAAGCATGCTGCTACGCAGTAAAGAAAGTCCTCGGCAAAAGCGGAACTATAGCCTCGCTCAAACCAATATGAACGATCGAAATAAGAGACATTGACTGCGTGGCCGAGGTAGAAGAGGCCATCAAAAGGGAATTCCCTCGCGTGGGATGGATCAAAGTGAGACTGACACCAGAAAACCATAGAGGACAACGCATGGCCATAGTTGACTTGACCGAAAAGGACGCCGAACAATGTCTGAACAAGGGCAAAGTACGGATAGGGTGGGTTGTCTGTAGGATACGGCAAAAGCAACGCCTCTTCAATGTTTCAAATGCCTTGGTTATGATCACACCACACAAGTATGCAAAGGTCCCGAGAGGAGTTCCCTATGTTACAAATGCGGTGAAATGGGACATAAAAGAAAGTGTACGAATGAGGCACACCGTATTCTCTGCAAAGATGCTGATCCGAGACCCGATTTTCGATACGTCTTGGGATCAGGAAAATGCTGGGTGTTTCAGGAAGCCCTAGCCAAGGCAAAATCAGAACTTTGAAGACTCGCATCCTGCAGCTAAACCTACACCGCAGTTCAACCGCCCAAAATCTGCTTAAGCAGTTTGCGAGGGACATGAAAGCTGACGTTATGCTGCTGAGTGAGCAACACCATGATAAAAGTCCTGAATTATGGTATTCTGACGAAACTGGTGATGCCGCCATCTGGATTCGGAACAGTGATTTCCAAGCGGAGAGTTGTGGATGGAGGGATGGTTTCGTGTGGGTTCGGTGTCCAAAGACCACCTTCCTTAGTTCGTACCTAACGCCTAACAAACCGATATCATCTGTCCAAGCCAAGCTTAATGCCCTGGAGGGCGCTGTATCGAATGCAGAGGGCAAAGTGCTCGTTGGGGGCGACTTCAACGCTAAAGCAATTGAATGGGGCATGCCTCAAACAGATCCACGGGGAAAACGAATCCTGGGAATGGCGGCCAGGACGGCGCTCGTCATACTAAACTCTGGGAATGCGCCGACTTTCCGCCGTATTGGCTGTGTGGGAACCATAATGGACGTGACATTTGCCTCGGAGTCTTTAGTACGGAGGATACACAATTGGAAAGTATTAGAGGACTACTCAGCCAGTGATCATCAGTGCATTCTGCTTGAGATAAGTGATGTTGTCTCCCGGCGTCCGTGCTCTTGGCTTTCTACAACTGGATGGTACATCGGAAGGATGGGCTCCGAGAGGTTTGTCGAGGTGCACACAGCAGGTGAACCGCTGCAGGAAGCTTCCGAGGGGACGGAAGAACTGGCAGCTCAAGACGTGGTGAACTCTACTATGAGCATCATGACGACTTCTTGCGATGCTTCTATGCCCCGCCAAAAACCCCGGCACGGCAAGACTGCAGTGAACTGGTGGTCAACTGAAATCCCTGAAATGCGAAGGAAGAGTTACAAGCTTCGACATGAGGCTCAACGGGCACGGAACCGTGACTAGAAATGCAACTGGGTGGCAGTATATAAATCGGCCAGGAAATGCCTTTGCAAACTGATCAACAATAGCAAGGCTCGCTCTTGGCAAGACCTAGTGGACAATGAGAACAAGGATCCGTGGGGCCTTGGCTCCAAGCTAGTTATGCGGAAGATTGGTGCCCTACGGAAGCCTTGTATACCTAACGCGGAAAAGATGGACACGATAGTGTGGGGACTCTTCCCCGCCCATCCCGTCCGTGTTGGCGCTATCCATGGTGTAACAGCAGTCGAGTGTCCACTCTTCACACAACCGAAACTGGAGGAGGCAGTCCTCTTATTGAAAGCGAGGAAGGCTCCAGGTCCAGATGGTGTTCCGGCTGAGGTGTTGCGGCTCGTCTATCACCATTTTCCTGACTTGATGCTCAGCACATTCAATGCTTGCCTACGGGACGGGGTTTTCCCGGTACGATGGAAGGTGGCAAGGCTCGTGCTGATCAGCAAGGGGAAGGGAAATCCCGAATCCCGTCTACACACCGCCCGTTATGCAGGCCAGGCACGGCTGGGAAAGTGCTAGAGAAATTCATGAAGGGAAGACTCACAGACGCGATTCGTGCTGCTGGCGAGGTGGTGAATGGGGTCCAAAAGGCAGAGGCATATAGGTGCACCAAGCGATGGATCGTCCTGTTGGTGACACTCGACGTCAGGAACGCCTTCAACTCCGCTAGATGGGTGGATATTCTGGATATGCTGGAAAACTCTTTCCAAGTTCCAGAATATATAATGCGGCTTTTGAGGAACTACCTGAAGGACCGAAGCCTACTCTACGATACGATACAGGGCAAACGAAGGATAGAAATTACATCGGGTGTTGCCCAGGGATCTATCCTTGGTCCGGACCTGTGGAACGTGTCTTACGACGGGCTACTGAGACTTGAGATGCCAGATGAGTCGCGCTTGGTCGGCTATGCGGATGATGTTGCGGCTCTGGTCGCTGGACGCACTGTTGAACAGGCACAACTTAGGCTAGGTATGCTAATGCACCGTTTAGGGACTGGATGACTGCTCGCGGGCTCAGTTTAGCACTGGAGAAAACCGAAGTGGTCGTCTTGACAAAAAAAGGGAATCACTAGAGTAAGGATGATCAATACTGAGATATACGAATCGAATCGAAGCCATCTATGAAGTACCTGTGGCTTATGATCCGACTCTGAGTTGACTTATGGCCAACGTAGGGGGACCCAGCCCATCAAGCAGACGCCTCTTGATGAGTGCTGAAGGGTCAGTGCTACTGTACGGAGCAGAGGTATGGGGCGAAGCTCTCAGCAAGGAGGTATACCAAAAACGTTTGAGACAGGTACAGAGAAGAGGAGCACTGAGAATTGCATCTTCGTATCCAACAGTCTCTGATTTGGTGGTGAGAGTTATTGCAGGTGCGATACCTGTCGCCCTCCTTGCTAAAGGGCGCCGCGCTAGTTACCTGCAGTGAAACGATGATGTGAGGGAGATGATTGTCCGCAAGGAGAGACAGGGCTCACTTAACGATTTGCAGCAGTCTTGGGTGAATTGCAGGAAGGAAAGGTGGACTGCGTGCCTCATCCCGGATGTGAGACCGTGGCTCAATCGAAGGCATGGTGAGACTGACTTCTATCTGACCCAGCTTCTGAGTGGGCAGGGGTGTTTTCAGTCTTACCTGCACAAGATTTGTAAGTCACGGTCTCCCGATTGTCGGTTTTGCCCAGGAGAGGAGGAGGAGTGCATGCCACACATTTCGTGCGTGGACTAAATGGATCAGGCTGCAAAGAAAACTCTACAGGGAGACGGGAGAGTTCGCCCCGGATAATATAATTGCGGTGATGCTCGAATCGGTTGACAAATGGAACCAGGTGGCACATTACGCTCGGGCAGTCCTAAAATATAAAAGGGACTCACAGCAGGCGGGGATACTGAGGCTGGGGGGTCACTTTCCTGGCACTTCTTCTTCCCCCTCCCCTTCCGCTAGGAAAAGGATCCCCAGCTTGAAGGCGCCTCACGGCGTAACAAAACAAGACCTGGCCCCAAAGTAATGTGTCAAACAGTTCCAGGCTGGGTTCTCAGGTTCACAGGAGAGTTGTTTAGTGGGTAGTTCAGTCGCCCTCTTGTGAACGTGGGAGTCCCACACTCTGTGCGTAAATGGCACTCACCTCCCTACCACAAAAAAAACTTTAGCGCTAGAATCACCTAGAATTATTTTTGTTTCATTTGTAAGCAATGAGTTGACTAGTCTTTCCAGAGTTTTTGTCCTGATTTTCCTACCGACATATTCTTTGTACACCTAATTCTTTTTGTCCTACGCATTCTGGAAGTCATCATCACGCTAGAGCCACCCATTACTGTTACCTCGGGTTTGATGTCCGATTGTCTATGCTCTGTGTATTGGATATGATGGGAGCTAGCTGGTCGTCGAGGGTCAGCGTGAAATTTCCCGCCATAGACGCCACTTAGAGCCTTTTGATGTCAAATTCCTTTAGAGAAATGGTTTTTGCCGAATACCCCTTTGATATACGACACTGATATGATAGTTTAGTTAAGTAATGATCTGAGTTACAACTGGCTCCTCGGTATGTACGGATGTCAATTATGCTTGAGGCCCAACATTGTTGGATGAGAAGATGGTCGATCTGATGTTGTGTGTTACCACCCAGTGATACCATGGATATTTTGTGAATGTGTTGATGTGGGAAGCAATTCGAACGTATGACTAGATTTTTGCTACATGCAAAGTCAATCAGGCGCTGGCCATTGTTATTTGTTTCACCGTGCAGGCTGTATCCTCCAGTCATTCCACGATAGGATAGCTCATTACCAACATTAGCGATGGAATCACCCAGATTGATTTTTGTATCGTTTGTGAGCAATAAGTCCATAAGTCTTTTCATGTTTCTTTAGTTTTTTCGGACATATTCAATCGGAGTGTGTTTGTCTATCAGACAGATTTTGAAGAATTCCATTTTGATATGAATCGTAAACAACCACTAAAATCAATAATGTGTGATTTGATCTCCCCATCCATAATGAAGGCCACTCTGAATGCTCGCTTTCCAGCAGGCTTTTCACTTTTGAATATTGCGTACGATCTCATGTCTTGAGTATCCCTTTCAATTCCGTTCATTTCCTGGGTTGCTAGTATGTTTAATTTGTATATTTAGTGGGTTGTTGTAAACTCTCTAAAACTATGCCAAAGTAGTAGAATGATCTGATATTTCAGAATCCAATACCATAGTCCTCTTTTCGGTTGCAAGGTCGTTGCCATAGGTCTAAGTGATTTCAAAGCTCTTCAGCAGATTTTGAAAAAGTGTAGGGTTTTACAGGGATGGAGAGCTGCCCTGTCGCCCAATCTCTTTTTGGCCACATGGTTTTTACTTTCGATTCCATTATAAGCCATGGCATACTCGCCTTTACCCTCTCAGGTACTCAAAAAGGGGGTGTAAGCAGGATTTCGTAGCAGAGCTCTTGGTATACATATTTGCATTTAATGCCCCGTCATTGGAAAACCAGTAAACCAATTGTGCGACCCCGAGAACATTTACTTCCATGTGGTCGTGGGATTTAGGAAGAGGAATTATGGAAACTATGGGTAAGGGGAGCAAGGACATTCCTCCTCCTTTCTCAAACGTGCTTTGGATTGTCTATGGAGGAGTTTTACGTTTGGCTACCGAAGGTTTTTGTACAAGATTTAAGTTATATGATTTTTTGTATGAGTAAATGATGCATAGGTGTAGGGGCCCCGTAAATGTTCAGTACTGTAGACTCTTCTATCCCTAAACGGCCTGGAGAGGAACCTTACTGCTTGCTTTGCAGTAGCAAGATATGATCAACTTACTGGAGCATTAAGACAGGTGAGCTCCGCTATACATCAAGGGGAGTAATATTCAGGACCCGGAGTTTCAGTGCAAGCCGTTCGTTTATTGGAACCTATGAAGGTGAGATGGTTATTACATATGAGTACAATGCACATTGCCGTAGCTCTGACTGGTTAGATTGTACCTTCTTGGAAAATCTCGGGCGCATCTCCAAAAAGGAGCTTACACAATTGGAACTCCTCAGACTGCAGCAATACCAGGTTGATCGAAGCGTGGCATCAAAACGGCATTATTTTTTGCTAGTTGGGACTTCAAGCTGAAGCCAGCCAGTGAAACCCAATGATCCAAATACCTTTACGCAATTTCTTAGTTTCCTAAGGTAAAAATGAATAACAAGATAAAGTGTTTCATACCTTTGATTTGCTTTCATCTAATGTAATGAAATAAAAACATTAATTATACTACTTCTACTAACTGTGGCCTAGCATTCTACCCCTACAATTTTCACTGACGCTATCAGACAAAAATGCATTTCCAGTACAAAGCAGGTGCAAAAAAATAAATGAACGAATCTGTAGAAGTAATGTCGCGACATGAAAAAACATCAGTGTGGAAAGCGCATCCGAGAAAAGATGAAAACAATTGTATCCTTTGTAATGGAAAATTACCTTCTAAAATAAATTAATTTTCGTCTTTTCTTTACTTGCTCAACTTGTGTCTTCCTTTCTTGAATTGAAAATTTCCCAGCTGTCTTTTACTTAGCATTTTCCATTTTTTTTGTACCATCTCACTTTGTCATTCCTTTCCTACTTTAACTTCCTCCATGCTTTCATTTAGCGTAAGAGCTTAATTTTAATCATTGCAAGTTGGAAGAATAAAAGAGAAGAGTAATTTCTTATTTTGCATATCAAACAGTCAATATAAGATGGAGGAAGCAATTAGACTGAAATAATGGTCCACTTTGCAGAAAAACGTTGAATATATCCATGGAAAGGGTTTAATTTACCTTTTCCGACCGAAAACGGAAAGAAAGCTTCAATTTGCAATTACTTTTTGAGAAAAGGCATTGAGCGCAATTTCGCATTAGATTTGTGGTTGAACAAAGTTAAAAATGGATGGATGTTACAATATGGTAATTAAAATGGAATTGGAAATCACCAGTTTTGAAAGTTTTTTGCTATGATTATGAGGTTACATACACAAATTGATATGTGGATAGGTATACTCGGTATACGAGTATATCCGTCTTTGAAAATTTCGAACTACTTGAAGGGGTTTTTAATGGAAAAAAGTTACGATTTTGTACGGGTTAAAGATTACCTCTACAAAAATAGAATATGAAGACATACATACTCGTATTCAACGAATTTTGTTCCCACACCTTTTCAGCATAAATCATTTCGAGATTGATTCTTATTATCTGTGAGTATTTCTATAATGTCTTTCCTTTCAAGGATTTACATAAATTTCACTCATGGTGATTATGGTACCGTTGTCAAGAGCATTATTCACACCAACCAAGACTGTCATCTGATACAAAATTCAAAGGTTGATGCGCATATCCAAGTATGCAATATTAACTGAATGTAAGAATTTACTATGGAAGGTTATATATGTGGTGCGTACTAATCCATAAATGTCAATTATTTTGCCTAAGTAGATAATCCTATTCAGTCTAATAAATCTTGCCTTAATTGAAGGCGGCAGAACAAGAGAGTGAATAGATTCTCCCTGAAAAGTGAATTATAAATGTATACTTGAAGGTTGGATGAGAAGGTGTTTCTATAGAATTTCCTACTGCCGAGTTTTGATGTATAACATCATAAGGATAGTTGCTGGTAAGATTTGAATAAGTTGCTGTACTGAATAGGAATCGCAGAGCTGTGTAGAGTATTGAAACACATCTTTTAAATAAATGTTTGAATCTGTATGAAAGAAACTCAATAAGACTCAATTTCCTGCGATACTATAAACGGTACAATGTACAAATTGGAAATGTAAGAAGTTTTTAAAGGACACCTTATAAAGAAGTAGCCATTAAAACAATTTTTTTATCCAAATTAGTTGGATGGAGTATCGAATGAAAAATCTTGGTCGGAACTTTAAGAAACTCAATTCAAATAGTCAGATTGTGTAGCGGAAGCAAAATATATAAAAATGTGTATCCCCTCGCAACTCGGCACCTTTGGGCGGGAAAATCTGGAAAAATCTTTCAGGCAGATGTTTATGAGTATAAGGGCAAAAAGTACCCCAGAAAATGAAATTCATTCGGCGTTGTCAATTATAGTATGATATGTAAATTTTACGTTTTTCCTCATAAATCCAAAAACGTACCTGTATACTTCTTTGAGTTGCTCAATTACGTAGAATAACATAAGATCTTTGCGCCGGCAAATTTCATTGTGATCAGATCAGATATAGCCATTACAATTGCATAGAATTACAGCAACAATAACACGAAGTCAAAGTCAAAGTCAAAAGCGCTTTATTTAATACCAATCGTTATAAATTTTTAAAAGAACATAAAGCAAATTCCAAACAATAAAACTATAAAAAACCTAATGGCCCGAATGGCTCTCTAAATTTATACGTTATCAGTTAAACAAATTTAATGAAAAAAATACACTTGCAAATTTAAATTAATTAAGATTATTAGATATTTTTTGATTCAATTGGAAAAAGGAGAAAAAACCAACCAGCATTATTCAAAAATTAGGTTACACCCTAATTCTAAATAAGTTCAATAAAAAAAAAACGTTACCTTATATTGAAACCTATACCTAATTTATAATACAAATAAACGACAATACTAGATGTAGCAATAATTTGATGAATCTAAAAAACTAAGTAACGAGGAAAAGCACAAAAACAGAAAATAAACACAAATAATTTAGACATTGTCATTCAGCCTCCAATACCTAAATTGTTCCATCTCAGCTCGACCAGCCTCAACGAATCTAGCAAATGAGTATCTCCATTGGAATTGTTGGTCTCGTGAGCTGAGATTCGGAGGATATTTTATCTTCTTATCGGTGGCCCGTCGGTATATGTGATATATGATTGGGACGCCGTCAGAATCAAAAACATATCGATTCATGTCCAAATACACGAATGCTTCTGGAGGAATGAAGCCAGTAGTGAGGCAAGTCACAATATACCCGTCTGTAGGGTGGAACGGCTGTGAAATCCTGGGGTTTTCACTCACAGTTACAGGTCTTGCGATATGATTCCGAAGAAGTTTTAATATGAAGATATCGACTCTTGTCACTTCAGCGGTTTGATAAATTTTTCTATTCGATATATAGTGCTTTCAATCCGTCTCAGGCTTTCTGTACAAACCAGTACATGCACGAAGACATTTCCTCTCGAAAACTCTTAATCTTTCCATTGTACTAGCACTCTGGTTGTACCAGATCTGGCATCCGTATGTCAAAACTGGCCTAACCAGGGTCTTGTAACAAATAACTTTGACTTTTTGATCAATGTATCTGGAATGAAAGAGTCGCCGAAGGGCCATGACTACTTTTAGTGCTTTACTGAGCATGATTTTGACATGTTCAGTATAGTACAGATACTGATCGAGATGAACACCGATGTATCGAACACAGGATTTATGTGGAACCCGTTCTGAACTACCCTCACCAGCCATAATGTGGAAATCCTTCCAATTACGTTTCAGATCTTGACTGGCCCCCTGCAGCGTTGTCCGAAATAAAATTGTTTCGCACTTCTGCGCATTGATTTTCATTCGCCAATTGTCGGTGTAGAGCTGCACATCATTAAACATTTTTTGAAGATTGCTCTGAACTATTGTAACTTTCCGGTCTGCCGTATAGATGATCAGATCATCAGCAAACGCTACCAATGATCACGTTGGCGAGACATTAAAATCAAAGCTGTTCAATAGCTTGCGAATGAATATTGAGAAAAGCAGGGGCGCAGTAACTGTTCCCTGCTGTAGACCATTCAAGACCTTGAATTGGCGCATTGTTTTCAGATTTCCACCAGTTACAACAAATGATTTCCCGTACAACATATTACACATCATGGCGACAAGGTGTCTGGGGAACCTGTCCTGAAGAAGTTTGAAAACTAGTTCATCTAACCACACCGTATCGAAGGCTTTCTCCATATCAATCAGATATGCTCCAACACATTCTTTGTTGGTTAGTTTCCAACAGATGTCTGAGGTTACTTTCGTTATTGCATGTATGGTCGAATGCCTGGCACGAAAACCAAATTGCCAATTCGGCATCAACTCATACTTCTCAATATGGGCGTTTAATGCTCTGTTGAGTATCACTTCAAACACCTTGCTGATGTTAGGCAGCAAGCCGATTGGGCGATAGCTTCTCGGGCATGAAGATTCTTTTCCTTTCTTCAAGATCGGAAATACCTTAGACTTTTTCCACTCATTTGGGAAATATGAAATTGAACAATATGCAATGATTCCTAATAGCGACCTCCGACAAATGTCGGAGAACTACATTTGGAATACCATCAGTACCACATGATTTCTTGTTGTTTATCCTGCGAAATATGAAACACAAGTCTTCATAGCTGACAAAATAATCAATAAGATTCAACGTCGGTATGAGATCAGATGTTAATGTTTCATCGAAATGAAGAATTGATTGGCCGTTCAGGCTTGATTTGAAGTCGTAAACTTTTGCTTCAACGACCTCCGAAAATATTTCATTCCCTCTCTGGGTTTGGCAGATGAACCAATTCAAAATGTGTTCCAATCAGGGCAAGTTTCTGCAATCCATCACATATAATCCTGTTTCCATTTCTATCCGGAGTCGTACTATCAATTTCGATACCAGCTCCATCGAGAAGATTTATCTCATCACTAGCGACTTCAAGATTCGATACCGTCACTCGAGACTTCCTGCGGAATAAGCTATTCACTTTCGTGAAAACGCCATCTGGTTCCTGTGGGCTAATACCCCTCAGTTTTTCCACCCATTGATTGCTGACCTCACTCCTGAAGTATGACCGAATTAAGTTCCGGACATTCTTCAGGTGTAATTTCAACAAAGCCAACGAGGGATGGTTGTAGTCCAAAAATCGTCGGTAAATATTGTTGACGTGGGTGAGAATAAGGCTTTTCAATCTTTTCAACCTTGCGATGGTTGGTGTTTCATATCCTTCCATATTGTTTCGATGTTTAGTCCTGGGAACAAATTTCTCAATCGCTTCCAACGTCAGCTTCTCTAACTTCGACAAATAGAGATCTATTTCATCGTCAGTTAGATTTCTGTTATTAGGAACCATTGAGCAAGCGTTGCCATCATCAGAAGAGGGACATTGCTTCTGGTACTCCTGATTAAACTTCTTTTGAAACTTTCCCCAGTCTGTTTTTTTGAAATTCAACCGATGGTTTTCATGTTGAACTGGAATGAGGAAGAAATCATCCCTTTGATGATTGATTTCCAATAGGATTGCGTTATGGTCGCTATCATAAGGAAGCACCTGCAGTTTCCGTTGAGGACTATTAACGCTGAATTCAAGTCTTGCGTCAGCAATGCAGAGGTCCAAATATGAATTTGTCCTAGGGTATGTTGGGAACTCCGACCCATATAGGTTGCACCTGTATTCAATTTGGTTCTCTGTTATCCATGATTTCAGGAATACACCTCTTGGATTATTGGTGGCGTTTAGCCATGATGTATGCTTGGCATTCAGGTCACCCGCAAAAATATAATAACCATGCAGCCTATTCAATTCGAGTATTTCAAACAAGGAATTGAGTTCCTCCTTGAACTTGAGAGCATTTTGACCAGTTGCATAGGCAGAGATAACGAAGAGGTTATCCCCACCTGGCAGTGAGATTTTGATGCCGGACACTTCAAGAGATTCAAAGCTTTTGAATTCGACTTTTTCAATATTTTGGAAACAATAGGGTCTTCGTACCAATATCCCGGTGCCACCTCCCCCATCACCTATTACCCTATCGTTTCTTACGAATGCAAAATCTTCGAATTCCATGGAATGCCATGAATTGAGGTGGGTTTCAGTGAGAAGTATGATGTCAGGCTTTTGCTTGACAATGAATTCAAGGAGATAATCATGTCGATGTATAGCAACGATAGAGTTGACGTTGATCGATATGAGGCGAAGCCTCTCCATGGGAATATGACTGGATGACAAGTTATTATTAGGCATTTGAAAGACCTTAACGCTGAAAAGCAAAGTTAATTTTTGAATCTAGTTTGTCGATTCTCTCCGATAAAGAATTAAGTTGCTGGTAAATTTTGGGAAGCAGCTCATTATTACCACTTACATTATTT
Source organism: Odontomyia ornata (assembly GCA_963969285.1). Classification (NCBI taxonomy): domain Eukaryota; kingdom Metazoa; phylum Arthropoda; class Insecta; order Diptera; family Stratiomyidae; genus Odontomyia; species Odontomyia ornata. The sequence goes on from OZ017740.1 coordinate 138,734,036, forward strand.
ACATTATTTCCAGCATTTTCTGCCGGTCCTCTAGCGGCGAGTGCAAATGATACTCCGGGCTTGACGAAGTTGGAAGGTATTATATTACGGTGTACTTATGTTTGCTTTGGAGCAAATTTAACTTTTGCATCTTGATATCGGGAGCATCCTCGATATGATGCTGGGTGACCAAAAACACTGCAGTTAACGCAGTATAATTTTTCTTTAGGCTCCGTCTGAACCAATTTGCACTCACCGGGAGCATGAACGTCTTTGCATTTAACGCAACGATAGTGCATGGCACAATTGGCAGCCGAATGTTCAAATCTTTGACACCGGTAACACTGGTTGACTTCTCTTTTCTGGAGGCGTTCCCACCTCACCACTCTGAAATTCAAGTACCTTATGTGTTGAAGGGCACTTGGACTGCCCTTATTTGCAATTTGTACCAGGTAAAGTGGTAAATTCTTCCTTTTTATGGTCAACCTACTTGTCGCAAAGGTTTGACTGAAAGAAAATCAATATCTAGTGCAGCCCCCTTGAGCACCTGAAGAAGATCGACCGCATCCTCTCCGCTGTCCAAACCCTTCAACAAGAAGGTCTGATTCTTTTCACTTTTTGGGGTATACGTGAAGTGTGGAACCTCCTCAGAAACCAGCGCATCTTTGGCTGACTTGAAATCAACCAGTGATTTCGTCCTTATAGTTAATTTTTCGGCATTAACTCTTTTAATTTCGAAATTGGCTAGTTTATTTTCGGCTGCCAATAGCCGAACCATATCTTTCCCGATTTTTCCGAACACGTTGATTGGCGGAACTTTTTCTGTCTTGTTGGAAGCTCTTTCAGAGGAACCAGCAGAACTGCGGGCTGGTTTTTTCTCCTTATTTTCGTTCTTTAAATATTGAATAAAATTAACGTCATTATCTTGATTAAAATTACCTCCGATGTTTTCTTCGATTTCCATATGTTTGGTTAATCCCTCCAGCGCTGCAAAATGATTTTGGCTCTCGTTGGTGCCACCAGCACTTAGAACTTCCTCTGGAATTGCTTGCTTTGTACTTTTCTTCGGCTTTGTTACCTGTTGCCATTGATTTTGTGGCTGCGTCTTCTGAGGCTTCATCCCTTTCTTGAAAAGATCCTTGAGAGACTGTATCTCTTGCCTCAGTTCACCATTTCCTTTCTGCAATGTGGCCATTTGTTGATTGTCCGCTATTATTTGCAGCTTGCACCCTCCACCTGCGGAGTTTTCTTCGTTATGTTTTCTTTTGGTGATTATCGCCAGTTTCGTATTCGTCGTTTCCCCAGGTTGCCCCAACGGTGGGAAGCCGTCGGGCTCCTCCATACCAGCGGCGAAATTGTCTTTGTGAATTTGTTTTTCGTTACCAATCGAAGTAAAATATTCGATAGAAATTTCCTGAGTCGATTGCTTCGACAATATAAGATATTTTCCGATAAAAATTAACTTCGGACTAACGTTTTTAAAAAATTAATTTAATTTTTGAAAACTTTTGACAGGAGCGATTTAAAAGACGTCTATACGCAAAGACTACTACGATCCATCTGCAACAATAACACGTGCTGATGGTTGATGTGTATTTCAAATCGACCCAGACACTATAGTTTTTTTTCAGATTTTTTATGAAAATTTCAGGCATAGTGTTTAAGGCGCCATTAGCACCAAAACAGTAATTTCAATGGAAAATGGCTATTTTCGATTGAATTTTTCTCGATCATGGTAAAAGTGAATGAAACGATATTTTCACATCTTAATTTTTGCATTTTGCGCTAGGGTTTCTGTTGATTAAAATATAAAATGATTATTTCTGAACAAAATGATGAAGGGAAATTTGCGGGCAGTGCTTAAAAAGACATTTTTAAGTACGCTTTAAAAGGTAAACATGTTATTCTTTCACATATCGCGTTTTAAAGAATGCAAAAGGCAATTGTATTGAATAAATTCTTGATTTTGCATAATGTAATTGATTAAAACTGAGTTAGAAAACGCTATTTTTGACAGAAATTCATTTGCATTTTTAAGCACCTTAGTACCAAGAAATAAAATATATTTCATCAAATACTACAAAGAATATGTTCTTGAGATGCCATTAAAAGTAAAATAATTTTTTTTTCGATGAATCTAAAGTCAGTACACTTGCAATTGGCAAGCAGTACGCACGTAGTCTTAACGTTTTTTTATTTTCTTATGTTTTGTTTTGCATTTTTCTTCTTCTCCTCCTTGAAAAATTGAAGAGAATGAGGATGTAAAGTTAAAAATGAGGATAGATGGTTGAAATGCGATAATGGTTTGCATCGTTTGTATTTGACCTACTAAAAGTCATTCATAGTTGTGAGTTTTTAGCAATAGGAAACCTTAAAAATTATACGAAGTCCTCGGCGAAAATTAACAAAAAAATTTGAAGGGCACATTTATCGAAAGCAAAGTAATTTTTGACTTTATCATTAAGTTTCTAATCATATTTTCGTCAGCCTGGCTGTGTTGTTATTTTATTTCTGCAGGAATTTTGGGTGCAGTTTTGAATATGTTTTTTTCGCCTTAGACAGATACATGAGACCTTTACAAAAATGGTATGCATACACAAATTTAAAAGCTATGTTAGTCCTGTCTATGGCGGTGGAAAAAGGACCGAAATCTTTAAATAAAGATGAATTCTCATAAAAAAATTTTTCAATACGAAAGTGATATATTTACAACGTGTTTTTTGTTTATAAGGCTAAAAAGTGGGGCTCTTTGAAAAAAAAAAATAAAAACCATTCGATTTCAATTATTTAACGTTCGTTTTATGATAAATGATCAGGAAATATTTCTAGCTCGGATTTTGCAGCGTAAAGAGAATAAGTTACTCATGAACATTACTTTTACATTAGGGAGTTGCTAGTTACAAATAAACGTTCGGATATTGCTGTTTCAACAATCGAAAACATTCCTGATGACGCTAGCAGCACCAATGAAGAAGTTATCAGTGATACTCCAAAAATAATTGGTTGACGGATTGTTGATTTCCAATACTTCTTTGAGCAAATTTTTGTAATTCAGCACGTTCTCGAAAAAGAAAACAGAGTCCCGGATGGTTGGTATCGTGTGATGTACTTAATTTTTAAATATCCTTTTTCATAAATAATGGATTTAGAACTATTAACTAATAAGCTGAATGGAGATTGCACTGTAAATTTGAAATATCAGAGTAGGGTAGTAAGAGAACTTTAACTTAATTCTAATGGTGACTATCCAATGCAAGTTATTTAACATAACAAGGCAAATATAAAAAGGAAATTGTAAAATGGTGGTTTGCTTACTGGCCTAATTGGATCTCGATTTCGGATATTTCCCAAGCATAATTAACCTGTATATTCTTAGAAACTATGCCTTGTTCTATACCGCAAAACCTTGAAGAAGTATTAACACCATCGCGCAAGCGGAAACGTGATAAAGACAATTACTATTTTCAAAACAGTCAAAATGGATTGTCTAACGATGGGTTTTCATCGACTCTGCAAAAAGGATGCTCAAAACTGGCAAAATTTGGTAGACATGAGAACAACATAATTCAAATTGAAGGTATTAATCCCTTTATCAATACGAATGCATGTATGGAAGTAAAATCGATTGCGGAAATAGCAAGTGAAAAATCAGAAAATGAGAATCCCTATGAAGTGATACGAAAGCCACCGAAAAAAAAAGCACATTGAAGAAGCTTGCTTTGAGAATCCAGCGCTGAATTTGGATGGACCGGAGAAAGGATTCAATCCTTTCGAGGTCAAACGCGACTCTATCCAACCAGCGCTAAGTATCAAATCACCAGCAAATGCGGCTCTCAATCCTTATGAAATAACACGTTCTGCGGAAGACACAATCGAAGTTCTAAGAGAAGGTATTGAAAATCCTGCACTTGAAGAGCCAACACCTGTAACCATTGCCTTGCCATTTGCACCAAATATTGGATGTCGCATTGATTTCAACGGTATTTCACTGGATAATTTAACTCCATCTAAACTTCTACCAGAAAAATTAGTTTTTTCACCATCGCCCGCATTTAAAGGATCAGCATACAAAAAATCATTTCGACGTTCACTATCGGTTATAAGCGAAGAAACTGTCGTTATTGGAAGGAAATTGGATTGCTATCAATTAGAGTTAGAGAATAGCATAAATGAAGCTAAACTTAAAAAGAAACCGCTTTTGCTACTGCAAATACAGACCTTAAAGCCAACGATGGAAGTTTTACAGAAGATCAAGAAGCTAATAACAGATCTTCAGTATCAATAAATATAACTAATATAAATATTTCAATTGGTGATAAATCCCCAGCATCCATCCCAACCCCACCGGTTGTGAATGTTCCGGCAACCATTACAGAAACAAGTGATGCCGATTTGAGTTTTGATGATGAAATTGACTTTAAGGAGCCAGCTCCATTTGTACGTTGTTATCGTAAGCCAGACTTGCCATGTAGTCGATCATCAGAAATTGATCAAATACAAAATATTTCCAAAGACAGTAGCAATTCCAATGATGACAATCGTCATAAAAATAAAATTTCTAATTTAATCCGTAAAAGTATTCGAAAAATAATGCATCCTCATTCACACAATAAAAAGAATGAAAGAGAAAATAGTGTAGAAGAACAAAATGCATTTGAGAAGAATGATTTGATGTCAACACTGCGACGCAGTACGAGACGTAAAAATAATAAAAATGAATGAGTTGATAACAAAAAAGATCTCAAAACCGTTTCCACTGAAGAATTAAATCATCGTGATGTATCAATTATAGATACAACTGAAGAACGAAAAGTGTTCAAAGTGATTGGCGAAATCGATAATGAAATTGTAAAAGCAGATAAAAGAAATTCAAAACCAGAATAGAGTCTGATAATAAAATCACATACTTACGCATGTTTTCTTAGTGTGAAAATGTGTTATTAGTAGTGTATTTTAAATATACAAAGCGTTAGAGAATAGTATTTTTAAAGTAGGGTAACAACAGAAAATAACACATACTAAAGCAATGAATTAAAACATTGTACATTCAACACGAATGGTGTTGGTGAAGTATGAGTGGCGGTAGCGAGAGTATGACCGGTTGGTGCTGCTGAGGCTGTCGCCGGGAGATTTCGGAGAGTCTGCTTGAACTCGCGAATGAACGCGGAACGCTGTGGGGGAGTCCGGCGTCAAGCTTTGAGTGAGGTGGTCGTATCCGCGGAGAATTGTCACGTGGCCCGTCTTAAAAACCACAATAAACAAATCTTGTGAAATGTTATAAGTGCGGATTTCCCATGTATTATTTTGTGCGAACGTTTCAAACCTTTGTGGACAAGAATATCTCTTTGAATAAAACCCGTTGGGTGGCCGGAAAGCCGTCGGAATATATGGGATCAAAAAGTCTGGTTGACGTCCCGTGTGTGCGTGTGTGTCGTCGCCCTTAAAAAAGCATCAACCCGTAACCCGCCATTGAACATATTTTAGGATTTGTCAGTAGTTCCTATGCCAAGTAATTTGCCGAATAATTCGCGATAGTCGAAATTCGTGCGATAAACTAAGAAGTCGCGACCTAAGCAGTGAACGCCATTCACATATTCTCTTGGTGAATCTTCCGAGTGCCGCAGAATTCGCAATTGTAACGGGAATAACAGTGAATTTGGTGCATAAACATAGTTGCTCCGGTCATCTCTCGATAAATTTTCTCTCGTTCCCATTCAATTTCCCATCGATGAAAATCACTTTTCCGTGTGGGCAGCAAAGTGCGAGATATCGAGTTTGGAAGCGCGAATCTATTCGCCTATGTATCTTTTGCATCATCCTCTGGTCCTCGACAATCGGAAAAAGCATTGAGGCAAATTCATGCAAATTTCGGAAGCAACTCAAGTATCGAAAACCAAATCGGTGCAAAGCGGAGTTCGGAACAGCCACCAGATACTTTCCAATCAACCTTAATTTTAGTTCACGTAGAACACTTTAACTAATTTGTTGTCTTAATCATACGTAAAACGTGTCGGAGAAGATTTGTTGACCGCAGCAAGAGATCAGTAGAGATCGGAAAAATCGCGGAGTTTTAATTTACAAAGATTAAATCTAAATTTAAAAAAAAATAAAATAACAATCCAGTTTCAGGCTTACCCGCCCCGAAAACGAGCGCTCGTTGGGGGAGGTTTGGGGTAAGTACCCTTTTGTTATTCAATGAACGGTACTTGTTTTGAAATTTATTTAATTGCATGTGTATGGTTGCCGCTGGCGTTTTTCCCGTAACGTAATTTGATGTTTAATAGTAAGGAATTTATATCAGATGAATAAACGAAAAAGAATTCAAATTTAGATAATCAAGTGCAAAAACCACATAAAAGAATATTCACAAGGAACTTAGAAAGAGTAGAAATGATAAAATAGTTTCATTGGAATGATAAAACAAAAATATATTTGATTTTGGATCATGAAAAAATTTTAAACTTATTATTAGATAAAACGATAAAACGTTCAATAGGATAGGCATGTTTAAAAATTGTTTAGACCAAAAATTTAGAATCAGTGTTTTATCTATAATAAGTAACATCCGTTAAACGCGTTTGGATAAGATACGAACGAAAAAGATTATTCCACTTATTTCGAATTCACATTTATAATTGAAATGGATGAATGTATACGAATATTTCCTGTAGTAATTTCTTGAAAAAAAAAATTAAAATTGGTATATCTATTATCCTACATGTCTGATTATTTTTCGGTAAAGAAATGGAAATGCCTCATTAAAGGTGAAACCATCGGTCTTTCCTTTCCCAAATTCTGACCGGGTATAGGACCCGGTACGGTGGCAGGCTGTCCCCTTAAAAATGAGCCAGCCGCCGGGTACTCATTAATCCTTCCTTTTGTTTCAGGTGACGTCGCGGGTTGAGTGGCCCAAGCAGAGTGCCTCTTTGTGGCATCGAGTTATGCAATCGAATTGTATAATTCTATGGCATAAATTGGTCCTTGGGGTACTTTTCTTCTGATGGGAAGACTTATGCAAGTTAAGTTGTATGAGTTTTCCACTCAGAAGAGGAATACCTGGCCACTGCAACAAATATGGATATTAATCCGGTTGGGTGGATGCGAAGGGGCTCCATCACCACCCGGTTGCCCTTCTCTCATTTGTGGGCCATGAGCCTCTCCGGGTAAGGACGAGGTCACCCTGCTTCCACTTCTTTTTGCTTGTTACCCTTGTTCCTTGAACAAGTCAGTTGTCCCTCGTGTAGTTACCTACACTTTTTGCGACTTCAGTTGCCTTGTCCTTGTTTGACCCCAAGAAATTCGTGAGTGCGAAATTTTTTGTAGTGGGTCCTTGTGCTGGGGGAATGAACCCACCCCACGACACCGCAATGCTAGCCTGCCAGCGCATTCACGCGTCCCCAGACGAGACCATTCTCGGCAGATATCTCCATCTTCCTCTGCCGAGGCAGCAGAACATCGCTGCAGTCCTTTACGGACCTTTGAAGTTAATTATTCACTACAAAATCAAAGAGATTTTCTACCACTCTACGATTTGGATGCTCATTTTCATTTATGAATATAGCATCTGAATGAAGAAATGGACTGGAATTTAGATTCAAATTAAGGCTACTGTTGCTCATATTTTGATTTAAAGACAATAAAGCCTAATGGTGATAACGACATCGATATAAATTCTTCCACAGTGGCAGCTGTACATTCTGCAGGAATAGGTTATAATTGTTTACATGAGCTATTTTCAACAATAAAAGTTCCTTTCATGGCCAAAAGAATCTTTAGGATAATTCAAACAACAGTTTGCAAATGGTTGCATATAGTATCCGAAAAATCAATTGAAATGGCTGCCCAACAAGAGTGGATCATGCAAGAGCAGAAAAAAAATGTCGATGAACATGGCACACAGCTAATAACAGTGGTAGCAGATGGGTGCTGGTCAAAAAGATCGTACGGGACAAAAAGGTTCTTTACATGAAAACCAAAAACAAATTTTGTTTGATTTGTAAAAGAGCTGAAAAAGATGCAACCAACCTTCGAACCATATATGTTTCAATTATCATCAAGGATGCTCCACGAGATCTGATATTCTTTCCGAAGGTTTCAAAGGTTTAATACATCAGCGTGGGTTAATCTATTTACTAATGATTGTCGATGGAGATTCCTCTACTTATAATAAAATCCTTCAAGCTAGGTCTTATCAGGGACTTACTGTGGAACAAATTGAGTGCAACAATCATTTACTTCCGAACTATTGCCGAAAGTTAAAGGGTATATCTTGCAACACAGTATTCCCTTTACATCTTAGAAGAATCGTAAATAGTAATTTAGGTCGTCTTAGATCAGTAGCGAACGCAGCAATGAGGCATTGTAAAATCGAATATTGTGACTTTGCACGGAAAGTTGACATTTTGTAAGATGATATAATAAATTGTCCATATCATGTGTCACCGAAAATGTAGACCATAATTTTGCAAATGAGCAACAAGCGAGCAGAATTTTCTTCCAGACAGAAAAGTTTGAATTGTTACCATAAATTTTAAAGGCTATCTATTTCTTGGCACAGCAATCACGGAGCCTAGTTCACGAGCTTCAAGGTAATATACGAGTGCGGTTCAAATATGGTGGAGACAAACGCTGCAGATGGCATGCATGTATGTTGAAGGACGTGGCTTAAGTATGTGATAGCTAGGTCCCTTACAAACAGTAAGGTATAGTTTTCACCGGAAGTGCATATTTCACGCGCGTGCTACAACCATGAGTGAACGTCAAGTGCCGACCATCGTTCCGCAACGTATCGTCATTCATTTTGTAGTGTGAGAAGGCATTCAAAACACGTAATTTTTTCTGCGTTTGGGAAATCAGTTTGGTACTGAGTGCCTGAATAGGACTGCTGTGTTAAAACGGGCCAAAGTATTCAAGGAAGGTCGCAAAACCGTTGAAAATGAGCCGCATGATCGTCGACTGAGAACCAGCATCACACCAGACAGCATTTGTCATAGAGAACAACTCATTTTGAAGGACCGTAGGATGAATGTTCGAAACATTTTGGCTGAACTCGGCATCAGTATTGGTAGTGTAGAGTCTATCATCCATGAACACTTTCAATATTGCAAAATAACGACGCGATGGGTTCCTAAACTGTTGAACTTTGAGCAAAAATTCACTTGGTTGGAAGTTTGTCGCTGCTTGCTGACGCGATACGAGGTGGAGGGAAATGGTTTTTATAACGCAAATCGTCACTATAGATGAGACATAGCTACACTATTACACACCCGAAAGCAAGATGTCATCAAAAGAGTGGAGGAAGAGGGTGGAAGGGACGCCAGTCAAAGCGAAGACAACCAGGTCCACTGGTAAGGTTATGTGTGCTGTGTTCTGGGACCGGCGGGGCGCGCTGTACGTCGATATCCTGCATACCCAACGTTCCATCAATACTGCATACTATTCTAACCTTCTTAAAATATATGTGAAACCCACTTACCGCTTGAAACGGAGGAGCATTCCAGCACGAAGTGCGATTCTTCTCCAGGATATCGCGCCCTCATACAACGCGTCTCACGCTCGATACAATATCGGGATTGGGGTGGGAGGTACTAGAACACACATTCCCCCTTACGGTCTGGATTTATCATCCTGCGACTACCATATGTTTGGACCACTGAAAAAAGCCCTCGAAGGTCAAAGATTCAACACCGACGACGAGGTAGAGGGGTTCGTGCGCACATGGCTGTCCGAGTTGCCCAAGGATTTCTTCGATACCGGCATGAAAAAGTTTCCGGAGAGGTAGACAAAATGGAGGGGGAGTACCTGAAAAATTGTAAATTTTTTCGATACTGAATAAACGTGTCAGACCATTTGTATCGATCATATTTGAACCACCCTCGTAGTTGAATCATTCAACAGCGTTGTCGCAAAAGCTGTAGGAGGGAAGCGTATCGATTTTTCTCCAAGACGTGGTTACCAAAGTCACTATTGTGCTGCGATCTTAGCATTCAATACAAAATGCACGCATTCTACAATATGTAATGAAATCTTCAGAAAGAGTCTATTCTACAGAATAGGTATGATGGAACGACGTATGGTGAAGTAAAATATGCAGCACAACAGAAAACAGCAGAGAATATACACTCCTAAGATAGCAAGGGATGACTTTGACTTTGTTGACTCCTGCGAGAATTCTGATATGGAGAAAGAAGCTTTCTTCTTTCTTGAACACTTAACAGGTAAATGTTCAGTATCGAACAAGATACAATTTTACAATTGAATTCAAGTAAGTGATTTGAGTTGCTAAGGTCGCTTCTGACAGCTTCCAATTCTGCAAGAATTTGTTAGAGTAAATCATATATCAGCTGTGCTGCTCTAGTAAAAAGTTTACTGTCTACGAAAATTTCCAGTAATGCTGTGGTCAAGTATAGTATTGGAAATGAAACAATTGCATTGCAAACTGTTTCAAAACAAACATCAAAGGACATAATAAAAAATGGTCTTTGCCTTAATGTATGTCTAACTTTTTGGGCGCATCCCCTGATGGAAAAATCAACGATACGATTGTTGAAATCAACTGCCCTATTCTGTTCGTGGTATGAATGTTTTAGATGGCTTTAAAGTGAAAAAGATAAAATTCTGGAAACAAGTGAATAATGAACTTGTTATAAAAAAAAAACTCTGATTGGCACTACCAGACCGAAGAGTGGCTGCATATAACAAAAATGGAGACGTTCGTTTTAGGAGTTTGCGCTGGAGATAAAATTCCAATGAAAATTGAAATTGTCGAACGGGACCATGCATTTTTCAAACTTCAAATGGAGCAACCACTGACCAAATTTTACTTTGATTGTGTGTAACCAGAATTTGTTGTTCCACGTCATACTAGAGGATTGCAAATAAGAAATCTAGATCATATCATTGCAGCTATTGAAGACAGGAGAAAACACAAAAAAATGCAATAAAATATATTAACTAAAACAAAAAACAATAGGTAGCATACAAAATTATTAAAGTTGCCAACATTGGGCAAGTTGTGCAATATGAAAAATTTGATTAAACCGTACATCTGAACCAACGGTCGAGCTGCCCGGAGTGTGAAATATGCCAGTCATGCTCGCCGAAGCTGTAATGAATGATTCCAGCCATTTTTTGACAGCCAGTACGTAAGCGTAATTGACAGCCACATTACAGCTCGTTAAACATATCGTTGCTACTCTGCTTTATTAATATATGTTTAGATCATCCGCGTTATGTCCAGAACTATTGATCTCAATCACTTGCACCAGTGTGCTGCTCCGCATGGGTTTATATGATTTGATTCCGATCTCCATCAATATCAACTGTTCAAATATTCAGAATGTAATTGGCTGAGGCAGTTCTTGAGGAGATACGTCAATCATGGTCGCTAAAAAACTAACATGATATTATCGGTTTTCTTAAAGTACAGTAACGGTAAGAGTAAATCTATCTTTTGTACTCATATAAAAAAACCCGGTAGAAATCGGGCCTGTCTGTCCGGGTCGGTCTCTTTGTCATTCCGAAACTACAGCAGCCATGAACACTAAAATTAGTACACATATCAGAACTGATGGCCTCTTGTAGGTTTGAGTGCCAACGTTTTTTTTTAAGGTTTTTAAGCAGATTTCGCCATAGGAGAAGGGAGCCTTGAATATCATTTTAAGAATAATAGTTTATCATTATAATTCTTTTAAGAATTTAGCTAACTTATAAAAACGTCATGGCATAAATAGGAAAAATTTTCGCTCAAACTAAAACGATTTTGTAATACACTTATATTTATTAAATGAAATTAGTTCACATAAACGTTATATAGAAAAAAGTTTGTGGAAATCTTTCAAAATGGCTATTTAACAATTTTTTTAATGGATCACTATTTTACAAATAATGTTGCTGTTAACGTTTTTTAATAAAAGCGGCAGCCTTTTAGGCTTTTAGTTAGATTATATACGTCCCACAGCTTATTTTTCCTTTCTCATTTTCAGCAGCTGTATAGAAAATTTAGTCAATTGTCTTTGAAACCAAATTCTTACAAAATTTTTTGAGAAATGGTATCCCAAGAATGATTCGAATATTGGATCCATCATATGTACATCAAAGGCTTCAGCTAGTTGCACCTGAGTATAAAGTTATATAGAACTTGTATGAAAATAAAGTTTTTTAAATTTTTAAATTTCAGAATAAAATGCTCTTACTGAAGAGCCCCGATCACACGTCTCGTTTTACATGACAATATCCATATTGTCATGTAAAGCGAGACGTGTGATCAGGCCTCTTTCCTCCAGGAAATAATACAGGACTATGATAGGAGTTATATTTTCATTCATAACAATGTGTACAACGTGTTTTCTTGAAACTAATTATTAGATCCATCTCTATTGCGCTAATTAATAGTTTCATATAGTCGTAATACTTTGTTGTACGTACAAAAAGCTCGATGAAATTTCGCATACATTTTTAAAATGTAAATGATTCATCTTGAACTATTAAATGAACACTTCGTTCATACATTCATATATTATATAAATTTTTATTTTGGTACTATCATATTGAACTAAACATTTACCATTTTACGAAAACGAGATTTTTGCAAAACATTTATTTCTTGCTCATAAATACTTTCAGTAGCATGCCTATGCCCAATAAATTTTCCTTGCTGATTCCGTCATTCGATCTTTCTTTTACATAAGCTTGGGCAATAGACACATCAACCTTTCACTGACACGATTTTCAACGAACCTATGGGACTGAGTGAATATGAAAGCTTTCGTTTTGAGGAGAAATTGCGAATAAGCTTAAAACAAAACAGTAAGAATTTTGAATTTTCGAAGCGAGCACATGGCGCCTTAATTTGAATATGTACAGTTGGTCGAGTATCCAAGAGAATTATTTAAGCTGGAATAAAATGGCAGCTATTACGTGCTTGTAAAAGAAATCCTCTATCTTTCTGGTGTACTTGGACGATTTATTCTTTCCCGATAACATTGTTTTTTTTCCTCTGCCTAACCTATGTTAGGTGTGAATTCGCTATGGCTCAAGCGCACAAGTCTTCGATATGTCGATATTTGTCGAAAGGGGACTTATGGTAGTACAGAGCTTTTTCTAATTTTTCCTTATTGACATCAAGAAAGGCTATTAATTGAATGAGTGCTTTTCCATTGTTCTCATTAAAACATTTTGATATAGGATCGTTATTTTGAAGGATTTCGTACTTGTTCCTTACAGTTTGAAAGTGTTTACAATTTAGGATTCTGTGTTCGAGATCATCTGTGAATTCACACCACTTACGCCCTTGGGATAAGACTCTTTTAGCTTTTTTAAATCTCTGGTGATTATAGGCTCTGTTCAGGAGAATTCCATTTATTTGTTTTTGCGTATTACCATTAGGGGTGAAATAGTGAAACCATGGTTTTGTTTTGAATATGAGGTCCGTTTGTAGCCAGTGGCTGTATGCTAGATTTTTGCTATTATTTTGATAGTATTCGTGCCATTCTGTGTTTATGGAGTCGTTGATTTTTTTAATAGAGTCATCCCATTCTAGAAATGAGTCGACCTCTGAGCCCTCCGTTATGGCCAGTTCAGCTGTTTTGTCAACCAATTCGAAGCTGTGATATTTTTCCGATTTGTGTATCCAGTATAAGAGTAGTAGAGAGTTTTGTCTGTTATTAAGGTTTTTGCTGATTTTTTCTGTGATTATTTTGTGATTTCGTTTATTGCGTTCTTGGAGTCAGTGAAAATGGCTAGGGTATTTTTGGGAAATTCAAGATTCAAGATCTTTATTTGGTGATTTCTAATTTTTTTTACATATATACAATTCATTAATAACAACCTAACAATGTTCATGCAGGTTGTGCCTTAGGGCTTTTCCCGGAGCTCAATAATAATTCACTTTAATTAGATTACAATATTAATTTTTCAGCAAAACAGAACGTCAAAATGCTGACACCTACAACATGATCGAACATTGATAGATTATAAAAAAAAGTTTGTAAAAATTATTTGCTCTGCAACTATGTTAGTTTTAAAAATGGATTTCTTTAAAATTAAGTACGATATTTCCTTAAGACTACCTTAAAACTACCCATTCGCTGCGTGCATTGAGCAGTTGCGCATCGCTCTCCTGACAACTCCTGCCTTGTGCTCCTTGGCTTTCCTGATTCCCGCATCCACCAGATTTTCGGCATATGATTTTATTGGCTCCATTCCTGTCTCCTGGTACAGCACCTCGTTGGGGTAAGGCCATCCATCCTCCCGTCTGTATAGGCCTGTGCAAGCCCCAAGAACTTTTGCCTCCACTAATTCTATCCATATGATCACCGCATATGTGATGATTGGACGAATCAAGGTTTTATAGGCCACAACCTTGACTTGCTTGCTCGCTATCGAATGTTTTGTGAGAAGAGGTAGAAGAAGACGGTACGCATAAGTCACTTTTTTCAAAATACTATGAACATAAGCACAAGAGGTAGCTTTCCTGTCGAAAACCCTACCCCCAAGTATTTCGGTTGCCTAGAGCAGTGCACCATCTGCCCATTCAGCTTAATCCTGGAGTCACAGATACCTCTTGCACGACGACCAAAGTTTTTGTGGGGGTTCATGAACACAATCAATTCACTTTTCTTTGCATTTACCTTGATTCCCCATTTTCGGTAATATGCAGTAAGAGATTCCAAATATTTTTGGAGCCGCACCATAGCAAAGCGCAAATTGTGCTCAGATGACCACACTAACAAGTCATCAGCGAAGAGGTCTACCTGGATTCCGGGCTTATATTCATCTCTTACGCGAAAGACGTCAGATGTGAATATGTTGAAAAGCAATGGGACTTATAAAGACCCCCGTGAGACCCCCGAGACAATACTAAATGGGTCTGACCTAGCTCCACCAGCCACTGCAAAGGTAGTTCATCCCCTCACGAAGCTGCCGATAATTTCCACAATATGGGCTGGAAAGCCAAGATTTATCATTTTGTGAAGAAGCCTATTGATCCATACAGAGTCAAAGGCTTTCTCCACATCGATCAGGCAAGCTACAAGAAGCTTATTATTGCGCCAGCTTCTCGTTATATCGGCTTGGAACACGGTCATAGCATCCACCGTGGAGTGAGGTTTTTTGAAGCCAAATTGTCTTTCCGGCAAAATCCTTGCCCTGACAGAGAATTGTATGATGCCTTCAAGTATTACCCTCTCAAGAAGCTTACTAATGTTTGAAAGCAACGAAATTTGGTGAGTCAGTACTGCCTGAACTCTTGGGTATGCGAATATTTTTGCACATTTCCATTGCTGAGGGAAATAGCAAACGTTAACGCAGTTATTCAGAACGATTGCGAGGAGAACAAAGAAAACATGGAGAAGCCTTTTAAGCATATAATTGAAGATTCCATCAGCACCTGCTGATTTTTTGGAATTTTGCTTCAGCGCCAACAAAGTGAGTCTCTCAGGACTGACAAACAGGCCATGGTCAGTAGGTGCAGCGGCGGGATTTGAAACAGAGAACCGGGTCAAGCACAATTCATCATTGTCCCTGTCGAAATTCGTTGTGGTGCTGCTCGCTAAGGAAATAACGGAAGAGTCCTCACTTGTTTTCTTTTCTTGAAAAACTTTCACAAAATGTTTTGCGATAGAGTCAGCAACGGCTTTGGCATCCATGAGCATGTATCCATCATAAGTGAGGACCCCGGGCAGTCTTTTTCTGCCCGTTATCCTTTTGATATGAGGGAACATATAGGGACCTGGTTTGATACTTTCTAGGGTCAGTTTAAATTGCTCGTTAGCAAAAGCTGTTCACTCCGAGATCATTCGATTTAGAGACGTAATCACTCGATGAATACGTTCATACTCCCTGTTGACCATATTTAAATTGCGGTGGTAGATTCTTGCAAGTAGCTTTCTAAGCTGACTATGTCTACGATAAAGCTCAAAGATGTCTTCTGGTAAATTCGATAAGAGTAATTCGTCAAGGATTTCTTAATGGAGATCTTTGAGATGACCGTATTCAGGGTTGATTTTACAAGCAACTCCCTCATCCATTTCAGGAATAGAACAATTTTTCGATCTATTGATCGAAATTACCTTCAATTTTGCGTCAAGGTCAGCGCTTACTGCTGCCCAATTGATTGGCTTGTTTGGAATGAAAAGTTGAGGATCTGAAACCCCAAGCTTCACACCCTTTTTCACTCTTAAGGGCAACTCAATCAAAAGATGGTGAGACTCAGCTTCAAGAATTCCACACTCGAAATTCCTCCAACTGTGGAAGAGATTATCCGATGGACAGACACAATGAAGAAGTCAATAATAGACAAGCTTCGGCGGAAGGTAGGCTCTTTCGAGGCAGTCAGTATAAGATCTATATTTGGTTGAACCCAGTTAGAGATAGCTGTTCCATAGCCACTAGATGTGAAATTTCTCCATGAGGGGTTCTTCGAATTAAAATCACCTCCCATGGCATAGAAATTAAATTTTTTGCACAGAGTAAGCACAATTTTCAAGTCGTCAATGAGTTCCCTCACCGAGTATCCATGTTGAACATAGATCTCCACGAACGCAAAGGTGCACCCTCCCAGTATTGAGCTTATTATATCTGCTTCAATACATTTCAGACTTGGAAGGCAGTGCCTTTGGACTTTTTGTAAACTTGTTGAGGACGTATTTTATTGAAATATTTATTTAAATTTTTCTTATATTGGTGTACGAAGAGGCTTTGAATTGATGGGGGTCTTCAGTTGGTGGAGGCCTAAAGCATTGCCTTCTTACTCAGGCCCGAAAACGGAAACACCGCGTCACGTCGCGAACCAACCACTTTGAGCAACATAATCAGTGCCATCTAGTGCTATTTACATCAAACAAATTTTTTAAATATTTTTGACAGTACATATGACTGTAATTTGAAATTGTATCATTACTATGTCAACGATTTATTTTAAATATGAGACGTCGAAGACATTAGCGCGCAAATATATGTATTTCGATCCCGTTTGTATTATTTCCGCTAAATTTCATCTGAGAAATGTCATATTTGACAATCTCAAAAGTAGCTGTTTATCGAAATTTAGAGCTACTGATGAAATTTAGAGCTACTGTTTTCGGTACGGGATGTGACGTCAGGCATGTTTATTGATTTCCTTATGGGCCTGAGTAAGATGGCAACGCCTAAAGGCATTGCCTAGCCTGCCAACGCCTAAATCCGGTGCTGTGGTCAACCTTCTGTTGGGAGCAATTTAACTCACAAACAAGTTGACAGACTGACAGACTAACACTTATGTCAGAAGGGTTTTGTACTCAATTTGTCAAAAATACAGTCACCAGCAACAAATAAGGTCAAGAAATATTTGTATGTCAAAGAGATATGCACGTTTAAAAGAAAATCCATGTTTTTCTATTTTCAACGGCCACCGTTTTGTTGCAAACCAACAAAAATCACTCAAATTATTGATTCCCAAAAATATTAATGTTATTGACTTTCTTTGAAAATTTCAAGAATATCAAATCATAAAATTTTTTTTGGTTACGTCATCTGTAAACATGTTACATCCCTCCCTGAATTCCAGTGAAAGCTTGGTGACATTCGGTTGTGTGGAAGCGAAGCTATTGCTTCTAAAATGACAGTATGTTTATGTCATCGGTACAAAAATGAGTTTCAAACAAAGAGCTAATATCAAATTTTGTTTTGAAATCGGTAAAACGTTTACCGAAACATTTGAATTGATGAAAAAAATTTATGATGATGATGATTGTCTATTTCTTGCCAGAGTTCATGAGTGATTTACACCTTTCAGAGATGGTCGTGAGAACATAAATGACGATGAACATACGGGCCATCCAAAATCAGTAATGACCGAAACTTCCATCGAAATTGTCCATGAATTTATCAAAAATGTGCCGAAATCATCGTTGAAATTCATGGAATTGGAGTTAAATATCTTTAAAACATCGATTTATTGCATTCTGACCGATCATTTGGGCTTACGAAAGGGCTATGCACGTTTTGTTCCGCACAAGTTAACTGCTTTCTAAAATAAACGAGACGTTTGTCATAAAATTGGTATTTTGACTGAGAAATTGCATTTTAACCATCAACCATTCACCGTATTCGCCTGATATGGCTCTCTGTGACTTCTACCTTTTCCAAAAATTGCATTTGGCCATGAAAGGAAAACGCTTTGCATTCGTAAAGGGCATCCAAAGGCTTGTACCGACATCCTGAAGGACATTCCGGCCAATGACATTCTTTTGAAAAGCTTTTAGTTCGCACAAAACAGTGTATCGAGGCTGGTGGAGACTATTTTGAATAAATAAACTCCAATTTATCAGGACAAAGCTCCTGTCGCTTCTATTTTAGCTCAGTCTCGTTTATTTTTGAAACATCAAACTTACGAAGTTTAAGGACCTTTTGTAGGTCTACTTAAATATCTAAGGTATTTGTTGTTGTTGTTCTCATAAACACCTACCTCCATAGTTTCTTGAGATTTTTTGGATCACAGATGTCCAATCGCCAAGGGGGCGGGGGGTGTAAAAACGTTGCAATAATTTCCCCTCCCTGTGCACCCTTCGGAGCAAAAACCGTCTAATTAAGACCTGTTTTGCAAAGTTCTCATCAAGACCATTCATATCGGCTACCTTTGATGAATTTTTTTCGGGGGCCACTCCCCTATATGGGGAGACCCCCCTCAAATGCCGCATAAAATTTTTTTGTCGTTGAACTTTGAAGAAAGCATCTCTTTACACCTGCATACAAAATTTGATGTTTCTAGCTTAAGTAGTTTGCGAGAAAAAGTGCTATAACACACGGACGGACGGACAGACAGGACGTAATTTTAGTAGGGTTTTGTAAAATTATTTTACAAAGCCCTAAAAATGAAATACTTGAATTTAATCAATAATTAATATTTTCGTGGGTTAAATGTCAATACAATCACTTGCGAAACGTACTGCACTCTCAGATGGTTGGATAGGGAGTCCCTGATAACAAGAACCGATGGCTTGGACTACGCATCTGTTATTCCTAGCTACATACTTCAAGTCATTGGATCATGTCATCAGAAAAGTTGTTTCGAACACTCGGATAGTTACAAAGCCCTTCTGGTAGGAGCACACTCTCTTGTCTTGTTTATTACTGTCATCATATTACATGTATAACTGGCTCCACAAAGGTTTAAGTTACTGCGGCTAACGATAGATTAATGAAAAAACATCTATCATAAAATAAGATAAAATCCTTGTCTCAACAGCTGCTAAACTTCCTCCAAGCATGAAAAAGATGTCTGCCAACTTAATCATATTAGTCCAACTTCAGAGTTTTTTCAACTTTTAAGTAATAAAGTATACACAAGCATTGAATACCTTTTAATGCAAACGCGTAGTCAAGAGTTTGTAACTCTTAAATCACTTCCTAGGCAACGGAAAACGTTCTCAAATGCGTCATACGTAATAATTCACTTTTTGGTCACGTACAAATATAGAATTTCAAACTTTGCCAGTATTTAAAATGATGCAGTAAATTTGAACGTAAGACTTATGTAGAAAACAATATGGCTTGGTAACTGGCAAAAGGGTATCACCAACATCTGTCATTTGATAAATTCATCCACACTTCCATACACGTCTCGTGCCGACAAGTCCTCGATTAAACTCTCATTTAAGGTTGTAAGGGTTGATATTGTCATTTGAACCCTTCTTGCTTTGGTCAAAACTTTTCTGCCAGTATTATATAACAATTTCATGCTCTAACTGTAACGACCAGGAAACACAAGAAATGAACACATTGATGTTGGTGCCGAGACGAAAATAAAGGCAGAGAGGATGATTAGGAGAAAGCGAGTGGGCAGATGAGGACGAAGTGGTAATGGTTACAAAGTAAACCTTCTCCAAAGATGGCATATTTAAGATGTTTTCCTAAACGAAAGACTTTTGTTTGTACGGTTTGAGCTTTACGTAATGTCTCGAAGGCGGATGGACAAAATTGCTTAGAAACTGGGGTGGAAAGATTTATAGAAAGAAGCACAAGTTTAGGGTAGAAACTACGAAGAATTGTTGACATCAGAAGAAGTTTATAGTTGTTTTAATCGTCCAGTGCTCGGAAAGCCGCAGTTATTTCAAAAGTATTTCAATATATGCTCTGCATCTTCAAACTCCATTGTGGTCTCACTTCAGTCCCAAGATGGAAGTTAAAATAAACTGGCAAGTTCAAATAAAACACATCTTTGAGAAGTTGTCCTGCAGTGCTGGCGTTAAAAAATACCTGTTTTGAAGGATATGATGAATATATACTGAAAAAAAGTCAATTGGCAAATTTTCGGAAGTTAAAGTCTCTTATCTCATAATTAGAAAGTTTCCCTCAGTTTTGGGATAGTCTATCAAACAATGATTGCAATGATTTCCCATTCTATTTCGTCTACCAACTATTCGATTCTTCTAAAATCATCTAGCTCCCTTTCTCAAAACAGTTTGTCCAGCAGTCATATTAGTTCACATTTTAAGGATAAGAATGAATGGGAAAAGAACAAGACAGCCACCATTTGTCAGTGTCTAGTTTTCAAGTTAAGCCAAGTGTTTATAATGAAAATGCGGTTTAAATAAGACGAGCTGGACTCCAAGGAATTTCCTAAGGACATTCCAAATCCTTTTTGTGGCTTAGAGTTCACTATCACAATAATTCTATTTCTAGTATGTTTAATTAATCGTCTCATTCTTGTTTCTGCTTGGTTTATTAAGGAATTTCTTTGAGGAAGAAGGGAAACTATTTAGCTTCATTTTGTTTGGAGGCCATTTTAAACGATTAAGCAATTGACTGATAAATTAAATTCTTAAATTCTGTAAATGGCTCTCTACTATGGTTGGACCAAAATTTATGAAGACAATTTATATAAATATAAGAAAAGCCTGGAAAATTTTATGATCGCAAAGAAAGGTTTTCATCACACTTATGAAGCGACACGTACGAGTACACTGACAAAAAACCATATGCCACCAATCACGATTATATTGTCTCAACCTTTCCGGAATATTGAATACGGCGAAACTTACCAAGGTTCAAGATTTTTATTTGGTGATTTTAAATTTTTACATATATACAATTCATCAATAGCTTAACCTAACAATATGCATACGGGTTGCGCCTTAGGGCTTTCCCCAGAGTTCAATAATAATTTACTTTAATTAGATTCCGATATAAATTTTTTGTCAAAAGAAAACTTTAAAATGTTGACACCCAGCATACATTAAAAGATTATAAACAGAAGTTTGTTAAAAATTATTTGCTCTAACAACTAGTTTAAAAAATTGATTTCCTTCAAATTAAATGCATTATTTTCCTACAACTACCTTAAAAACTACCCACTCACTGCGTCCAAAGAGCGGTTGTCCGTCGATCTCCTGACAACTGCTGCCTTGTGCTCCTTGGCTCTCCTGATACCCGCTTCCGCCAGCTTTCCTGCATACGATTTTATCGGCTCCATTTCCGTCTCCTAGTACAGCAACTCGTTGGGGTAAGACCGTCTGTCCTCCCATCTGTAAAGGCCTGTGCAAGCCCGAAAGATTGTTCGCTCCACTAATCCTATCTTGCCCAATTTTTTTTCGGAGTTCCTATCCATATCATCACCGCATATGTGATGATCGGACAAATCAAGGTTTTATAGGCCAAAACCTTGACTCGCTTTCGAATGTGTCCTGAAAATAGGTAAAAGAAGATGGTACGGATAAGTCACTTTTTTAGGGTATTGTAAAATCATTTTATAATACCCTACTAAAATCGCGTCCTGTCTGTCCGTCCGTGTGTCACACCACTTTTTCTCGCAAACTACATAAGCTAGAAACATAAGATTCTGTAAGTAGGTGCGAAGTGACGCCCTCTTCAAAGTTTCACCACGAAAAAATGTATAAGGTCTTTAAGGGGAGTTGCCCCTGAAAAAAAAATTTTCATGGCATGTAGGCAATATGGGTATCAAATGAAAGGTCTTAATGAGAAGTTTTCAAAACAGGTCTTAAAATGACAAATTTTGCTTTGAGGGGTGCAGGGGACGGGGAAATGTACGAACATTTTGTGCCCCCCCCTCGCGATTGGACACCTTTGACCCGAAAAATCTGAAAAATATCATGAATGTAGGCCTTTATGAGTACAACAACAACAAATACATGAGAAGTCAAAATTCACTCAACTTTGTTAGTAATAGTATGATTTATCGATTTTATGTTTTCTTGAATAAAATCTTAACGGTGCCCTTAAATTTAATAAAATTCAGTACCTGCTCTGAAAGTTTCATAAAGATCGGATAGTATTTAACGAAATAAGAGCGATTTTAATTTTCCTGTATTAATATGGAACAAGATGCGCTGTATTACTATGGAAACATACGAGTATGGCTACGGAACAATATGCGCTTTTTACCGACTTAGCCACTACAGCTTTGCTAGGATTTGCATGAAAATTTTAGGAATGATAGGTATCATGAATACCTATGAGAATTGGCTCAGCTAGTGGTATTAGTAATCGTAAAACAAAATGGTGGCTGTTTTAAATGCGAAGATTGAATAATTTTGAGTTATTTTGCCCCAACTTCAACGTTTAAGGCGCATGCTTTCAACACTTGATTCAATTTAATGAATGACTGAAGATGAGTACCTAAAATTAATACTCATAGGTGAAACAAGTCGAGGAGGCAGGAGAGAGCTTCTAGCAAAAGTGCTTTGAAACCATTCTAAGGTTCGAAAAAATTGGCCATGAATCGATGATTACAGTACAGGGGAGAGGCCGCTTAAAAAAAAAATTTCATCAAAGGTAGCCGATATGAATTTCAAATGAAAGTTCTTTATAAGAGCTTTTCAAAACAGTACTTAAACTGACAATTTTTCCTTTACAAGGGCAACAAATACCTTAGAAGTTGAAATTCGATCAACTTTGTGAATAAAATTACATTTTATAAATTTTGTTTTTTTTGTCTTTAAAATCAAGATGCGACCCTTAAATTTCCCAAAATCTATAATTTAAGTTTTCTAAAAGTAATTGTATATGGTTCGAAAATTTCACAATAATTGAACAATAAACAGCTAAGTTACGGCCGGTTGAATATTTAACAATTACAACAGCATTAACATGTGATACTAGGGAGATACAAGCTTGCAACGGACCTAGGCACTACAAACATGTAGGAATTTTGATAAAAATTTTAGAAGTGGTTTGTACAATAATATTTATGTGTTATCATGACTAATCAAGCGACGGAGTCATAACACTTGAAACAAAATGGTGGCGAGTTTAAAATCATAATAACCATAATAATTTTTCGAGTTCAATTTATGGAATCTGTATATTAGTTAAGTTTTGATATGCAGAATATATCGTTTGATTTACTGATTCTTTTACAATGCCCTCCTGGCAGGAGCATCCTCCTGCTACTTCAACTTGTGCAAAATATTATCAACGTGTGCACGAAAGGTAGCCTTCCTGTCGAAAAATACCCCTAAGTACTTCGTTTACCTGGAGCAGTTCACCATCTGCCCATTCAACTTAATCCTGGAATCACAGATGTCTCTTGCATGACGACCGAAGTTTTTGTGGGGGTACTTGAACACAATTAATTCACTTTGATTAGCATTTATCTTGATTCCCCATTTCTGGTAATATTCAGTAAGATATTCTAAATATTTTTGGAGCCGCATCCTAGCAAAGCGCAAATTGTGCTCAGATGACCACACCAACAAGTCGTCAGCGAAGAGGTTCACCTGGATTCCAGGCTTATATTCACCTCTTACGCCCGGGACGTCTGAGGTGAATATGTTGAAAAGAAATGCGCCTAAAATAGACCCATGTAAGATCCTCGAGTCAACACCAAATGGGTCTGAACAAGCTCCATCAGCCCCCGAAAGGCAGTTCATCCCTTCATGATTAATTTTCACAATATGGGCCGGAAAGCCAAGGTTTACCATTTTGTCGAGAAGTCCATTGATCCATACAGAGTCAAACATTTTCTCCACATCAATCAGGCAAGATACAAAAAGCTTATTATTGCACCTGCTTCTGGTTATATCGGCTTGGAACACGGCCATAGCATCCACCGTGGAGTGAGCGTTTTATAAGCTAAATTGTTTTTCCGGCACAATTCTTGCCCCGGCAGAGAATCGTATGATCAATTATCAAGTATTACCCTTTCAAGCAGCTTACCAATATTTGAAAGCAGTGAAATGGGATGAGTATCGACTACGTTAGTACTGCCCGAGATACCATCAGCCCATGCTGATTTTTTTGAATTTTGCTCCAGTGTCAACAAAGTGAGTCCCTCAGGACTGACGAATAGACCATGGCCAGTAGGTACGTCAGAGGGATTTGGATAAAAGAACCGAGCCAAGTACAATTGATCATTGTCCCTGTCTAAATTCGTTGTGGTGCTGCTCACTAAGAAAGTAACGGAAGAGTCCTGACTTGCTTTCTCTTCTTGAAGAAATTTCGCCAAATGTTTTGCGATAGAGTCAGCGATGGCTTTATCATCCATGAGCATGGATCCATAATAAATGAAGGGCTCGGGCAGCCTTTTTCTGCTAGTTATCCTATTGATATGAGGAAATATACAGGAACCTGGTTTGATACTTTCTGGGGCCCATTCAAATCACTCGTTAGCATAAGCCGTGGTTCTCCTCGAGATCAATCGGCTTAGAGACGTAATCACTAGGTGAATACGTTCATACTCCCAGTTGATCATATTTAAATTGCGATGATAAATCCTTGAAAGCAGCTTTCTAAGCCAACTACGTCTATGATGAAGCTCTAAGATGTCTTCTGGTAAATCCCGATAAAAGTCATTCGTAGAGGATTTCTTAATGGAGATCTTTGAGATACCGTTTCCAGGATTGAATTTATACAAGCATCTCCCTCATCGACTTCAGGAATATAAAGATTTTTCTATCTGTTGATCGAAATTCCTTTCAATTTAGCGTCAAAGTCAGCACTTACTGCTGCCCAATCGATTTGCTTGTATGGAATGAAAAGTTAGAGATCTGCAACGTCAAGCTTTACACCCTTTTTCACTCTTAAGGTCAGCTCAACCAAAAGATGGTCAGATTCGGCTTCAAGAACTACACACTCGAAACTCCTCCAACAGTGGGAGAGATTTACCAGATTGGCAGACACAATGAAGAAGTCAATAATAGATGAGCTTCGGCGGAAGGTAGGCTCTTTCAGGGCAATCAGTATGAGATCCATATTTGATTGAACCCAGTTAGAGATAGCTGTTCGATAGCCATTGGATGCGGTATTTCCTCACGAGAGATGCTACGCATTAAAACCACCTCTCATGGCATCGAATCGAATTTTTCGCACAGAGTAAGCACTGTTTCCAAGTCTTCAATGAGTTCCTTCACGGAGTGTCCATGTCGAACATAGATCCCCACGAACACAAAGGTGCATCTTCCCAGCATAGAGCTTATTATTTCTGTTTCAATACATTTCAGACTTGGAAGGCAGTACCTTTGGACTTTCAGGTGATCTTTGTGAGCCATAGCAACTCCAAGACTTCTCTCTGGATCATCACGCCTGATGATCTTGTATTTCCCCAGATCGATTCGCTTGTATGGGATGAAAAGTTAGGGATCTGCAACGTCAAGCTTTACACCCTTTTTCACTCTTAAGGTCAGCTCAACCAAAAGATGGTCAGATCCGGCTTCAAGAACTACACACTCGAAACTCCTCCAACAGTGGGAGAGATTTACCAGATTGGCAGACACAATGAAGAAGTCAATAATAGACGAGCTTCGGCGGAAGGTAGGCTCTTTCAGGGCAATCAGTATGAGATCCATATTTGATTGAACCCAGTTAGAGATAGCTGTTCGATAGCCATTGGATGCGGTATTTCCTCACGAGAGATGCTACGCATTAAAACCACCTCTCATGGCATCGAATCGAATTTTTCGCACAGAGTAAGCCCTGTTTCCAAGCCTTCAATGAGTTCCTTCACGGAGTGTCCATGTCGAACATAGATCCCTACGAACACAAAGGTGCATCTTCCCAGCATAGAGCTTATTATTTCTGCTTCAATACATTTCAGACTTGGAAGGCAGTACCTTTGGACTTTCAGGTGATCTTTGTGAGCCATAGCAACTCCAAAACTTCTCTCTGGATCATCACGCCTGATGATCTTGTTTTTCCCCAGATGCACTCTGTGTCTTACTTTGAGTCTTGTTTCCGATATAAACAAGAAGTCTTGTCTATGCACGTTCAAGTATTCTTGAACGATGTTCCTTTTATAGCATGGAGCTAGTGAAAATATGTTGAGGATGGAGAGTTTGTTGGAACTCATCACGACAACATACTTTGAAAACGAATTCTAAGTACGCAACTTTGTTCTCACTAAGGTTGGTGAGTTTGTTATAGTGAGGGATTCCACTTTTCGAATGAGTGTGAACAAGTCACACTCGAAAAATTGTTGGCAGTCAGTGCTCAAAACCGTATTTCAGTCATTCTGCAACAGCTGGGGTTGCTGTTTTTGTTGCCGTACAGGCTGGGGTGCAGGCTACTTTAGAGTATGAGACCCCTTCACGTGCAGTATTTTTTATAGAGGCGGTGATGAAATCCCTCCTTTCCTCTTTTTTCGTTTGGGAGTTCTTCCTACTCTCGTCAACTTCTTTTGCTTTAGGACAACCTCTGAAACTCGCAGGGTGCCCCTTGGCATTGCAGTTGACGCAGAAGGTCTCATCTTTTTTCTCGTCCTACGAGATTGGCCATTCAATGGATAAATGCTGCTTGTCGCATTTTGCGCATCTAACTTCAAACCCACAGTTAGAAGTGACGTGGCCAAATTTTTGGCAGTTGAAGCACTAGGAAGTGCAGTTTTTCTGCAGGCGCTCCCATTGTATCTTCTGGTACAATAGAAACTTTATGTTTATTGTTCTCTTCACTTCAAAGTCCGGTTCGAACTGGACTAAGAAGGATGAAAGCGTCCTTTTTTCCCTCCTAGAGGTTAAAGTGGAGAACCTTTTTGCTGAAAGGGTATCTTCTCCGAGATGTTCCTTCAGCTCAGCCATGAAATCATTTAGAAGGAGAGTCAATTTGCTCTCTCCTGGAAGGGTGTAGGTGTGCAAGGCACCTTCGCACACTTCTGAAAATTGAAAAGGCTGGTGTAATCCTCAGCCATTTTAAGGTGGAGCGAAGTTCGTGAGGAGCTGTTCACCATCACGTTGAACTCTGGCTCCTTCTCAGAGAATCATGCGCAAGCCCTTTTGGCGCTATCCCTGAAAGTCTTCTAGTCAAGGCTAAAGCACACTATAGGAGGCACACTTTTCTGCATACGATTTAATTGGCTAAATTTCTGCCTCTTAGTACAGCACCTCGTTGGGGTAAGACCATCCGTCCTCGCGTCTGTATAGACCTGTGCAAGCCCAAAAGATTTTTCCCTCGACTAATCCTGTCTTGCCCAATTTCGTTTTCGGAGCTTCGTTCGATGTCATCACAGTATATGTGATAATCGGACAAATCAAGGTTTTATAGGCTAAAACCTTGACTCGCTTACTTGCTGTTGACTGTTTCCTGTAAAAGGGTGTAAGAGGATGGTACGGAGAAGTCACTTTCTTCAAAATATTGTCAACTTGAGCACTGAAGGTAGCCTTCCTGTCGAAAACCCTACACTCTTGGCGGCATACTCCCCTTTCACTTTCGCATCCTTCTGAAAAAGAACAAGCACATACTGAAAAGGAAATATGTTTGGCTTAGTTAGCAATTCATGTTTTATATGACTTTAGCTCCATATAAAATCTCTCAATGCACATGTAAAATACATCAATTATAAATTTGTTTATTCAATAATAAACAAACTATTTTGAAAGCTGAACGCACAAAACTGTTGGATGGTGATGATCGATATGAATGAATCTATTTTAGTATTAACATATCTAATTATTGTATGTATTTTCAGTATTGCCAGATTTACATTGTCCTCTTATACATTCCTATTAATTCTTGTTCATCTTTGTATTAATAAATCAGCTCTAAATCAAAAGCACTTGTGTCCAGGCGTATTTTATTTAATCGTAGCTTACTCTTTATTCTACAGTTTTTATTCTATAGAGAATATATACCAACAGGTTATGTACCCAGACCAATGGTTCGCTACTAAAGTAATAAAATACAACGCCTCGGGAAAAGCTTGAGTTAATTTCGTCACAACTCGCAACTCGCAACTGAGGTGAACGAAAACATAAGTTTGGTTTATTTAAATACGATACAGTCAACACATTCAGAATTTATAATCGACAGTGGTGCCTGATCGCATTACTGCGGAAATATCGAACATTTTTTCTGACAAGATATTTGGACGAGTGTACGGTGACTGTAGCAGACGTCTGCCTTTTGGATGTTAAAAGCATAGGAACAATTAAAACTCGGCCAAATGATATCAGCAGCGGTGTGCACCAAATACAATTAAGTGACGTATTTTTCGTTCCGAATTTACAATGTAATTTATTTTGATGAGTAAATTGGTGTAGAAGGGTTGCCTAGTTTCTTTCAATGCAGATTTGTGCTATGTTAAGCTAGATGGTTGGATGCTATTCACAGTAAAGGGTTGCGGTGATGTTTATCGAATGGAATTGGAAAACAAAGCATTCACTGTCCCTGATTCTCGCAAATCAAAGTATATTAATGAGCGGCATAAAATCCTCGGCCACAGACATTTGGGCAACATACGAAAAATGCAGTGTTTGGCTACTGGAATTATCATCAAAAAATGCCAGCACACCAATTTTCGCAATATTTTTTTCGAAAAACCAATCGACTAGAAAACTATTCCCGCAGCATTCATCTACAGTCACAAAGGAGCGACTCGACCTAATATATACGGACGGTTCTGGCAAGCTTCTGTTACCTACACCACGAGGAAATAGGTACCTGTTAACTCTGATTGGCGATTACAGCAAATTTACATATATTTATTTGCTGAAGCTGAGAAATTGATTGAATTCGTTCAGTTGATGCAAACGCAATACGGGAAGATATCAACGGTTATTAGATCGGATCGCGGCGATAAGTATATTGATGGGAGATTGCAGAAATTTATTAAAGCCAATGGAATGCGTATCCAACTTGTAGTTTCAAAAACACTTCCATAGAATGGCTGTGCTGAACGCAAAAATCGTTGGTTGATTGAGATGACCAGGTGTCCATTGGACAGTTCTACCTTACACAAACAATATTGGGGAGAGGCGATTATTACAGTAAATCATATTTTGAGCTGTTGAGCAGGTGAATTATCAACAACCGAGACCCTGAATGAGACTTAATTTTGGAGTAAATCCAGATTGGTATGGCGATAGGGCTGTAAACAAGGTCACGCACGAAAATGTAAGTACAATTGATCGATTTAATTGCGATGATTCTTTGAATAGTTCCAGAGCAGCTGAATGGAAAGTTGCCATGGATGAAGAAATCAATTCATTGAAGAATTTCTGCACCTGGGAAATTACTAATTTACCATCTGGATCTACAGCTATTGGGAGTAAATGGGTATTCAAGAAAAAGACTGACCAGACCGGAAATCCAGTGAAATTCCAGGCTAGATTGGTTGCACAGGGATTCTAGCAGAATTTCGGACTGGGCTACGTACGATATTTGCACCTGTTGCCAATCCGACCACTTTGAAAATTTTGTTGACAGTGACTGTTGCTAGAAAAATGCCAGTTCGTCATTATCATATCCAGACAGCATATTTGAATGGCGATTTATCTCATGATGTTTATACGAGCCAACCCAAAGGCTACGAAGAAGGAGGACTAAATGAGAAAGGCAGATTGAGAAAGAATTTATATGGCCTCAAGCAGGGAGGAAGGGAGTGGAAGTCCAAATTTGACCAAGTGATGAAGAAAAACGGATACATACAGAGTAAAAATGATCTTTGTTTGCATTGGAAGAGAGCGAAGAAAGATGGAAATAATGTCATTTATATTTCAAATCACGTGAATGATATTGTTGCAGCCGCGACCACCGACCAGCTTTTAGATGAGTTTGAATCGCAGATGAACCAGGAATTCACGATCAAGAATCTCAGAGAATTGCAGTTTTACCTGGAGATTCAATTTGAACGAGGCGAGAACAGCATTTTCTGCATGTACTAAAGCAAGTATATAGAGAACAAGCTACATGAACTCAATTTGGCCGATGCAGTTGATTCAAAATATCCATTGCATCCAGGCTATATAAACCAGACAGTTGGTATGAAGCCATTCGATAATAACGCTGTGTACCAATACAAGACCTGATATTGCAGTGGCAGCTTCAATTTTAGCAGAGCATGTTTCTGAGCCAAGAAGATACGACTGGATTGAGGTGAAGTGGGTTTTCAAGTACCAAGGCTTGGCAAAGACAACAGATCACGACTTTATTTGCTACGTCGACGCAGATTGGGGAAGTGACGTCACCGATCGAAAACCCACCTACGGATTTTGTTTTTTTTAACGGATCGTTAATTGGATGGGCAAGTAAAAAGCTAGCTTGCATTGCACATTCGTCATGCGAAGCGGAATTCGTGTTGCTTTTTCTGAAGCGACAAGAGAGCTGCTGTGGATTGAGCGAATTCTTAAAGATCTCGATCAACCAGTCGAAACACCCATAAAAGTTTTTGAGAAAATTGAAAATCCTGGTGTAATCCTCAGCCATTTTAAGGTGGAGCGAAGTTCGTGAGGAGCTGTTCACCGTCACGTTGAACTCTGGCTACTTCTCAGAGAATCATGCGCAAGCCCTTTTGGCGCTATCCCTGAAAGTCTTCAGGTCAAGGCTATAGCACAGTATAGGAGGCACCCTCTCTTTTTTGGTAGCAGCTATTGGGGCTCCGATTTCCCTTTATTTCCCTCTAGGCTCAGCCTTCCACCCTGCTTGGGTATGGTCCCCGAGAAACTAGCGGAAGCTATTTTCGTCACTCACTTCAGGGGTCTCTGATAGGTTTGAAGTGGGCTCTTGCATTGGAGACCCCATCGGCCTCCTTCTGGCTTTACGTTAGCCTCCACTTCGTCACCACTGCCCGTGGAACTTCCACCCTCATCCATCTCCATATCACTAGAGACCTCCGGCACTTGCAGTTGCATCTTGCAACTAGCAAGCAAGTCGAGGATGAACTCCTCCTTTATATCCGCCCCGAATTCCTCGCAGAAACGTTGCATGTTTTTTCTCGCTTTCCGCGTGAAGCTAGATTTAGCGGCGGAGAGCTCCCCATATTCATTACTTACCCTCATATCCGCGGACTCCAAGACAGAACTTGGAATTCTGTCACGGGAAAACGAAAGTAGAAACTGAGACCCTTATTGTTTAGAAGTTGAAAGACTGAGAAGCAAAATAATCATCGTATATAGAAAAACAGTATCACTTAAAACAAAAAAGTCTTCATAATAATATTTTCGTTTATTCATAACTTCAAATTCAACTTCTTTTCCTCTCCGGCACTCCAATTGTGCTCGCACTACGCGCCTTGCCCAGGCGCTTTAACTCCTTTCCACAAATTCCAAACAAATTTATCCTCCAAAATTCCTCTGAAGTTCCTCCAAAATTCAGCAACTCTGAAAGTTCCACTCTCCTCCAAATTTTAGCATTCATACAAATCCTCCGAAAACCTTCGAAATATCTTCAATAAAACAAAACTTTAAAATGTTGACACCCACAACATTATCAAACATTAATAGATTATAAAAAGAAGTTCGGTGTAAAATTCATTTGCTTAAACGACTGCAGTTTTAAAAATTGGGTTTCTTAAAATTAAGTACATAACTTCCTGAAGACAACCTTATGACTACTCGTTCGCTGCATCCATTGAGCGGTTATGACTACTTCCACCTTGTGTTTCTTGGCTCTTCTGATTCCCGATTCCCCCAGCTTTTCTGCATACGATTTGATTGGCTAAATTTCTGCCTCTTAGTACAGCACCCCGTTGGGGTAAGACCATCCTTCCTCGCGTCTGTATAGACCTGTGCAAGCCCAAAAGATTTTTTGCTCGACTAATCCTGTCTTGCCCAATTTTGCTTTCGGAGCTTCGTTCGATGTCATCACAGCATATGTGATAATCGGACAAATCAAGGTTTTATAGGCTAAAACCTTGACTCGCTTACTTGCTGTTGACTGTTTCCTGTTAAAGGGTGCAAGAGGATGGTACGGATAAGTCACTTTCTTCAAAATATTGTCAACTTAAGCACTGAAGGTAGCCTTCCTGTCGAAACCCCTACACTCTTGGCGGCATACTCCCCTTTCACTTTCGCATCCTTCTGAAAAAGAACAAGCACATACTGAAAAGGAAATATGTTTGGCTTAGTTAGCAATTCATGTTTTATATGACTTTAGCTCCATATAAAATCTCTCAATGCACATGTAAAATACATCAATTATAAATTTGTTTATTCAATAATAAACAAACTATTTTAAAAGCTGAACGCACAAAACTGTTGGATGGTGATGATCGATATGAATGAATCTATTTTAGTATTAACATATCTAATTATTGTATGTATTTTCAGTATTGCCAGATTTACATTGTCCTCTTATACATTCCCATTAATTCTTGTTCATCTTTGTATTAATAAATCAGCTCTAAATCAAAAGCACTTGTGTCCAGACGTATTTTATTTAATCGTAGCTTACTCTTTATTCTACAGTTTTTATTCTATAGAGAATATATACCAACAGGTTATGTACCCAGACCAATGGTTCGCTACTAAAGTAATAAAATACAACGCCTCGGGGAAAGCTTGAGTTAATTTTGTCACAACTTGCAACTGAGGTGAACGAAAACATAAGTTTGGTTTATTTAAATACGATACAGTCAACACATTTAGAATTTATAATCGACAGTGGTGCCTGATCGCATTACTGCGGAAATATCGAACATTTTTTCTGACAAGATATTTGGGCGAGTGTACGGTGACTGTAGCAGACGTCTGCGTTTTGGATGTTAAAGGCATAGGAACAATTAAAACTCGGCCAAATGATATCAGCAGCGGTGTGCACCAAATACAATTAAGTGACGTATTTTTCGTTCCGAATTTACAATGTAATTTATTTCGGTGAGTAAATTGGTGTAGAAGGGTTGCCTAGTTTCTTTCAATGCAGATTTGTGCTATGTTAAGCTAGATGGTTGGATGCTATTCACAGTAAAGGGTTGCGGTGATGTTTATCGAATGGAATTGGAAAACAAAGCATTCACTGTCCCTGATTCTCGCAAATCAAAGTATATTAATGAGTGGCATAAAATCCTCGGCCACAGACATTTGGGCAACATACGAAAAATGCAGTGTTTGGCTACTGGAATTATCATCAAAAAATGCCAGCACACCAATTTTCGCAATATTTTTTTCGAAAAACCAATCGACTAGAAAACTATTCCCGCAGCATTCATCTACAGTCACAAAGGAGCGACTCGACCTAATATATACGGACGGTTCTGGCAAGCTTCTGTTACCTACACCACGAGGAAATAGGTACCTGTTAACTCTGATTGGCGATTACAGCAAATTTACATATATTTATTTGCTGAAGCTGAGAAATTGATTGAATTCGTTCAGTTGATGCAAACGCAATACGGGAAGATATCAACGGTTATTAGATCGGATCGCGGCGAAAAGTATATTGATGGGAGATTGCAGAAATTTATTAAAGCCAATGGAATGCGTATCCAACTTGTAGTTTCAAAAACACTTCCATAGAATGGCTGTGCTGAACGCAAAAATCGTTGGTTGATTGAGATGACCAGGTGTCCATTGGACAGTTCTACCTTACACAAACAATATTGGGGAGAGGCGATTAATACAGTAAATCATATTTTGAGCTGTTGAGCAGGTGAATTATCAACAACCGAGACCCTCAATGAGACTTAATTTTGGAGTAAATCCAGATTGGTATGGCGATAGGGCCGTAAACAAGGTCACGCACGAAAATGTAAGTACAATTGATCGATTTAATTGCGATGATTCTTTGAATAGTTCCAGAGCAGCTGAATGGAAAGTTGCCATGGATGAAGAAATCAATTCATTGAAGAATTTCTGCACCTGGGAAATTACTAATTTACCATCTGGATCTACAGCTATTGGGAGTAAATGGGTATTCAAGACAAAGAGTGACCAGACCGGAAATCCAGTGAAATTCCAGGCTAGATTGGTTGCACAGGGATTCTCGCAGAATTTCGGACTGGGCTGCGATGCGATATTTGCACCTGTTGCCAATTCCACCACTTTGAAAATTTTGTTGACAGCGACTGTTGCTAGAAAAATACGAGTTCGTCATTATCATATCCAGACAGCATATTTGAATGGCGATTTATCTCATGATGTTTATACAAGCCAACCCAAAGGCTACGAAGAAGGAGGACTAAATGAGAAAGGCAGATAGAGAAAGAATTTATATGGCCTCAAGCAGGGAGGAAGGGAGTGGAACTCCAAATTTGACCAAGTGATGAAGAAAAACGGATACATACAGAGTAAAAATGATCTTTGTTTGCATTGGAAGAGAGCGAAGAAAGATGGAAATAATGTCATTTATATTTCAAATCACGTGAATGATATTGTTGCAGCCGCGACCATCGATCAGCTTTTAGATGAGTTTGAATCGCAGATGAACCAGGAATTCACGATCGAGAATCTCGGAGAATTGCAATTTTACCTGGAGATTCAATTTGAACGAGGCAAGAACAGCATTTTCTGCATGCACTAAAGCAAGTATATAGAGAACAAGCTACATGAACTCAATTTGGCCGATGCAGTTGATTCAAAATATCCATTGGATCCAGGCTATATAAACCAGACAGTTGGTATGAAGCCATTCGATAACAACGCTGTGTACCGAAGTTCGTTGCATTACTTATCGACCAATACAAGACCTGATATTGCAGTGGCAGCTTCAATTTTAGCAGAGCATGTTTCTGAGCCAAGAAGATACGACTGGATTGAGGTGAAGTGGATTTTCAAGTACCAAGGCTTGGCAAAGACAACAGATCACGACTTTATTTGCTACGTCGACGCAGATTGGGGAAGACACGCCACCGATCGAAAACCCACCTACGGATTTTGTTTTTTTTTTAACGGATCGTTAATTGGATGGGCAAGTAAAAGGCTAACTTGCATTGCGCATTCGTCATGCGAAGCGGAATTTGTGTTGCTTTTTCTGAAGCGACAAGAGAGCTGCCGTTTTGGTTATCGATTTATCGATAGTGCCCTCAGACCGGGGAACCAAACACGTCCCCAGGGTTGCGAATAGGGGAAGACCTTTCTCGAAAGGTTCGCTGCGAATAACCAATAAGCAGCCACGGACAATGGTCGGCAGTGAAGGGAGAGTCTCAGGACAAATACCTGAGTGTCAATGATGAAATATATGGTGTCATCAATTATCATTATATCCTGGCAGTAGGTAAAATGCTATGGGAACGGAAACCCAGACAGAAAACCAACCAGAAAACTATGCAGGTCCACAAAGAGAACCAAATTACGGTGCAGGGGGTCGGATCCCCAGTACCGGCGGCAGAGAGTGAGCGAGCAGGCTCCCGGCCGTCGTCATCCAGC
Organism: Odontomyia ornata; assembly: GCA_963969285.1. NCBI lineage: Eukaryota > Metazoa > Arthropoda > Insecta > Diptera > Stratiomyidae > Odontomyia > Odontomyia ornata. The sequence goes on from OZ017740.1 coordinate 138,769,516, forward strand.
GACTGCAATGTTATAGAAGTGGTGAACTTGGCTTCTGTAACAGATATAACTACAAGCAAACAGGACGCTAGCACGGAGAACCCTTTCAGGCAAAAACCGCTGCTGGCAAGAACACCGATAAAACAAGTCACCGATTGCGGGGGGAGGCAGCAAACCCCAGAAACACTGTCAAAGTCAACATCACAGGTTAAATCATAAGAGACAGACCACAGACGGACTAACGAACGAAAGAAGGCAGAGTATGTTGTGCAACCTGGCATCATTGCGGCCTTTGGGCGCAGTAGAAGGACTATGCGCACCCCGGAGCGTCCAGTGCAAGACGTACACAATCCGGATCAAGCTGCGACACCAACAGAGGCCAGTGTAAGACTGGGGGAGGGAGAAGTTTTGCCGTTGGCCGACGCCACTTCAAACGTCATCCAAGCGATAGAAGCAAAAGGGCTAGGAAACGGGGGCCTCTCCCAAGAGGTGGCGCCAAATAACACAATCGTCCTTGACCGCGCCGAAGAGGAGCGGCTTACTCGGAAAGCGGGGACTATCGTCAAACAACTGAGGGCTGCCTGCGAAGTGCAGAAAAACATAGGCTAGAGTGTCAAAAATGGCATTCTTGAACTGGAGGAGCTTTTTGACCGCATAAAGCACTACAGGCGGAGGTGGCTTGCAACCGAAAAGCAACAAAAAGACACGCTCTCCCTTGAGGCATCAGTGGGTCCTAGCAGCAGCAAAAGAATGGCCGGTAGCCCAATTGAAGGCGACCGTGAGAAAAGGAGGAAGGACGAGACCATAAACGAAGTTGACACTCCAGGCGAGGAGTTTCATGTGGTGTGAAACAAGGCAGCGAAAAAAGCGGCCAAAAAGCTACTCCTAGAAAAAACAGACAAAGAGCTCAACCACGAAAAGAACAAAGAACCCCCCGATATACCGCAGAAAACAAAAAGCAAACCGCGGCGCAAACCCTTGTGAGAGGCACTGCTTATTAAACTCACTAAGGGCCAAACCTACGCAGATGTCCTCCGTGAAATTAAAGGAGCGGTCAAGCCAGACGACACCAAAACTGCCATCAAAGCAGTTCGACCAACCCGGACCGGTGGCCTGCAGGTGGAATTCGGGCCAGAGGCCACAAACAAAGATGCATTCCGTGACGCGGTTCAAAAGGTTCTTGGAGATGCGGCAACGGTTGCCTCGCTGGAACCAATGGCCAACCTGGAAATCAGGGACCTTGACTGCGTCACGGACAAAGCTGAAGTAGAGGATGCCATTAGGAGGGAGTTCCCCAGCTTAAGTGAAGTCAAGGCAAGATTGACACGTGAAAACACAAGGGGGCAACGCATGGCTATTGTTGAACTAGCTGATAAAGACGCCCAGCAAATCCTGGCGAAGGGCAAAATTAAGATAGGTTGGATGATCTGCAGGATACGGAGAAGAGCGATCCCTATCCGCTGCTTCAGATGCTTCGAATACGGACACACCGCGTATGGCTGTAGGGGATCCGACAGGAGATCTCTGTGCTACAAATGTGGTGAAACGGGGCACAAAAGGAAGGAGTGCATGAACGAGACAAAATGCATTCTTTGCAAGGATGCTAAGCTAGCACCCGGTGACCTCAAACATGAGCCAGGGACAGGGAGATGCTGGGTTTTCAAGGAGGCCCTAACTAAAGCCAAATCGATACTCAAATGATCCGTATCCTGCAGGTCAATTTGCACCGAAGCACAAACGCCCAGGACCTACTTGAGCAGTTTGCGAGGGATAAGAAAGCTGACCTCCTGTTGCTGAGCGAGCAACATCATAACAAGGACTCGCAAGCGTGGGACCCTGACAAATCAAGTACCTCGGCCATCTGGGTTCGAGACAGCGCCCGCCTTCAGGTGCAGGGCCATGGACGCGGGGATGGTTTTGTGTGGGTGCGGTGTTCAGGGATAACATATTTCAGTGTTTATCTGACGCCTAACGAGGCAATGCGATCTTTTCGAACCAAACTCGATGCCCTGGAGGACGCTGTCTTGAACACAGAGGGCCACATGCTGGTCGGGGGAGACTTCAACGCTAGAGGCATTGAATGGGGTATGCCACAATCCGACCCAAGGGGAAAGCAAATCTTGGACATGGCGGCCAGAACAGCGCTTTTTGTCCTAAATACTGGTAACACCCCTACTTTCCGCCGCTGGGGTTGCGTAGGAACCATACCCGTTGTGACACTCGCTTCGGAGTCCCTGGTACCCAGAGTACACAACTGGCGAGTGCTAGAGGACTACTCGGCTAGTGATCACCAGTATATAGCGGTTGAGATTCACGGCAGTGCCACTCTGCGTGCATATGCCCAAACTTCAATCCTCGGATGGAGGACTGGGAGGATAGACGTTGAGAGGTTCGCTGACGCGCTTACGGCAGGCGCACCGTTGCTGGGAGCTCCGTCAGGGAGTGGAGGGCCTACAGCCAAGGACTTGGTGAACTCAACTATGAGTACCATCATAGCTGCTTGCGAGTCTTCCATGCTCCGTCGGAGACCCCGACACGGTAAGCCTCCAGTATACTGGTGGTCAAACGAGATCGCCGAACAAAGAAGCGAGTGTCACAAACTTCGGCGAGAGGCCCAGCGGGCGCGAACACGGGAGGAGGCAGACACTAGGCTAGCAGCTTACAGGTCCGGCAGGAAATATCTTCGCAGGCTTATTAACAAGAGCAAGGCCCGATGCTGGCAAGACCTCGTGGACGATGTAAATAGGGATCCGTGGGGCTTTGGCTACAAGCTGGTCATAGGAAACGGAAAAGATGGACGCGATAGTGCGGGGACTCTTCCCCGCCCATCCTGTCCGTGTTGACGCTGTCCATGGTGAAACAGCAGTCGAGTGCCCACTCTTCACACAGCTGGAACTGGAGGAGGCAATCCTCTCCCTGAAAGAGAGGAAGGCTCCAGGTCCAGATGGTGTTCCAGCTGAGGTGTTGCAGCTCGTCTATCACCATTGTCCTGACTTGCTGCTCAGCACATTCAACGCTTGCCTACGGGACGGGGTTTTCCCGGTACGATGGAAGGTGGCGAGGCTCGTGCTGGTCAGCAGGGGAAGGGAAATCCCGAATCGCCGTCTGCATACCGCCCGTTATGCATGCTGGACACGGCTGGGAAAGTGCTAGAGAAACTCATCAAGGGAAGACTCACTGACGCGATTCGTGCTGCTGGGGACCTATCTCCTCGGCAGTACGGCTTTAGAGCAGGACGTTCTACCATTGATGCGATTGCAGAGGTGGTGAACGCGGTCTAAAAGGCAGAGGCATATAGTCGCACCAAGCGACGGATCGTCCTGTTGGTGGCACTCGACGTCAGGAATGCCTTCCACTCCGCTAGATGGGTGGATATTCTGAACACGCTGGAAAACTCTTTTCATGTTCCAGAATATCTAATGCGGCTTTTGAGGAACTACCTAAAGGACCGAAGCCTGCTCTACGACAGGACACAGGGCCAACGAAGGATGGAAATTACATCGGGTGTTGCCCAGGGATCTTTCCTTGGTCCGGACCTGTGGAACGTGTCTTACGACGGGCTACTGAGACTTGAGATGCCAGATGAGTCGTGCTTGGTCGGCTATGCGGATGATGTTGCGGCTCTGGTAGCCGGACGCACCGTTGAACAAGCGGAACTTAGGCTAGGTATGCTAATGCGCCGAGTGAGGGACTGGATGACTGCTTGTGGGCTCAGTTTAGCGCTGGAGAAAACCGAAGTGGTCATCTTGACAAAAAAAAGAATCCCTAGAGTAAGGATGATCAGTTTTGGAGATATACAAATCGAATCGAAGCCAGCAGTGAAGTACCTGGGGATACTGATCGACTAGAAGATGATTTTTTCTGAGCAAATCAGGGCAACGGCTGAGAAGGCTGCTTCGGGAATATCGGCCCTGAGTCGACTTATGGCCAACGTAGGGGGACCCAGCCCATCAAGAAGACGCCTCTTGATGAGTGCTGTAGGGTCAGTGGTACTGTACGGAGCAGAGGTATTGGGCGACGCTCTCAGCAAGGAGGTATACCGAAAACGATTGGCACAGGTACAGAGAAGAGGAGAACTGAGAATTGCACCTTCGTATGGAACAGTCTCCGACTCGGCGGTGAGAGTGATTGCAGGCGTGATACCTGTCGCCCTCCTTGCTAGAGAGCGCCGCGCTATTTACCTGCGCCGAAACGAGGATGCGAGGGAGATGGTTGTCCGCGAGGAGAGACAACGCTCGCTCGATGATTGGCAGCAGTCTTGAGTGAATTTATTTATTTATTTATTTATTGTAATATCTATATGTACAGAGTAAACTCCAATTATAATATAGACAAGTAAGAAAAACAATGAAAAAAGGCAAAAATTATTAATAATAAAAAAGCAAAAGAATTTATATTAAAACATATAAAAGCATAAAGAAATTTATAATCCGCTAAACAGTAAAAATGAAAACTTAATTAATAAAAACGAATTCAAGAACATCCCGTTTTAAACGAGGTTTGTATTCGTAAAAAGAAGAAGGTATAGGACCAAGACCACGAATGTTGTGATTGCGGGGTATCCGAGCAAAAGGCGAGTTAAAGAAAATCTCGGTTCGGGTGAACGGGATATTAAAGATTACTGAAGATCTACTCATACGTTCAGGAGTAAAGGCCGATATATTGTCGCACAAAGCTGGTGGCAAAAGATGGTAATAAAGTTTGTACAGGAGGCATTCATCCAGGAAGATCCTGCGAGATAATAAAGAGGGGAGCTGTAACATAACGAGACGCTCGCTATAGGAAACGTATGCAATCTGAAATTTGAAAATAAGAGATCTTGTGAATCTACGCTGCACTGTTTCAAGCGCATCAATTAAATAACGTTGATGAGGACACCATACTTGAGCACAATACTCTAATAGACTACGAGCCAGCGATAGAAATAGATAGGTACAAGACCGTATATTATTGAAGCCTTTAGAGGTCCTTAAAATAAAACCAGACATTTTAGATGCCTTCGAAACAATATAAGAAATGTGGCGATCAAAGCGGAGTTTATCATCAAAAATTACACCAAGATCTTTATGAGTGGTCACTACCCCAAGCGCATTGCCACTGATCGAATAAACAAAAGAAAATGGAGATTTTTTACGTGAGTAAGACATAAGGAGACACTTGCTAATATTTAAAGGAGGGTAGTTAGAGCTGGTCCAGGAAACAAGATTATCTAGGTCTGCTTGCAGTCGAAAGCAGTCATCTAGAGAATGAATAATTTTGAAAATTTTCAAATCGTCAGCATACATAAGCGACGAAGAGTTAAATAAGGATGGCAGATCATTTATGAAAGCTAAGAATAATAAGGGACCAAGTATTGAGCCTTGAGGAACACCAGACTGAGGACAATAGGAGGAAGACTTACAAGATTTATACGTTACCACACACTCACGATTAGAGAGGTAGGAGTATAGCCAGTGGAGAAGGGTCGAGTTAATATTTAATGCCTTGAGCTTGTTCAGTAGAAGACCATGGTTGACAGAGTCAAAAGCTTTTGAGAAGTCAGTATAAATAACATCTACTTGATTTCTTTGATCTATAGCAGAAGCCACCGTATGAGAGAAGGAGAGAAGATTAGAAAGAGTGGATCTGCCTTTGATAAAACCGTGTTGCTGCATAGCTAAATTAGGAAGTAGAAGGGAATATAAGTTGTTATAAACTATGCGTTTGAAAATCTTGCTAAAAGAAGACAGAAGGGTTATGGGACGGTAATTTGAGATCGCAGCTTTATTCCCAGCTTTGTAAATAGGAAGGACAACTGATCTCTTCCAGAAAGTTGGAAAAGTGCCGCAGGCTAGGCTATTGTTGAACAGAATTGATAGCGGTACGCATAAAGATGAAGAGAGAGTTTTGGCGAAGATGTTTGGAATGCCATCTGGACCGCTACTGCCATATGTATCTAACTTATTAAGAAGCAATTCTACATCAAGTGGGCTAATATAAGAAAAAGAATCTGTTGGCGAGAATTGTTGGAAAAACTCGACATTGGAAGAAGATGTCTGCTTAGCATAAAATGATGAAAAATATTGAGCAAACAGCTCACAAATCTCTTCATTATTTGAAGTTTCAATTGCACGAAGGGAAGGTGGACTGCGCGCCTCATCCCGGATGTGAGACCGTGGCTAAATCGAAGGCATGGTGAGACTGACATCTATCTGCCCCAGCTTTTGAGCGGGCATGGGTGTTTTCAGTCTCACCTGCACAAGATCGGTAAGTCACGGTCTCCCGATTGTCGGTTTTGCCCAGGAGAGGAGGACAATGCCTGTCACACATTTTTTGCGTGTACCAAATGGACCAGGCTGCGAAGGGAACTCTACAGGGAGACGGGAGAGCTCACCCCGGATAATATAGTTGCGGTGATGCTCGAATTGGTTGACAAATGGAACCAGGTGGCACATTATGCTCGGGCAGTCCTAAAAGATAAAAGGGACTCACAGCAGCTGGAGGTGCTGGGGCTGGGGGATCGCTCTTCTGGCATTTCCTCTTCCCCTCGCCCCCCCGCAAGGAAAGGGACTCCCCAGCTTGAAGGCGCCCAACGGCGTAACAAAACGAGACCTGGCCCGAAGTAATGTGTCAAACGGTTCCAGGCTAGGTTCTCAGATTGACAGGGGAGGTGTTTAGTGGGTAGTCCAAGGGTATCCTCCATGGGAGTCCCACACTGCCAGACTTGGCGGGCGTAAAAGCCTTCACCTCCCTCCCACAAAAAAAAGAGAGCTGCTGTGGATTGAGCGAATTCTTAAAGATCTCGATCAACCAGTCGGAACACCCATAAAAGTTTTTGAGGACAACCAAGGATGTGTTAAGCTATTACACAACCAGAAGGGGAATAAACTTACCAGGCACATCGACACAAATAAAAGTTCGTGTAGGATCTTATTTGTTCGAAAAAAATTGCAGCGATCTATTGTAAGACAAGAGAAATGATTGCCGATATTATTCTTATCAAACCATTGGACGGGCGAAAAATTCGACATTTCGCTGACCAGATTGGACTAAAATAATGAAGTTATCATCAAAAAAGGGCGTTGGATGGCGATGATATATATAAATGAATCTACGAGTATTTTAGCATGAACTATCTTATTATGTATTTTCAGTATTGCCATATTTACATGTTACTCTTATTCATTCCTGTTCATTTTTGTATCAATAAATCAGTTCTAAAGCAAAAGCGCTTGTGTCCAATCATATTTTATTTAATCGTAGCTTACTCTTTATTCCACAGTTTTTATTCTATAGAGAATATATACCAACAAAAACAAGTTAGTATTAAATGAACACTTAGATTGGTCCAATAATAGTTTTGAAATTTTCCTGTTCAGCAGATAACGGCAATATTATCACATGGTGAAAATTTGTATAACTTAAACAGTGTCTTACACCTTAGAAGAGAGTTGGTAACCGGACCGGTTGGGACAACCTACTCTAAGTAAATGTTTTTTGTTTGGAATATCAAGAAAACGGAAAACAATCTTCCGTGTGTAACCTATTTGGGTAAAATGACATTTCTTCCACAAGAGCCTTATACTAATTTTATTTCATTTAAGAGTGACGCATCCCAAGGGAAGTAACTACATATTAACATAGCGGGATAATCCTAAACATAAAGTCAAAGTAGATAAGGCTCTGACAAATTTTCCTTGATTAAAGATTATTTTCTCAAAACCTTAGCAGAAAGTAAATTTAACAGCTACTGCAGAAGACTGCTTTGTGAAAATATTTGTGGTACGTTTTCATCAAACACATTTATACATCATACTATAAATATATAAAATTATACATCATACTATTCAACTAACGAGCTATTTTCGAAAAAGATGAATGAATGAATGAATGAAAATCAAAAACAATAATATAAAGCAGGTTTGCTATTATTTTTTTTAACACGTTAAAATTATTATTGATTGATTGCTTCTTGGTGACTGGCAAAAAAACCGAATTTTGCTTAAACTGCCGCAATTAAATATTTTATTTACGAGTGTTCAACCTAGTTTGTTCCAATTGATTGCATTCTTAAGCGAACACTACGAGACCACAATTATGTAACAACGACACCTTCTAATTGTAATATACGCATTTTTCGCATGCCTGGATAAATGTATATTTTAAAAACGTCGAATTTTGTTGTTACACAAGCAAAAAAAAAAATAAAAAAATTACAGTAGGAGTAAGAACAATCACAGTCGCCTTTCTTCTCTTCTCTATCATTTCCACAAATGCATGCATTGTGGTTTCTCCCTTCCCTTGCTTGGGTTTCATTTAGTTTGTTTGGGAATCATGATTAGATTCAGGCTCATTTGTCATACACTTTACCGCCATGATTTTCATCTCTTCATTCAATTTACAATCAGTAGAACTACTTTTATGCTGACTTCTCTCCCCTGACAAAACTTCTTCGGCTGCCGTTTCAAACGTTACAACTACTTTTTTATATCCGTGAGCAAAATGTGTACCAACGATGTTTTGATTGTGTTCCCACAATCCACACGTTTTTGGATTACTTTCACCCTTTGCGACTAATATTTTTGATCCTTCATAACGTGAACGCACCTTCAATTCAACAATTACACCTTCAAGCAGATAAAATCTTCAATATTCTAACGTATCATCTGGTAATGTCCTTGATTTCTTCAAGCGGTTGGTAGAAACTTCAGGAAGATTTTTTAATTGGAACGTATTAAAGCTCAATGATATCCGATTCAGCGACGGAAAATACAATATCTGCGAAAACTGTATAACGCAAGTAGTGGTGTTATAATTAGAGCTGATGGTAAAATAAAGATTAGGCAACAAAAGATGATCACGCGTTTGACGCCTTGCATTTTTTTTGCGCCTTGCTGCTCCAATTATATATAGGCATGAATCAGTCCAATATGACACAGTTAGCAAATACCCAATTTTCCGACATACTATTCTCACGACTTACGTAAAATCCATTGACTTTAGACCAAAATCTCCCCAAGACTGATTGATTTAACCGCAGCAGCAAGTTCAACTATATTCGCCTTTGCTCTACACGCGCTCGTTTTGACGGATTTTTCATGGATTTTTTCACAAGCGTGTGAAAGCTGGCACGATATGGTCACCGTGTTCCGAGCAAACACATACAACATACTCAGATATACTTCCGCTTCATCACTGAAGTAGTTGCGAGCGAGCAAACACTACATATGTACTCGCACTTTGCCAATGAAAATTAGCCAAAGAAGCACATACGCAAGTAAATAAGCGAGCGATAAAGTAAACAAATAAGATTAACCCGCAATTATATTCACATCGTGAACGATAAGCTTTGAGTGTGCTTCGAAGGGAGGCAAGCGGAAAGGAAAACAGAAAGTTCCGGCGTAAACAATCTTTCACTCAATGTCCCCACTTTCGCTTTTTCACCGCAAGAGATCGTGAGAAAGCCAAAAGCTTAAGCCAGAAGCGCTCTCTCGAAGCCAACAGCTTAAGCGGAAAGCACTCTTCCGCTCAATTTCCCTGGTTTCACATATTCACCAGCCGAGCAAGCGAGACGTAGCGGGGAGGGAAATCTTCCATGGAACGAGAGCGCACGTGTTTGGCTACTCAGTACCTTTAAAGAGAATTTAGGTTGAAAGCGCACGAAAGAACAGTATTTAAAGTTCTTGGGCAAAGCATGCCAGGCAGTCTTGTGCAAGTCTTGTTCAAATCCAAAAGGGAGCGTGCTGCCACCGACTCTTCAAGTACATCGGGTAATTACGCGGTTGAAGTTTGAGCTGGAAGTGCTGTTCGGTGACTAACAAAATGGTGAGGGGTGAGGTGTTGGCTTGCGCCACGATCCTCAATTGGCCGTGTGGCCACCCCGAACCATTAACACGTCACTTTGATTCTCTACAGGCTCAATATTGATATAAGTCTTCAATAATTTAATATGTAAAATGTAATGTTAAAAAATATGAACAGAGAAAATAAAATGATTAATAAAATAAACGTTTGCCTTGGTTGATTTAGTGAAGATGGATAGAGTAACAGGTGAGTGTGTTACAGAGAGTTCTCTCCCCGGGAGCCTTGATGATGTATTTAGGAAAAACATCAAATCGGGCTCCCAGTTCATGCCAGTATATATATAGGGTATACTGGTTATGTAACAACCGTACCTCATTTAGCAGTACTAGAACTGCTAGTCTGAATCATCACTTGAAATAAGTCAACTCACAACATTGCCGACGCAAAGTGGTAGTTCAAGTGGCAGAGACCTGTCATCTAACACTTACCAGCTGCTCGCAACTATGTAGGAATGACGGTAATCTGTCGTGTATTGCTCCGCGGGATCGAATGTTAGTACATTGGTTAGGCAATAGTGCATTCCTATTAGAAGGGTTTTGCATTCAACCTTTAATAAAGAAGTTGGGAAAAACTAACACATATTTACTAAATATTCTCATTCCAAGTGGCCAACGTTTTGTTTTACGATTATTGATGTCACTCAATGAACAAATTCAAAAAGATCTCCTCTCAGAAACTTTTGTATAAACTCTTGTGACCTCATATTAAATGGACCGCTTGGAAGCACATACAAATATTGTACTATAGCCTTGTATTATTGTTATAATATAGGAAAGTTTAAGCCACTTTAAATTCACTAGAAGCCATTAGATCCTTTTGATTTTCCCAAAATGCCTTATTTCTTGATCTGTCTTATGACGTCGTATTACGAGATGAGCCTGCTCTGCCGCGGTCTTAAATGCCGCTTTCACTTCCACCCACAGTTTGTTGCTGATTTTAGGCTATGTGTTTGAGCAGGGCAGCCAGCTGGTTGCCAAGGGTTGTCATGAAATTATTTGCTACAGGCACCTTTTGATGTGGAATTTCTTCGGAGGACTGGTCTTTGCCGAATACACCTTTCACATACGATATTGATAGATTGATTTGATCAAGTAATAGTCCAAGTTACAATTGGCTCCTCGGTATGTACGGAAGTTGGCTAGAGGCCCATTCTTGTTGGGGCAGAATATGGTCACCCTAGTTTTGTCGGTTACCATCCAATGATATCCAGGTCACTTTATGTATGGTTTAATGTGGGAAGTGAGTCGAATGTATGACTTGATTTCTACTACAAGTAAAGTCAATCAGGCACTTGTCGTGGTCATATGTTTTGTCGTTGAAGCTATACCCTCCTGTCATCTTCTGATGAGATTTGGGACAAGTCAACATCTCCTGCAATAAATGATTATGCAGTGGAAATAGAGTAACAAACAGTCAATAAAGAGTGGATAGCAAGTGAATGCAAGAGAGAAGAATAGGATAGAGCATATTATTATATTATATTCCATATCCACAAAAAAGGTGAGAAGCTACAGTGCGAAAACTATAGAGGCATGTCACTACTTTGTACTGTGTACAAAATATTTTCATAGATCTTAGAAAATAAAACGGATCATGTGCCAACAGTATTACTGGGGAGAATCAAGGTGGTTTAGAGTAGGTAGATCAACGATAGACTAATTATTCATAGTCAAGCAGGTACTTAAAAAGTGCTGGAAGTTCAACATAGACGTATACCAAATTTTCGTCAATTTTCAGCAAGCATACGACAGTATTGATCGTAACATACTGTACCAAATAATACTTTGCTTTAGCATCCCCGCCAAATTAGTCCGTCTTACCAAAATGAAAATGGCTTCGACGACCTCCCAAGTCCGTAACAAGAACCAACTCACCTATGCCTTTGACACAAATATTGGACTAAAGCAGGGAGATGGGCTGGCCCCATTGCGATTCAATTTGGCTCTGGAGTACGTCATAAGGAAGCTACTGTCGATACGGGAGGTACATTACTATTCAAGTCGAGCGAAGTGGTAGCCTATGCAGACGACATCAACATTTTGTCACGGTCATCAACAACTGCCAAACAACGTTTCCCGAAACTCGACAGCGAAGCAAAACTAGTAGGGCTACAAATAAATGTAGTACACATATCTGTAATAAGATCTGTGTTATGCTATGGGTGTGAAACATGGACCCTAATCCAAGCATCCGCAAATATATTGAGCGTCTTTGAGCGACGAGCCCTGAGGCGAATAATCGGAGTGAAATTAGACGGCGACTGATGTCGAATTCGATACAGCCATGAGCTGTATGAAGTTTTTGACGAGCCGGAGGTCTCAACGATCATAAGATTGTGGAAGCTGCAATAGGCTGGACACATGAATCGTATGGACGAACAACGGATACCCAAAAATGTATTCGATGGGAGAACTGAAGGCCGGTGACCAGTGGGGAAGCCGAGGAAACGCTGGTCTGACTCGGTCGACGCAAACAATTCATTGCTGCTCGGATTTCAAAATCGGAGGACGTGGTCAATGGACCGAGACAGTTGGAGGCACTATTCGCAGGAAGCGAAGGCCCGAGAGGGACTGTAGTGCAAAGAAGAAAAAGAGCATAGGAAGAAGGAGACAGAAGATAGAAGTTGAAGCTAAAAGTGATTCTGCATTGACTTGGTGAGGTTTTATCCGAAAAAGATATTATACCGGAAGAACAATATGGCTCCAAGGCTCAACATTCTACTGAACTTCAGCTAGTTAGAGTGGTCCAACACATAAGAACAGGCTTTTAATAGCTCTAGCTTTGTTTGACATAGCTAAGGCCTTTGATAAATTCTGGCATGCAGGACTCATCTTCAAAATGCATCAATTCAATATGCCACTGCAGCTCAGTCAAATTATTGGCTCCTTCTTCGAAGGCAGAACACTCCGTGTTAGAATTGAAAAAGAACTCTCAAACCTGAGACCAATTTAAGCTGGAGTTCCTCAAGGCTCGCCCATCTCATCGGTCCTATACAACATATTTAATGCAAAGTTTCTCGCTCTGCCACAAAAAAAAAACGATCACTCTACGCTGATGATGTATATTTATACAGCAAGACAAGCAAGCTCACCACTTCAAACTTGTAACGATCAATAAACATCTTATTGGAAGGCTTTCGTAAATGGAAAATTAAGAATAATTCTGACAAAACATAGGCCCTATTCATCTCAAGGAAAGGACTAAGAACTTCACAGAGACTTATCGTTGACAAGGAAACAATAGACTGGGCACCAACGGCCAAATGCCTTGAACTCACATTCGACAGAAGCCTCACATAGAAACAACATATACAAAATAAACGGGGATACTGCATTCGATTATCTCTTCTCTATACTCACTCATTAAATCCAAAAGACTTAGCCTTGAAAATCGTTTGCTCATATATGTTACAAACAAATTATACGACCGATGCTACTATACGGTAGCTCTGCTTTCTACCAGACGACAAAATAGCATTATTAAAAAGACCTTAAGAATTCCATGGTACATAAGAAACACTGAAATCTACAATACAAGGACCAACGATTTGAGATGGTTGAAAAATACGTGCGTAACAAGGCACTGAAACTCTTCGACACAATTGAAAACCATGCTAATTGTACTCTGCCATTCCTTCGAACTGTACCGAACGGGGATGAATTAAGGTTTCCAACTATCCACCAAATAACTCTGTAAAAATTGATTTCTTAAAATCATATAATGACTGAAACTGGCTCAGGAAGGTAGATGGTTACTGAAGTACTCACAGATATGAGGGAGTTAAGGTGCTAAATCGCACTAACTCCACAACCCCCACATTCCGCCAAGAAGACACAATGATTTATTCAATTAAATACGAACGTATCAACAGCATATAGCCGCCATTTTGTTCCATCCTAAATATGTATATTTTCCGAATGTTTGAGTAATTGAACTATTCAAATAAGACGATATTTTTGAAATTTTTCGGAAATCCAAAGAAGATTTTTGTGTCTTGGTTGATTTGAAATTTATATGTACATCCACCAGCGCATGTTGTTGTTTTTATGTATCCATATATTGAAATGGCTTCCTCTCACTTAATTATGATTGAATGAAATGTTCTTTGCATAAGGGTCTGATATCAATATGCATAAGTGTAAAATTTTTAAGAAATTTAAGAATATACCATTCCGATTTTATTAAGCATAGTAAAAAATCCACTGAACATACTAAACGAAGTTGTGTTTTTCCATTTCTGAGATATTTGTTATCCATGTACTCATAACGGCCTCTCTCCTCATTTTTATACAGATTTTTTGTTTCCAAATGGACTTTTTTGTTTCAGATCCTAAAAGTTCTAATCAAGAATTCCAGTTGATATCCCGCTGAGCTATCTTTGATAAAAAAAATTAATTTAAGAGTGACTTTGTTACATCAAGAGATCCTTTTAAAAAATTTTGGTGTCAAAATTTTGAGAGACCACTGCTAAAAATTTGAGTTTCGTAGCTTCTACATTTTCTGATAAAACTTATTGTGACGCACTGATAGACGGTTCGACGGACGCACGCAATAGGCAAAACTAGTAGGTCATGATAAAATTATTTTATTAAACCCAAAAAAGCAGACATTCGTAATTTTGCAATACTTTGCAACTATTTGAAGGTTCTTACTTACGTAATATACGCACAGCCAAATATAAAAGAGAAATATCCATAACCTTTGTATCATTACAATTATAAACAAGTTGGGTAAACAGACCTACGCTCATGTCAGAAGGGTTTTGTATTCAATTTACAAAATGCAGTTACCAGATCGAATAAAATCAAGAAACATGTCAAAGACGATTTTATTGGAGAAAATATGAAATTCGAAGATCATACTATTATTAACGAAGTTGAACGAATTTTGACTTCTGAGGTTTTTGTTATTGTAATACTCATAAACATCTCCCTTGATAACAATTTCAGATATCCATTCGCGAGGGAAGAAACACATTTTTCATGTATTTCTCCCCTGTGCCCCCACTGAAGCAAAAACTGACAGTTTAAGAACTGTTTTGAAAAGCTCCCATGTAAACTTTCATTTCGTACTCATATCGGCTACGTTTGATGAATTTTTTTTTTCAGGGGCCACTCTCCTGTACTGTTATCATCGATTAATGGCCAATTTTTTCGAATCCTAGAATGGTTACAAAGCCCTTTTGCTAGGAGCTCTCTCCCGCCTCCTTGCCTTGTTTCGCTTATGAGTATTAATCGTAGGTACTCATCTTCAGTCATTCATTAAATTGAATCAAGTGTCAAAGCATGCACCTTAAACGTTGAAGTTGGGAAAAAATAACTCAAAATTATTCAATCTTCGCATTTAAAACAGCCACTTTTTTGTTTTACGATTACTGATACCACTAGCTGAACCGATTCTCAAAGATATTCATGACACCTATCATTCCGGAAATTTTCATGCAAATCCTATCAAAAATGTGGTGTCTGGGTCGGTAAAAAGCGCATGTTGTTCCATAGCCATATGTTGCCATAGTAATAAATGCAGCGCATATTATTCCATGGTAATACAGGAAAATTCAAACCGCTATAACTTCGCTCAATATAATTCAATCTTTATGAAACTTTTAGAATAGATCAATCTTATTAATAGTCATCTGTGTACTGAATTTCATTGAATTTAAGGGCATCGTTAAGATTTTATTCAAGAAAACATAAAATCGATAAATCATACTATTACTAACAAAGTTGAGTGAATTGCGACTTCTCACGTATTTGCTGTTGTTGTACTCATCAAGACCTACATTCTTGATTTTTTTCAGATTTTTCGGATCACAGGTGTCCAATCGCGAGGGGGGGGGGGGGGGACACAAATTTTTCGTGTATTACCCCTCCGTGTGCGCCCCTCGAAGCAAACTTTGCCAAACTAAGACCTGTTTTGAAAAGATCTCATCAAGACCTTACATTTGGTACCCATATCGGCCACCTTCAATGAAATTTTTTTCTCGGGGGGTCACTCCCCTATATGGGGAGATCCCCTTAAATACCTTACAAAATTTTGTTTATATTTGAACTTTGAAGAGAACACCACTTTACACCTACATACAAAATTTGATGTTTCTAGCTTAAGTAGTTTCCGAGTAAAACTGCTGTGACACACGGACGGACGGACGGACAGACAGACGGACAGACAGGACGCGATTTTAGAAGGGTTTTGTAAAATTATTTTACAAAACCCCTAAAAACATTGAAATGTTTCTTACACAAATTAAGAAGTTGATAAAAAGAAATGATTAAAAAGAATCCTTTTGCATAAAAAAATATATTCAGTTGCCATTCAGAGGTAAACTATGTACGTCTAATATCGATGAAGCAAACAAGAAGAAATGAAAAGGTAGCAAAAGATCGGAATTAGAAATAAAATTATTTGATTTATTCGAAAACTTGTCCTTTACAGTATTGGTCGAACTTTCGGGACTCCATCTCTATTGAAAGTGTTTCGTGATGGAAGGTCGTCAATAACAACAGCCAAATTTTGAACAAGTTGTCCTTTTTTCTGTCAAACGATAGCAAAGGAAGAAGGCAAGGTCATGAATCCTGAACGTAAGTAATTTTGCATTTCTTTCAGTTTTGTTTCGTGTCCCCTGCTTGCATGCTACCAACAATATCATGATCCCGAGCGGCGGTGGCGCCACAAAGAAAAGTTTCCATAATTCTTCCCGCGTTTTAGTTATTTATTTCAACGTGTTCTTTTTGTTCCTTTGTGTTTTGCTTCGCTGCGTCAAGAGTGCCATAGATACTTTTTCATTTTTACTTTGTTTTGTCAGGAACGGGAAAAAATCTTTTTAAATTCCATAATCCGAAGACAGACCGCAAACTTTACTACTTCGTTTCATTTTCGTTTACAGGTAAACACTAGGGACAGCTGGAGGAGAGTCACTAGAATTTTTATTGGGATGGGAATTTGTTGTTTCTTAAGAGCTCCTCTGAAGTTTAAGAATTGGTTTGTCAATCAGTCCTTCGAAAGCCTTTAATCCTGAGGCCACCACCCTTCAAGTTTAGTTAACTCAACCCAGCGGTAATCGCGAATATTATTCGTATTACTTAATTTCCGCTGTTATGAGAAATAACCAGTGGAATATGCAAGGCCCTACAACTACTGCATGTATGTACGAATCGCTAACTGTAAGTTGAATGAGGGATGTTTATCAACAATTCAACCACTCAATTCCTTGAGCTAAATTATTTCAATTCGTATTTTAGCTTTCCCTCTGCGGTTACGAATTCAATTTTTCCTTTAGCCTCGTTAGGAGTTCACTTCTATTCTGTTCGCTTTTGATTTATTGCGGCTTTTCTTTTGGAACACCTGTACTTTATAATGTTGTAATTTATTACTGTTAAAAGTTACCGTATATTTTTCACTCAGCATAACATTTTTTCCCGAAGACTTTCACGTACCAGCAGTACCATCAATAGAAGCGCGCGCCGTAGATGTTTTCAATTTTCACTGGAAAATGAGAAAATTTACTGCACAACTGATGTGAAATGATGTCTTGGCTGAAATGTTCGACATGCCATTAAGGATTTCGTTGTCGTGCTCGTGTCGCGGTGGAATGAAGATGCGGGTATTATTGGAACTGTAAATAAGATGTTTGCGAAAAGAAATTTTTGAAATATCGTATAGAGATATTTCAATTAATATGGTGTCATGAACTAACTATTAAAATATGTTGACATACGTATGTATATGTCGTAGGATTTGAGAAGAAGCATCTCCTCTAGGATACTTTTATAACACGAGTTCGACTGTGTTTTATGGGAGTTTTTCTCTGTGGCCTTCAAAGCTCTATTATGAAATTGAGTGAAGAGGTGAAAGTTGCAACATTTTTTATAACTTATAAAAAAAAATAAGATAAGAAACTTAACAAACACATCAAATAGCTGAATCATTAGAATTATACTTTTTGTGAGCAGTTAACGACAGGACGACTTTGACGGATAAAAGCTTTGGTTCATGGTTGTATGTTGAATAAAACAAATCCCCGTTGGCAGCACCAGCCGCAAAGGTAAATTTCTCGTATGTGGCGTAAGGTTTCGAAAGAGAATTTGGCTTGCCTACTACTGGACTTCTTACTGCAATTTTTGTAGCACTACATGGGTATTCACTAACAGAAACGATCTGCCGCCGTTCGTATTTGGAGGCCGTTCATAGAGGCGCAAATATTTTGCTAATTAAATTGAGTTGCACACGTATGGATCACATATTGAAAATCGGCGGGTAATAAATTGTTATAAACATATTTATACTCGTTTCGCCCTTCTCACATTTGCTGTTTATACATTTCAAAGTGGTTACCACACAAAGGTGATAACTTTTTGGCTTAAATAGCTGAAAAAGTTAATTTCAGAAGATTTCCATAAAAGTTTAATCAGCACTTGCATTGCCATTAATATATACATTTTCAATTCTTTTCTGAACCATAGGGGGCCGTCATTATGAATTTTTATTGAAAACGGCTGCTTGAAATATTAAGCTGTAAATTTTCGAATTTTTTATTTGTCATCCGATTTGCATAATTAAATTAAATAAGCTTGCCTTAATAACTTATAGTTTCAAGTTTTATCGGAATCTGTTGAGAAACTTGGCTGCTAGAGGGATACAGAGATAAAAAAAAGTTTATGTCACCTCCCCTGCATGGGGAGACCCCCTTAAACACTTTAAAATATTTTCTTACACAGCAAATTTCAAGAGGCACCACTTTTGACCTACGTAGAAAATTTCCTTGTTCTAGCTCATGTGGTTTGCGAGAAAACTTGTTGTGACGCACGAACAAACGGACGGACCGACAGACAGACAAGTCGCGATTTTATAATTGTTTAGGGCATTGTTAAAAATATTTTACAATATTTAAAAAATAGTCTGATTTATGAATACTTTCAAGTTGTCATTTAAAACGTTTCCATGAAAAAATTCATTATTTCAGTTGCTACTAAAATTGCGAATTGCGCTTGCCTTCTAACATTGGGGGCCGCCGTTTTGAATGCATGCATTTGATTTTGGACTATTTTCAAATCTTTGTGTGCAAGGACTTCATCAATCAATGTGCGAAATCTTGTTCACATCGGAGTTTCACTCTAGACAGGGCAAAATAATTCAATTTTAATTTAAAACGGCAGCTAAAAATATTAAGTTTTAAATTCTTGACTTTTTTATTTTTCATTCAATTTTAATAACACAAGAACATAGTACAGAGATCCATAATCTCAAGTTTCATCAAAATCCGCTGGAAAATGTGACCGCTAGAGGGCCACAAAAATCTGAAAAAACGCATATTTAAACCACCGCCATTTTGGAATTTGCACATGCGTGATCACCAAAATATCAAAGTCTGTAGATCTAAGTAATGTCTATTTTGAAACCAAGTTACATACTCGTATATGTCGAAATTGCGACTGTCAGTAGCCTTTGAAGTTTTGAGATTCAACTAGCCGCCGTTTTGTTTGTTGCGACCTGACCTCTAGTTTTTTTACGGGGAACTTTAGATACTTATAATTTCTATCTAACTGTTAAATTTCATGAGAATCTGTTGAAAACTTTGACCACTTTTACAACAACAAAATTTTGCACGTTTTTCGAACCTTGAGCGGCCGCCATTTTGGCTCAGTCGTACCGACTTTGAATTTTTTATTGTGAGATTCATCACATACATCAGTGTACCTTTGTATCAAATTTCATGCAAATCGGAGCTTTACTTTGGTCAGAACAGAAATCACAATTTTTCATCTAAAATGGCCGCCATTTTGTTTTTGCCCTGGCGATATAACTGGTTCACAAAATTAACTGAGATATTTACCTAATACATCTTTCCTGAAAATTTGGTGAAAATCGGAGCAAAATTGCAACCTCTAGTGTGGTCACAAATTTCATTATATATATATACACGCATATATATATATATATATATATATATATATATATATATATATACACGCATATATATATATATATATATATATATATATATATATATATATATATATATATATATATATATATATATATATATATATACTCTCTGCAATAGGTGAATTTCGCGCGAGAAATTTACCTAAAATGGAACGATGCACGCTTCAACAACGCATTGAAATTGTTAAAATTCACTACAAAATGGTGAAAATTTCGCAGAGATGGTTCGTAAAACTCGAACATTTTTGGGTCGCCGTGAAGCACTTTGTCGGACCGTAATACAGAAATTGGTGGAAAAATTCGAGCTGTTGGGACAACTTAGTGATGCAAAGAATAAAACCCGTGCATGTCACTCAAGAACCGCCGAGAATATTGCGGCTGTAGCTGAAAGTGTTGAAGAAAACCCAGGTTTGCCCATGCCTCGTGGTTTTTTTAGAATGAGCCATTCCGCAAACATCATTACACAGTATTTTGCATAAAGATTTGGGTCTTAAGGTTTATAAAGTTCAGTTAACACAAGAATACAAGCCAGTCGATCATCATCATCGTGTCTTTGCTGATTGGGTCCTTGAAATGCATGAAAATGATCCGGAATTCTATCGAAAAATCATCTTGAGTGATGAGGCCATTTCCACCACGGTGGGTTCGTCAACAAGCAAAATTGTCGCATCTGGGGCTCGAAAAGACCTCAAAGATGGAATTCGTGAGGCTATCGAGGACATAGGGCAGCGAGTTTGCGATTTGGTTATGGAAAATTTCATGAAAAGGATATGGTCCTGTAATCGTGGTCGTGATGGTCATTTGCCTGATGTTATTTTGTGCTATTAACGGCATACTTTTTTCTTTATAATGAAATAAACATTTGATCATTTATATTAAAAAAGGGCATTTTTCTTTTACTATCAAAATAATACCTCTTATTGGAAAACCCTGTAGAAATTGTAGCTCATGTGGTTTGCGAGAAATCTTGCTGTGACGCACGAACAAACGGACGGACGGGTAGACCGACAAGTTGCAATTTTATAATTTTTAGGGGTGTTGCAAAAATATTTTACAATATCTTAAAAAATGGTCTGCTTTATAAATACTTTCAAGTTAAGTCATTTAAAACTTTTCTTAAAAAATATTCATTATTTCAGTTGCTACTGTAATTACGAATTTCACTTGCCTTCTGATCTATGTGGGGCGCCATTTCGAATGCATGCATTTGATTTTGGATTATTTTAAATCTTTGTATGCTAGGACCTCATCAATTAATGTGCCAGATCTCGTTCAAATCAGAGTTTCACTCGAGACAGGGCAAAATTATTCAATTTTTGATGAAAATGGCAGCTAAAAATATTAGGTTTGAAATTTTCGACTTCATTCATCATTGTGCCAAATCTCGTTCAAATCTGAGTTTCGCTCAAGACAGGGCAAAATTATCAAATTTTTGATGAAAATGGCAGCAAAAATATAGATAAGGTTTTAAATTTTCGACTTCTTTATTTTCAACTTGATTTTAATAATTTTTTTGCGTAGTACAAGAACTTAGTAGAGAGATCCATAATCTCTAATTTCATACAAATCTGTTGGAAAATGTGATCGCTAGAGGGCCACAAGTACCTGCAAGAATCGCATATTTAAACGGCCGCCATTTTGAAAATTGCTCATGCATGATCATCAAAACGTCACACTCTCTAGATCCAATTAATTTCTATCTTAAAACCAAGTTTCATATACATCGGATCAAAATTACGACTTTTAGAAGCCTCTGAAGTTTTGAGCTTCAACTGGCCACCATTTTGGTTTTTGCGGTCTGACCTTCAGGTTTTTTGCATAATTCCTTACAAACTTATAGTTTTTATCAAACTAATGAATTTCATAAACATTGGTTGAAAGCTTTGGTCACAACTACAACAACAAAACCTTTGAAAGGCCACCATTTCGTTTCAGACAAGCCCACTTTGGATTTTTCATTGTGAGACTTATCGCATATATCATTTGCACCAAATTTCATCCAAACTGGAGCTATACTTTGGTTAGAGCAGCAAACACGATTTTTCGTCTAAAATGGCCGACATTTTATTTTCGATTGGCCGATATAGCTGGTTCACGAATTAAACCGAGAATTTTACTTAATACACCTTTGCTGAAAATTTGGTGAAAATCGGAGCTAAATTGCAACCTCTAGTGTGGTCACAAATTTCATTATATCCCATATATATATATATATATATATATATATATATATATATATATATATATATATATATATATATATATATATATATATATATATATATATGGGATAGAATGTATCTTGATACAAATGTAACAAATTAAGGATTCAAGCACAAATACATACCGAAGAAAACACGTTCTCTTCGGGTAACCGCTTACGATAGACTAACTCTGAATTGGTCGCCGGCTCTCCTCGAAGAATCATTCGTTTCATTCCCACACGGTCATTCCTGCATCCCATACGACCTCGTACAGCCATTTCTTCAACAGGTCTTCAGATGCCGTTTTTCGCCCAATTATTTTACCATAGATGACAAATCTATCTAGGGCATGTCAGTCCTTGCCGTAATCGTTGGTGATTTTCTTTGGCCCCATGTATTTCGGTTTCACCTTCTGTCCAACACCAAATTGAGCTTTCTTAAGAGCCACTAAGCCGCCCACTCAAAATCCTTGCATCATTAGTCTTCGCAAGTTATACTGTTGTCGATTCTCTTGAGAAACCTTTTCAATTTGGTTTCGTGCCTCTTCTCGAATTTTGCTTCGTTCGTCGTAGAGGAATCGCTGATGTTTCTCCTCCAAAACTCGCCTCATATTATCTTCAGTGTTCTTCATGTCCACACATATCATAAGTTTGAAGGGAGTGGTATCGATACTTCGATGATATGTACTGTTTAGAAAACGCTGAAGTCTGCTGACATGGTTTCACCAATCTTCAGGAGAGTTTCGTTAGCGCTTGGACAATCACTCCATGCACTCGTTCGACCTGCCCATTTCCACGCCGCACACCTGTCGTAACAAGATGTATCTCTATCTTTCGGATCACTGCAGTACTGAGCAAACGACTTCCATACGAATGCGCCACCTCTATCTGCGATTATTCGTCAATGATTTCCAAAAATGGCTTCAACGATTTTCAGTTTTCATACAACTTCCTCAACTGAAGTCGTTTTCACAGGAAAAATCCAATTAAATTGTGAAAATGCATCAGTTATTGTCAGTACACAGTTATATGCTTTTCTTATGGACAATATGGAAGGTGTCTAAGGGTACATCTCCCTTCGGTAACGAGTGGAGTTCACCTTCCGATTTCTTCTCATTGCGGTTGGACAAAGTGCAAGCGACGCAATTCTCAATACACGCCTTAATCTTGTTGTCAATACCATAAACATAGTACTCTTCCAAGGACATGGTTTTTTCCACTGCAAAATTGCCTCTTTC
This sequence comes from Odontomyia ornata, assembly GCA_963969285.1. Taxonomy (NCBI): domain Eukaryota; kingdom Metazoa; phylum Arthropoda; class Insecta; order Diptera; family Stratiomyidae; genus Odontomyia; species Odontomyia ornata. The sequence goes on from OZ017740.1 coordinate 138,792,724, forward strand.
GTGGTATCTCCGAATTAAATCCATGTCTATCACAGTACGTACCACTAAAAGTTCTCTTTCGCCGCTTTGAATGTAAATGATATCTCCTTTGTTCAAATATATATTGACGCCAACACAGTGAGCTCAACTTTGACTATCATAACTGCTGCTCGAGACATTGCATCAACATGAGCCATTCTTCCGGCCTTTCCGTGCTCGATTTTGTAGTCAAACTCACTCATCGCAAACGTATGCTTCGTAATTTTTGGATGCATTTCCTCTTTTGCCATTTTCAAAGCAGAACGTTTCATTACGATTTTGAAATAAATTCCTTGCAAGTATTGACGGAACTTCTTTAATGCTTGGATCACTGCGAGAAACCCCAATTCATATGAATGATAATTCCTTTCAGCTTCATTCATTATCCGGCTATAGTAATGGCAAGGGTGCATTTGGTCATCTTCCCCTTGTTGCATGAGAATAGCTCCAATACCTACCTTGCAGGCATCAGCGCGGGCCTCGGTTTCACTCTGGGGCTCATAAATCTTCAAAACAGGTTGTGTCGGCATGATACTCTTCACTGTATCGAAGGCTGATATTTCTGCTTCACCAAAGCGGAAAGGAACGCCTGATGGCATAAAATTGCTGATGGGTCCCATGATGACGGCAAAGTCAGGAATAAACTGCCGAAAATAGCTTGCTAATCCATATAGCCGCAGCAACTGCTATACACTTGTCGGTTGCGGAGTTTTCAACAATTTTTCCACATTGGCTTTTGCTGGCCGGTAATTTCTCTCGGTTATTGTATATCCAAGATAATCGATGGATCCTTGCAAGAAAACACATTTGGTCCAGTTAATTTGGAGACTATCGTCTGCAGCCCTTTCCAAGACTCTCTGCAACTTTGACATCGCTTCGACTTCATCTATCGCCGGAATAGTCCTCGATCAAATCTTGGAAAACGTAGTCAATGAATCGGCCGAAACTATCGCCACTAATGCATAATCCAAATGGTATATTGTTAAACTCGTACTAGCACTCGTTGGTCACGCACTCTGTATATTTTTTTACTGTGTTCTTCTAATGGAACATAAAAATCTGAATTTTTCAAGTCAAATGTGGAGAAAACGCGTACGGTCACTAGTTTCTCTAAATTGTTCTCAATAAGTGGCATCGTAAATCTGTCTTAAATTACCTTTTTATTAACTTCACGAAAGTCTATGCAGACTCGAAGGGTTCCTTCTTTCTTCGGCACTAGCCCAACTTGAATCGCAAAATCACTACGCGAATGTCTAATTTTCCCTTCGTTCAACCACTGTTTTACTTGTTTGTGCACTATTTTTCTTTCGAAAGGAGACAATCGTCGCGGTGTCCTAAAGATGGGAAGTTCATCTTTTAGTTTAATGACTGTCTGAATTCCTACATTTTCCACTTCCTTTGGCACATAGTTTTTATAAGATTTTGAACTTCAACTTTATATTTGTTTTCACGACAATATAAACTATAATTACCGTCCTCTTGATCCTGACAATTTATGTTCATCATAGCAGTGATTTCATCATACGGCACTTCTGGTTCATTAAGTAGTGTAATTTCTTTCACATTATTTTGATGAAAATCACTTGGTTCACGCGTCGTTGGGAAGAAAGTTACGTTGGAAGGGGTTATTACATAGTCAACTGTGCAAAAAAACATTTCCCAATAATGAAGATTACGTCAATTGCCTTTTCCAGCACAACACAACATTTTATTTTATAATCACTCCATTTATTATAACTGAAATCATTGTTTGAGCTGTAGAAAAACCCGACACGTCTTCTTCACCGTAACCTCGTATTTTCAGGTCAGAAAATTTTATATTCTCGGCACAAGTATCATTAATGGTATTCCAAAAGTCACTACGAATCAAGCATAAATCACTGTTATTATTGACTACCGCCAAAAACGTTTGCTTGTTGGTCAATATCACTTGGACCGTATTCTCATTCCCCTTCAATTGCTGGATATAATTCACACGAGCGATATTCTTGTTTTCCTCAACTGTCCGACACATGATCAAAATTGCCGCATTTAAAACATTTAGGGTGCTTTAGTTTTTCTGGACAAGATGCCCTATTTCGCCACAATTGAAGCAACGCTCTTTGTATCTAGTTTGCTGTTCTTTCGCTGATTTCTTTTCTAATCCCTTCCGTTTCGACCGAATCTTTTCATACACTTCCAATTGTCGCTTTAGCTCTGCTATCGTCTCATCTCTATATAGAAATGCTTTGTTCATGGCATCATTGGGAAACCACCGCATACATACTCGCAAATTTTTGTTTCGTCAAGATTCGTCATTTTTCCTTTTCGCTGCATCTCACACACGTATTCCAAATACCCCTCATCGGTTCTCTTTCTTTGTGCTGGGAGAATTCTGTGTGCTTCAATAGAGCTACTCCTCTTTCCGAATTCGGATAAAAGTGCGGTTTTTAGCTCATGCCAATTTGCAGTTCCAGTTTGTGTAGTTACAAACTTTCGTGCCGTTCGTTGGACGACTTTTTTACATATTAAAAACTTACGTTGATCATCCCACTGAACAGAGTCGCAAATGTTTTCGAACTCTCGAATCCAGAGTTGCACGTCTTGCCCCTCGTTTGCGGCGAATGTTTCAAACGTGTCCTCCATAGCTCGGAATGTATATTCGTTGTTTTTCACACTCGTCCACTAGACCAGGTTTTGCGAAATTTTTCACCAATTCATCACACACTGCCGTTGTCGTCATACTGAAGATCACGTCTTTTTTTCACCAAATCGTCTTGACACTGTACTTGTCATATGACAGGATGTGGGATGTAGTTTGAATCACTTATTTCATTGCCATTTGCCTGCATCCTACTTCTGAAACCATGTAGGATAGAAAGTATTTTGATACAAAAGTAACAAATAAAGAATTCAAGTGTAAATACATAGCAATGAAAATACATCCTCTTCGGGTAACCGCTTACGATAGACTAGCTCCGAAGTGGTCGCCGGCTCTCTTTGAAGAAATTGCCGTTTCATTTCAACATATATATATATATATATATATATATATATATATATATATATATATATATATATATATATATATGTATATATATATATACTCGTATATACAGGGTCAGAATAATAAGTAACCGGACTGACCTCAGGAAATTTTTTATTGGCAAAATATGTACATACAATTTTTCTTTAGAAATCTTCAAAGTAGTCCCCATCGGAGTCGATAACACGCAGATACCGGATTTTCCAATCCCCGAACGCTCCCTGGAATTCGGCAACCCCGGTGCTGTCTAGAGCCCTCGTCGTAGCACGTTGAACGTTTTCCAGAGTCCCGAACTGATCTTGATCTTGGGGAACAGAAAGAAGTCCGCTGATGCCATATCCGGGCTGTAAGGAGGCTGTGGCAACGTTGCCCTCGACTGTTTGCCCAACTGCTCGGTGACAAACAGGCAGGTGTGCGACGGAGCATTGCCGTGATGGAGGATCCACGAATCGGCAATCTCCGGACGGTCTCGGTGAACCCGGGCGGTTAGTCGACGGAGCACCTCTCTGTAGTACTGACCGTTTACAGTTTGGCCGGGTGGCCAAACTCTTTGTGAATAATGCCTTTCACGTATATACAGGTATCATCAGCGGAGAGTGATCGATTTACTTTTGGAGCCAAAGTGCAAAAGTCTGCAGTAAATATATTGTATAGGACTGGTGAGATGGGCGAGCCCTGAGGAACTCCAGCATCAATTGGTATCAGGCTTGAGAGTTGTTTGTCAATTTCGCCACGGAATATTCTGCCTTATTAGAAGGAGCCAATCATTTGAGTGAGCTGCTGTGGCATATTGAATTGATGCATTTTGAAGGTAATTCCTGCAGCATGCCAGACTTTATCAAAGGCCTAAGCTATGTTAAACATGACTAGGCCTGTTGGATTTAAGCCTGTTCGAATGTGTTAGACCACTCTAATTAACTGAAGTTCAGTAGAGTGTTCAGCTTTGAAACCATATTGTTCTTTCGGTGTAATATCTTTGTCAGATATAACTTCATTCAGTCGATGCAGAATCATCCTTCCCCAATTTTCGACAGCAATGAGAGGAGATTGATGGATCTCCACGTTTGTAGGATCTGTGGGTCTTTTTGAGATTTCAGAAAAACAATAATAATCGCTGATTTCCATATTTTGGGATATTTTCGCTTAAAACGGTGTCCGTATTGAACTGATGAAAAAAAACTCTGCATCTTTTGGATAAATTTGAATGATTTCTTATTCAAGTATTGAATGAAAAGTCATCGAATCATGCCAGCAAAAATCTTGTTTCGAATCCTTTGATGGCTACAAAGCCCTTCTCATAGGAGCACTTTCCTACTTACTCGACTTGTTTCACCTCTAAATTTTAGGTACTCATCTTCAGCCATTCAGTAATAAGTTCAATCATGCATCTGAAATGTTGATGATGGGGAAAAATAGCACTAAATTATTCAATCTTTTGATTTGAAACAGCCGCCATTTCGTTTTACGATTACTGATGTCACTAGTTGAAAAAGTCCTCAGCAATATTCATGATACCCATCTTTCCTGAAACTTTCATGGTAATCTTAGAAAATCCGAGATATCTGAGTTGGTAGTAATTCAACGCATATTGTTCAATAGTACTACAGGAAAATTCAAACCGCTATAACATTAGATGTATTTGGAACTTTCAAGGCAGGTTTATCTTATAAATTCGTAAATCAAATTTCACTGAATTTTAGGGTTTCTTTATAATTTTATTCAAGAAAATGTAAGATTGATAAATTACACTATTGCTAACAAAGTTGATCGAATTTCGACTTATAACATAATGTATTTTTAATATTTAAATAAGACCATATGTTGCGGTCAAAATGCGCATATACAGAAAATAAAAATGAATATAGTCGAAAAAGGAAGCTTTTGGAATTTTCATTCTTATTTAAAAATTAATCAACGACTTTATAGCCCGGAAAAACAAATATTGAATTGTACAATGTATTTGCTGTACTCATAAAGGCTTTTATTCATGATTTTTCCAGAGTTTTCAAATGAAACGTGTCCATTCGCGAAAATTTCATACATTTCCCCTTTGCCCCTCGGTACTGCTAAGGTAATTTTACGACTCTTTTGAAAAAATCTCATTGAGACCTTTCCAATGATTTCTTCCTGGACTACCAATGGCGAAAAAAAAATTTTGAAGGTTCACCTCCCTATATGGATCTTAAAAATCTCTGAAAAACTTTTTCAGTCCAAAATATTCAAGAAGTCACAACTTCTGACCTAATCACAAAGTTTTATATCTGTAGCTTCTATAGTTTCGGGGAAAAACTACTGTGACTAACAGACGGACGGACAGCTGTCGTAATTTCAATAGGGTTTTGTATTCTAGTACAAAACTCTAAAAAGGGCCCACTTAAACACTTGAAAGTACTCGTATTTAAAGTGGATGCACGGTAAAGTGTGTTGATTTAACATTTTCAAGACTTGCACTCAATATTAAGAGCTTGGCAGAAAGTAACTGAGATATATCTGAAATAAAACTGTGTTGCATGAGCATTGAATCATTTTCAAATAACAAGATCAAGTTAATTCTTTTCCGGACCGCGCTTTTAATTATCGTCCATCTTGGTACCGCTGCTCAAGTTTGGTTCAACGGTTAAATATTATGGTTAATATGCTAAGATTATTGAATTATTCATTGAATGCTTTTGTAATACGAGTGTACATACTCATTTAGAAATTTATGTTTGTCATATGTTCATACCGCACAGATTCAGCAAGCTGAATAACCACAACAATGTTATGAAAATATATATTGAACACAGTTCAAAAGGAAGGGCTACTCGTAAGTAAGTTTATTCCTCTCTATAATTGCTGATCCTGTCTCGGTCAGCAACATTTCTTTGTGAGTTACGAGTATATGCAAGTACTTGCTTGCATTCTGTAACAGAACAAGTGCATAGTGCTTTAGGCCAATTACAAAAGCTTCTTTGAGTGGTTACCCTCTTATAATGTGATAATTTATTGATTTAATTAACATGCTCTTAGCGTGTACTTTTAATTTCCAACTGCTGTTGTTTGTGAGATGTCCCCCCAAGCTTACACCTCCACCGAGCTATGAAACCCACACAGGCTTTTGTGTTGAAATCTTTTAATCAGTTGCAGATGGTATATTTTACATACTTTATTGACTCCTGTGGATAAAATTCACGAGAGAAAAGCATTAGTGTTTTGAAAGCAGTTAATGTAATTTCCTATAGGATTTTCCAATAATAAGAAAGTTTCAGAATATAATTCACTTATAAATGTTTTCTTGAATACGATGATATGTGGTGATACAATATGTTGGGAAATTTGCCATATTTGGGGGATTGGATCAACTTACAAGCCTTTATTTACTTCGCGACCTAACTGTCTGTCCACCTGTTTATGTATCACAGCAATTTTTCTTCAAGCTGTAATAGCTAGGAACACTAGAGAAGGTATGTAAAAAAATTGATCCTTGAAATTTGACTACCCAAATTATTGAAAGGTTCTTAAAATTGGTTTCAAACTATAAGAAGATGACCCTTACAAAAAAAATTGTGCTCATATGGGGTATTAGTTCTTGGTTAGTACTTTACAAAATTTTAATGCGGTTAAATTCCTGTTGAGAGATACAGGGCGCGATACAAGCCTTAGTGGTGCATTTGTGCCATAGTCGTATATTTGTACCACTATGCAAAATCATTGTATGCGCTGGCAGGCTAGCATGTGCAGTGTCTTGAGTTGGGCTCTTTCTTTTGGCACCAAGTTCCACTACAAAATATTTCTTCGCATACGGTGACGAAACACCAAGTGCGGAACAAAAATGCTGGAAGACGCAGGCAAGATGGCTGAAGGTCTTTTGTTTCCTGATATTTACCGTGCCTGATTCCTGCACGCTGTGAGACATCTACCTCATCTCTGACGAAAAACGTGTAAAACACTGAACAAAGTGGAGCAGCCAGGTGGATCTGGTGTCCCCTCGTACCCCTCCCAATCGAACTTCAGCTCCACGTGCAAGGACTCAAAGGTTTCCAATAACTAGGGAAGAGGACCCAAATATTGTCAGTACACTTTGTCTCTCCCTTGACTAAGCAAAATATGCATTTTCCAGACTCTCGACTTAATGAAAAAATTTGTTAAGGGCCAATTTGTTGTGAGGGAGGACCCCCCTTAAAAATTTTAAATATTTGATCAGACATAAACTTTTGAGAGACCACCACTTCTGGACCTTTTTACAAAGCTTGAGCTTTGTTGCTTCTATAGTTTAGAGTCGTCGGGCCTTGCTTTGTTGTGTGAGCAGACGCGTTTCGACTCTTTGAGTCAGTAAAACTGTATGAGTATCAATAAATTGGATAAAATCAGCCATTTAAATGCTTCTTTAAAAAAATTTTATAATCTATAAGTTTCAATCAAATTAACAGAAGCTATAGTCGTTTGGATTTCCTCCGGTTATAATAATCATATACGAGCGTAGTGCCTGTGTCGATGGAAAGCCCATGCAGTAGACATGGGCCCCCCATCGACTAGGACACTATACTTTTTATTGGATCTTCTTCAAATTTTCAGATGAGATGAATAACGTCCCTGTGGAGAGTCTCTACAATAAATAGGAAAACCATAACCAATAGCTGTGTTAGCGGGGTTTGTAACCACCATTGCGGGTCTTCTACCCATTACTACCCAAAATCTTGAAGGAAGAAGACCAAAGGTATCCACTTTAATAATTCATTTTATTTTTCTAAGAGCGAAAGGCACATCAAAAATATGCCAGTCAATTTTTACTTGATAGTAATTATGTTTTCTAATTTTTCTCATTCTTGATAATATATCACAAGGAGCGTGCTTATCGCGCCATGTAAAGAATCATCGGATAATTTAACTGGTTAGAAAATAAAATGTATTTATATTTTAGTATTTTTAATTTTATATTATACTTTGAATTGCTAAAATCAAAAGTAAGGTTAGTAAAATGTTCAACACACGCACACAGAAAATGATGATTTTATCGTTAAAAAAAATGATGATTTTACCGTTAAAAACCCCTTGGAGAACGACTATGAGAATTAATTTTCAATTTTTTCAATTCGTTTTTGAGTTTGAAAGCAACTCAGGAATACTTCTGTCGTGTAACAAAAAGTTTTTTTTAACATTCTATTAGCATGAGCCCCGTCGACTTGATAGTAGTGATAGTCGCCATATTATTTTGAAAATTGTTTGATGATCACACAAAAACTCAGTTCCAAATTATTTTGTCCCAGAGTCAAAGTCGAAAGCGCTTTGTTCGATACTGATCATTATAAACTTTAAAACAATACAAAGCAAATTCCAAACAATAACAATACAAAAACTTAATGACCCAAATGAATCACTGAATGTATACGTTATCAGTTAAACACCTCAAGAAACTATAGCAAATGCAAATTAATTAGGATTATTACATATTTTATGATTTGATTAGGAAAAGAAGAAAAAACCAATCCACACTATTCTAAAATTATTCATGATTTTAACACAACGGTGAACTTTTCTTCTTCTTTGTAGCACCACAGCCCCTCTCGGGCCTTCGCTTAGAGATAGTTAGAATATCTCATTTTCATGACCGTATTGATTTTTTCGGAAGTTGGTTTGGTCAGGACCATGCTCCCGTGTGCCTGCTCAGCTATGATATGATTTGATTAAATCAGTACATATCACCACTGAGTGAACACTCGTAGTCTGTCCGAAAAAATCACCTGAACTAAATCACGTTGCTCCTAACGAGGTTTGAACCTGAGACCTTCGGCTTATGCGTCCATGCTCTAACCACACAGACTACCGGTGAACATCTATCACAATATTCCTAAACTGAGCGTTTAACCTTATCCCTAAACGTAATAAAATAAACATAACATATACCTAAGCTCCCTAATTTTTAACACAAATAAACAATAACACTAAATGTAGCAATAATGAGCTGAAACGTAAGAACTAACTAACGAAAAACACAAAAACTGGAAATAAACACGAATAATTTAGACATTGTCATTTAGCCACCAATACCTAGATTGCTCCGTCTCAGCTCGACAAGCTTCAACGTATCTAGCAATTGAGTATTTCCATTGCAATTGTTGGTCTCGTGAACTCAAATTCGGAGGATATTTTACCTTCTTATCGGAGGCCCATCTATATATGTATGTGATACATGATTGGGACACCTACAGAATTAAAAATATATCGATTCAAGTCCAAATACACGAACGCTTCTGGAGGAACGAAGCCAGTAGTGAGTGAAGTCACAATATACCCGTCTGTAGGGTGGAACTGCTGTACAATCCACGGATTTACACTCACAGTTACATATCTTGCGATATGATTCCGAAGAAGTTTCAACATGAAGAAAGCGATTCTCGTCACTTGAGTAGTTTGATAAATTCCTCATTCGATACATAATGCTTCCATTCCGTCTCCGGGTTCTGTACAAACTAGTACATGCACGAAGACATTTCCTTTCGAAAACTCTTAATTTTTCCATAGTACTAGCACTCTGGTTGTACCAGATCTGACATCCATATGTCAAAACTGGTTTAATCTGGGTCTTGTAACAGATTATTTTGACCTTTTGATCAATGTATCTGGAATGAAAGAGTCTTCGTAGGGCCATGACTACTTTTAATTGCCTTACTGAGCATGATTTTGACATGTTCAGTATAGTACAGATACTGATCGAGATTAACATCGAGGTATCGAATACAGGATTTATGTGGAACACGCTCTGAATTACTCTCGGCAGCCATGATGTGATAATCCTTCGAATTGAGTTTCAGGTCTTGACTGACCCCCTGATTTTCATTCGCCAGTTGAACATTGAACACTTTTGAAGATTGTTCTGAACTATTGTAGCTTTCGGCCTGATCATCAGCAAACGCTACTAATAATTGCGTTGGCGAGACGTTAAAGTCAAAGCTGTTCAATAACTTGCGAATGAATATTGAGAAGAGCAGAGGCACAGTAATTGTTCCCTGCTGTAGACCATTCAAGGCCTTGAAGTCGTGCAATGTTGTCAGATTTCCATCAGTAACACCAATTGATTTCCCGTAACACACTGCACATCATGGCGACAAGGTGTCTAGGGAATCTGTCCTGAAGGAGTTTAAAAACTAGTCCATCTAACCACACCATATCAAAGGCTTTCTTTATATCAATGACACACGCTCAACACATTCTCTATCATTTCTTTCTTTCGTTGTCACATGTATGGTCGAATGCCTGTCACGAAAACCAAATTTGACAATTCGGCATCAACTCATATTTCTCAATGTGGGCATTTAATGCATTGCTTGGTATCACTTCAAACACCTTGCTGATGTTAGGCAGCAAACTGATTGGGCGATAGCTTTTAGGGCTCGAAGATACTTTTCTTTTCTTCAAGAACAGAAATACCTTACTTTTTCCCATTTATTTGGGAAATATGAATTGCTCAACAAGTTGTTGAACAATTTGTAAGAATTCCTAATAGCGATCTCAGGCAAATGTCAGAGAGCAATATTTGGAACACCATCAGTACCACATGATGTCTTGCTGTGTATACTGCCAAATATGAAATACAAATCATCATAGCTGACAAAATCATCAATAAAATTCAAGCTCGGTATGAGGTCAGATGTTAATGTTTCATTGGTCGTTCAGGTTTCATTTGAAGTCGGAAACTTTTGCTTCAACCACCTCCAAAAATATTTGATTCCCTCTCTCAGGGTTTGGCTGATGACCCAATTCAAAATGTGTTCCGATCAGGGCAAGTTTCTACAATCCTTCACTTATAATCCTGTTTCCATTTCTATCCGGAGTAGTACTATCAATTTCGATACCGGTCCTATCGAGAAGATTTATCTCATCACTAGCGACTCCAAGATTCGATACCTTAACTCGAGACGTCTTACGGAATAAGCAGGTAACTTTTGTGAAAATGCCTTCTGGGTTCTGTGGGCTAACACCACTCACTTTTCCCCCCATTGATTGCTGACTTCACTCCTGAAGTATAAACGTGTTAAGAACCGGACATTCTTCAGGTGTTATTTCAACAAATTCAACGACGGGTGGTTGTAGTCCAAAAATCGCCGATAAATATTGTTGACGCGTATGAGACCAAAGCTTTTCAATCTTCTTAACCTTGCAATGGTTGATGTTTCATATCCTTCTATATTGTTTCGATGTTTAATCTTGGGAACTACTTTCTCAATCGTTTCCAACGTCAGCTTCTCTAATTTCAACAAATAGAGATCTGTTTTACTGTTAGTTAAATTTCTGTTATTAGGAACCATTGAGCAAGCGTTACCATTATCAGAAAGGGGACATTGCTTCTGGTACTCTCGATTGAACTTCTTTCGAAACTTTCTCCAACTCCGCCGTAGATAGGCCCAATTCTGTTTAAGAAAGCCCCCAGCTACCAGGATTTCTCATTCCAAAGCCCCAAATAAATGGTAGTAAATGCTCTCGGGGTTGCACATTGGGTTTACTGATTCCCCAATAATTGGACATTAAATGCCGAGAAATGCTAATAACTGTAAATATATTTACAGCTCTGCTACTAAATCCTGCTTACACCTCTTTTGTGAGGACGTAAGAGGATGAAGGCGAATCTTTCGCACCTGATAATGGAAGCGACGTAATAACCATGCTGCTGGAATGAAGGTTGGCTGACGGGCTAACTCCCCGTCCCTGGTAAACCTTCAAATGTTTCGAAACCTGCATACGGGCAACAAATTCGCAATCTGAAAAAGGGACTATGGCATTGGATCCTGGAATGTCAGATCACTCAATTACCCTGGCGCTGTTAAGGGCCTTTCACAACAGGCCAGTCAATATCAATAAAAAATACAAGTCATCCAGGAAACAAACTGGAGTGGTAATGATGTTCAAGAAATGAGATCGCACACAATATTCAAAAGTGAGAAGCCTACCAGAAAACGAGAATACGGAGTAGCCTTCATTGTGGATAGGGAGTTCAAATTGCACGTTATTGATTTTAAGGCAGTCAATGAACAGCGAAATCCTTCAAAATCTGGCTGATCAAAGTTCACACCCCAATCAAAGAAATGGACGAAAAAATGAGGGAAACGTTCTACAATCACCTGGAAAGACTAGTCAACTCATTGCATACAAATAACACAAAAATAGTTCAGGATGATTTCAACGCTAAGGCTTGCAATGAGAATCGGGGAACGACTTGAGAATAAAGCCTCCACGATGAAACAAATGACAACGGCTAGTGCCTGATCTACATTGCTTGTAGCAGAAATATAATCATGCGTTTGACTTGCCTCCAACTTCAACGCATTCATAAAATGACCTGGGTATCACCGGATTGCAACACACAATACCAGATCTACCATGTTCTGACCCAGCCGCGTTGGGCCTCGAGCATACTTGACGTCCGTCCACACCGAGGAGCCAATTGTAACTCAGATCATTATTTGATCAAATTAACATATCGATGTAGTTTGTCGCTACAAAAATTTGACATCGAAAGACTCCAAACGGCATCTGTGGCCAAAAATTTCACGGAGCCCCTCGACAACCAGCTGGCTCAATTCTTATCTGACGCTACGTTAAAGACATGCAATGAGCTCTGGATGGAAGTTAAAGCGGTTATTAAGACCGTGATAGAACACATGATCGGACATCAAGGCCGGCCAGAGTGCGTTACCCAAAAAGAATCAGGCGTACAAACAATATGTAGGTAGGAAAACCAGGACGAAGAGAGAGCACTAAGAAAATCTCAGAAGAGTAGCGAATAAGATAATTAGGATTAAGAAAAGAAAATACCATGTTATGACGACCAATTGAGAAGTATAGATGTAAGTTTAGCAAGCAACAACACAAGACAAGCATACAAAGTAGTGAAAAGCCTGAAACGTGGTTATCTGTCTAAAATCACGCTCTGTGGTGATAACATTGGCAATATCATCAGTGATGAAACTAAGATTAAGGAAAAATGGACATCATATTTCAAAAGCCTCCTTAATCCTCCGTACAGCTTCAGCACATCGGGGTCTATAGATGTTTGCGGAGAGGTTCCATTGGCCCCACCAGTTCTGGATGAAATTTGTTGCATCATCAAAGCCCAAAAGAATAATAATGCGCTGGGCATCGATGGCATTCCAGTGAAGCTCATCAAATATGGGGGCAGCAGTGCTCATAAAGCAATTCACAAAGTCATCCAGCACATTTGGCAACAAGAACTTATGCCAAAAGAGTGGAGCCAATAAATTATATTTCCTATCCACAAAAAAGATGACAAGTTGCAGCGCGGAAATTATAGAGGCATATCACTTCTTTGTGTGGCATACGAAATATTTTCTAAGATTTTAGAAAATAAAATCAGATCATATGCCGACAGTATTATTGGAAAGCATCAAAGTGGTTTTAGAGCAGGTAGATCGACAATAGACCAATTTTTCACTGTCAAGCGGGTACTTGAAAAATGCTCCGAGGTCAACATAGACGTAGTCCAAATTTTTGTTGACTATAAGCAGGCATACTACAGTATTGACCATAGCGTACTGTACCAAGTAATGTTTTGCTTTGGCATCCCAGCCAAATCAGTCCGTTTTGCCAAAATGACAATGTCGTGGACGACATCCCAAGTTCGCATCAATAACCAACTCATGGATGCCTCTGACACAAATAAAGGGCTTAATCAGGGAGATGTGCTAGTACCATTGCTATTCAATTTGGCTCTGGGGTACGTCATAAGGAAGCTACCTGTCGAAACACGAGGTACATTACTATTCAAGTCGAGCTAAGTAGTTGGTTTTGTAGACTTCATCAACATTTTGTCACCGTCATTAACAACTGCAAAAGAAATTTTTCTGAAACTCGACAGCGAAGCAAAACTATTAGGGCTACAAATCAATGAAAATAAAGCAAAGCTCATGACGCAGTCAAGGAAATACCTCAAATTTACAAAATATCCCACTTGGGGAATACAGTATCGAAAATGTGGGTGAATTTATGTATTAGGTGCCAAAATCACGAAAACGGGTAATGAAAGAGACGAAATATGCCGAAGAATACAGCTCGCAAATAAAATATTTTATTCATATATATATATATATATATATATATATATATATATATATATATATATATATATATAATATATATATATATATATATATATATATATATATATATATATATATATATATATATATATATATATATATATATATATATATATATATATATATATAATATATATATATATATATATATATATATATATATATATATATATATATATATATATATATATATATATTATATCTATATATATATATATATATATATATATATATATATATATATTATATCTATATATATATATATATATATATATATATATATATATATATATATATATATATATATATCACGAATTTTGTTTTTTTTCCAAAAATTATTTATTTATTCATGAATATCTATTTTGTCCCCTTCAAAGTAATCCCCATGAGATATTATGCACTTGTGCCAACGGTTTTTCAAATCTTCGAAGCACTTCAAAAAATCATTTTTTTAAATCTTGTTCAGCTCCTCCTTCTATGCCGTCTTTATCTCGTCAAGCGTAGCGTAACGTCGTCCTTTCATGGGCCTCTTCAGTTTAGGAAACAAGAAAAAGTCACAGGGGGCCAGATCTGGGGAATACGGTGGCTGCGGCATCATTAGTTGTTGTTTTTGGCCAAAAAGTCGCGCACAAGCAACGATGTGTGAGCAGGGGCGTTATCGTGGTGCAAAAGCCAATTTTTGTTCTCCCACAAATCCGGGCGTTTCTAGCGGATTGCTTCGCGCGAATTGCGCATAACTTGCAGGTAATATTCCCTATCGACCGTTCTTCCCTGTGGCAAGAACTCATGATGCACCACGCCCCTGCAATCGAAGAAAACTGTCAGTAAAACTTTCACATTCGACCGAACTTGGCGCGCTTTTTTCGGTCTTGGTTCATGCGGCAGCTTCCATTGATTGAGCTTTGGTTTCCACGATTCGTCACCAGTTATGACCCTCTGGAGCAAATTTGGCTCGTCGCGGACAGAGTTCAGAGTTTAACATCTCATCAGCAATGTTCATGCGTTGCTGTTTTTGGTCGCAATTGAGCAATTTTGGTACGAATTTCGCGGCGACCCGTCTCATGCCCAAATCGTTGATAAAAATCGAATGGCACGAGCCAATCGATATGTTTAGGTCCTCAGCAACTTCTCTAACGGTGATTCGTCGATTGGCCAATACCATTTTCTCCACTTCATTAATTTTTTCGTCTGTTGTTGAAGTGCTCGGGCGTCCGGCACGCTCTTCGTCGTTCACATCTTCTCGGCCTTCTAAAAACATTTTGTACCACCGATAAACGTTGTTTTGGTCCAAGGTAGCTTCTCCGTATGCCACAGTCAACATTCGGAATGCATTCGCGCACTTAATTTCGTTTTTCACACAAAATTTGATACACGTTCTTTGATCCATTTTTTTGAATAAGTAAAAATCGAAGACGATTGAAAACACGTGCAAGTAAAGCAGCTATCACCAATTAAGTGAACATTTAAAATGGCCGAGCTTGTCGGCATAAGTGACAGACATGAGTACCAACATAACGCCACAAAAACACACCTCGTATATATATATATATATATATATATATATATATATATAATAATATATATATATATATATATATATATATATATATATATATATATATATATATATATGTATATATATATATATATATATATATATATATATATATATATATATATATATATATATATATATATATATATATATATATATTTATATATATATATATATATTCATGTATATAATTTTCCTTTATCAAAATGTATGCGGTACAGAGGTCTTATAATAAAATATTTCATTCAGTTATGACGATCTTGAAGACCAGCTAAATATACAGGAAAACAAAGCTCCAAGTATACAAATGTGTGATAAGACCTACGTTATGCTATGGATGTGAAAAATGGACCCTAACCCAAGCATCCACAAATTTATTTAATGCCTTTGAGCGACGGGTACTGAGGCTAATAATCGGAGCGAAGTTGAAATTGGACCAATGGCGAATTCAATGCAACCATGAGCTGTATGAAATTTTCGATGAGCCGGATGTCTCAACGATTGTGAAACTATGGAAGCTTTAATGGGCTACAGACATGAATCGTATGGACGAACAGCGGGTACCCAAAAAATGTATTCGTTGGGGAAGCAAAGGCCGGAGACCAGTGGAAAAACCGAGGAAATGCTGGTCTGACTCGGTCCACGGACACAGTTCTTCACTGCTCGGATTTCAGAAGTGGAGGACGCGGTTAATGGACCAAAATAATTGGAGGCATTATTCGCAGGAAGCGAAGGCCCTAGAAGGGCTATAGTTTTATGAAGAAGAAGAAGCTTTCCCCAATCCGTTTTTTTAATTTCAACTGATGATTTTCATTTTGAACTGGAATGAGGAAGAGATAATCCCTTTGATGATTGATTACCATTGCAATTGCATTATGGGCACTATCGTAAGGAAGCACCTTCAGTTTCCATTGAGGGCTATTAAAGCTGAATTCAAGTCTTGCGTCAACAATGCAGAGGTCCAAATATGAATTTGTCCTTGGGTGGCAAAAATATAATAATGCAGCCTGCTCAGTTCGAGTAATTCAAACAAGGAATCGAGCTTCTTCTTGGACTTGAGAACATGTCGACCAGTTGCATAGGCAGATATAACGAAGAGGTTATCCCTACCTGGCAGTGAGATGTTGATAACGGGCACTTCAAGAAATCAAAAGTTTTTAAATTTGACTTTTTCCATATTTTGGAAGCAAAAGGGTTTCTAACCAATATCCCGGTGCCCCTTCCCCAATCACCGTTTACCCTGTCGTTTCTTACGAATGCAAAATCTTTTGAAAGTCATGGAGTGCCATGAATTGAGGTGAGTTTCAGTGAGAAATATGATGTCTGGTTTCTGCTTAATAATGAATTCAATTCGATAGTCACGTCGATGTGTAGTAACAATGGAGTTGACATTGATCGAGATGAGACGAATCCTATCCATGGGAATGTGACTGGATGATAACTTATTTTGAGGCATATGAAAGGACTTAAATACTGAAAAAAAGTTAATTTTTGAATCTTGTTTATCGATTCTTTTTTAGTAAAGAATTAAGTTGCTGGTGAATTTTTGCCTGGCAATGAATTCAAGGAGATAATCACGCCGATGTAAAGTAACAATGGAGTTGACGTTGATCGAGATGAGACGAATCCTATCCGTGGGAATGTGGCTGGATGACAACTAATTTTGAGGCATTTGAGAGCTCTAAACACTGAAAAGCAATGTTAATTTTCGAATCTTGTTTATAGATTCTCTCCGATAAGGAATTTAATTGCTGATAAACTTTAAGGAGCAGCTCGTTATTGCCACTTACATTATTTGCAGCATTTTCTGTTGGTCTCTAGCGGCGAGTTCAAATGATATTCTGGGCTTGACGAAGTTTGGACGTAGGACACTGTGGTGTACTTGTGTTTGCTTCGAAACAAATTTTACTTTCGCATCTTGATATCGGGAGTATCTTCAATATGATGCCAGACGACCAAACACACCGGAGTTTACACAGTATAATTTTTCTTTTGGCTCCGTCTGAGCCAATTTGCACTCACCGGAAGCATAAAGGTCTTTGCATTTGACGCACCGATAGTGTATGGCGCAGTTGGAACTCAAATATCCAAATCTTTGACATCAATGACGCTGGTTCACTTTCTTTTTCTAGATCTTCTTGTCGTGAATGTTTGGCGGAAACAAATTCAATTTCAAGTGCAGCTTTCTTGAGAACCTGAAGAAAATCGACGGTAGCCTTCAGCAAAAATGTCTGATTCTTCTCACTTTTTGGGGTATAGGTGAAGTGTGAAACATCCTCAGGATTCAGCACATATTTAGCTGATAATTCCCATACTTATTTATGGATTTTGAAGCACTCCAGAAAATATTCTCTCTACTAAGCAAAGCCAACGGTCACAAATCTGAAACAACGACGAATTTTATAACCTTTTGAATAAGCCAAAAGCTTGTTTTTGGAAACAAGGGGACATACAAATGTGTTGAAAGACTAATTCAAAGCCCACTAGGACAGCTACGTAAACGATGGGAAAGCTGCATGCATCCGCGAGCCCAAGGTCCGATTTGGGATGAAAGCCCTACCTAAGAAAAAGTGTTTAAATAGAAGTCTGTCAGATGTATGTTTAATGCTACCATACTACCATACGTAATGGCGACCTCGTAACAAGTGTACTGTAAATTTGCTATGAATTCATATAGTGGGCTG